>CM060970.1:86361258-86961258 GCA_030765045.1 Tenodera sinensis
TGTAACCAATAACAACATAAACTCACACAGTCCTGCTTGGAAAATGATGTGTGCCCACACATGACTTTCTCTACTCATTCTTGTACAAACTATTCTTAAAAACACTTCTCCTCTATCTACTTCATATTAATCGGGACATACACTTGCAGAAATGGTTTTCTTACATGTTTCCTTGCAGGTGGAATGAGCATACAGTAGGCTATAAGCGACAGTCAAATCTTTTAAGAGCCGGTTGCTTTGTGATGGCTTTAACATTTCATTCTCTTTATATGTTCTGTACTTAAAAACGAATGATTTCCCATTTCAGAAAAGTAAAAGTATTCGAAATTAAACAAATAATAAGAAGCATCGTGGAAATAATTCAGGGAAAAAAAAAAAAAAAAACTGACAAATTGTGTTTAACGAGGTCTACTTTTTTTTCAATAAGATTTAGTCTATCTCTTACGGTTTACCAGTTATGCAAAAGCCAATCAGAATGAAGGAGATTTCTCAGGATATAAGCAGAAAATTCAAGTTACACATTTCCTTTTCATGGAAATATCCTACACATACATTTTGAAGAAAAAAAAAAAGCATTTTACGAAAAAGTTTCCATGTAAAGGATAGTCTGAGATGGGAGATCTTGAAATTCGTGTGTTGGTCTGGGTGGCTCAGTTGGTTAGATGCTGGCCTACTGTTCCCAAGGTCGCGGGTTCAAATCCGGCCCAGGCCGATGGTTTTTAAGTGTGCTTAAAAACGACAGCTCCATGTCAGATTTAAGTTATGCTGTCCACAGCCTGACAGTGACAGACAGCAGACAGACAGACAGACAGACAGACAGACACACACACACACACACACACACACACACACACACACACACACACACACACAGACACACTCACGCACACACACACATACACACGGACCTTTTTCTAAATATAATGCTTCTACTTACCACTACAGAAAGTAAAAATGGGACAGTTTCGGGTAAAACAAGAATTCTATACGATAAGTCAGCCAGAATTTTTGCTGATTGGTACATTGTTCTCATTTCTTCATACACTAGATTTCTATCCGGTGAATGGGAGTCCCTGATTTGGCCATCCTGTAATGAGATCACAGTTGTACAAACATTCTACAAGATAATAAAACTGTGCAATGAAGTGAAAGTAAGTTTATTACGAGTAATGTGCATTTTACAAAGTACCGCAACATAAAACAAGTGAAATAAGTTCATAAAATTTCTTCGCTCACTGCATGTGTAAAGTTATATGCAACCGTGTGAAGCTTTCCAGCATTTATTTGTTATTATTTTGCTTGTTATGAAGTGGGCAGACGGAGAGGACTCCAAGTAGCTCATAGTGGGCCATTTTTGTTTCCAGCGTGACCTCTGGGATTGCAACATGGCACCAATCCTGTCGCCGGCTAGCTGCACCTGAGTCACTCGCGGCAGACGAGAGAGCTGCCAGGAAGTGATTAGGCACTGCCCAAACACCGGCCAGAAATTTTTGGATTTGGATATGGTTTAAGGGCGCTCAACTTCTAGGTCATCAGCGCCCTTAACAGACTCATGGCAATAGCCAGATATAAATTTCACTCAAAAAATAAAAATACTAGCAACAAGAAAAATATACAAAGGTAAAAAGCAGTGGCAATAGCCAGATATGAAACAAGGTGATAAATATGTCCAAAATCAGAAACAGATAATTAAAAATTTTAAATCCTCAAATTTATATTGCACTGCGCTAAAAAATTAAAAACTCTATCAACCGCTGTTTTGTCGTCCGCTAGGACCTCTGCAAGTCTGGCAGGCAGCTGCAGAGAATCCCGAAGGTGCGCTAGAGAGTAAAACTCTAGGAGCACGTGGCGAACCGACAAAACGTTGTCACACAGCGGACATAGAGGCGCAGGGTCCCTTTTAAATAGGTAACCGTGTGAAAAATTGCAGTGCCCTATTCTTAATCGAGCCAAACTAACCTCCTCGCGACGAGATGTGCGACAGGAAGTTACCCAGTTTATCTGAAGTTCTTTCACTTCTCTAAGCTTATTACCGCGGAGAGCTGACCACTCGTCGTGCCAGGACGACAGCACCGCTCTCCGCACTTCAAGCCTAAAGTCTTCCGAAGTAACACGTGAGATGATAATTCTGGGTTCTGTAGTTGCCGTCTTTGCTGCTAAATCTGCCATTTCATTCCCCGGCAAACCTACGTGACCAGGAATCCATGCACACACCACATCAACACCAGAAGCGTGTAAAACATGGAGGGCATCCTGGATACGTTGTACAATAGGATGGGGGCTGTACAACTGACAAAGGCTCTGCAGTGCACTAAGGGAATCGCTCAAAATCAGGCAGTCACCTAATTTACGACGGCGAACATACAAAACGGCTCGATAAATTGCATAAAGCTCTGCAGTAAAAATGGAAGTGCTATTTGGAAAACCGAATGTATATGGTTCGGTTCCATAAACATAAGCACATCCAACACCGTTGGTGTTCTTTGATCCATCGGTGTAAATATATCTACGGTCAGAGTAACCTGACAAAAATTCTAAGAAACACGTGCGGATACTTGAAATAGGCATCGTGGACTTCTGGTGTATGGTCATCCCAAGATCTACATGGGGCGTACCAGATAGCCAAGGGGGGTAAAGTCTCTCGCCCTTGGCGAACATCACAGGCAGTTCCACTCCAAGCTTCACTAGGAGTTCTTGGAAACGGAACCCCGCAGGCTTTGGATTAAGGGTGCTATTTCTATATCGTTCTCTTAGCGTGGTGGTGAAAAAAGAAGCGAACGTTGGGTGCTTAGGCATACATCTAAGCGCACAACCATAATTTGCCAAGAGAATCTCACGCCGATATTGCAGAGGAGGTTCTGCGGACTCGGCGTAATGGCTCACCACTGGGCAGAAATTTTTGGAGAACCCACGTTCCACTACCTTGTCGCAACCTACCAACTGCCATTGCTTGGTCTTAGTTATAACCTCAAAATTCGTGAGGTGAAACAGATCAAAGAAAATTCAAACAGGAAATTCGTGGTAAAAGCGGAACTATCCTAAAATTCCTTGTCCACCCAGGAAAACCATGAAAAAAATCTGGTGTGTTACACTCACATGACTTCCTCTACTTTTGTACTAACCATTCTTACAAACTCTTATTCCTATATCTTCTTCGTGTTAAGATAAGCATTTGTACAAATTATCTTATTGCTTATTTCCTTGTATGTCCAAGGCGAATATTAGAATATTAGGCTTTGAGCTATAGTCAAATATTTTAAAGCTTTGAGATCCCGTTCTCTTTGCACGCTTAACATATAAAAATGAACAACGATGTTCCATTGCACTAAAGCTCTAAGTTTTTCGAAACTGACACCCAAAACAAGGAATTTCTCCGAAATGGTTAACTCTACAAAACATTTATTGATACATAAATTGTGTATTTTAGCAAGATCTACATTTCTTGTACAGTAAGATTTTGTCTATCTCTTACAGTTTATGAGTTATTCAAAATTTATCCAGACTAAACAGGACTACACAGGCTATAGCCAGAAAATTCAAAATATACATTTCATTAGCCATAAAAATATCTCAAACATATAGCATTTTAATTAAAAGCGTTAAAGCCATTTTCAAGAAAATCAAAATTTTCGAAAAATGTTCTATGTAAAGGGTAGTTTAGGGTGGGGCTATTTTCTTCAAAATCTTCGTGTCGCATCCTTGAACGACTTAAATACTAACTTTGGTTTTTAAGCGACTTTTCGTTTTTGAGTTATGCTGTCCACAGACTGACTGACACACACACGGACCTTTTTCTAAAAATGCTTTTTTTTGGATTCAGGGGGCCTCAAAACATATATTTCTGGTGAAACCTCGACATCGAGACAGTAGAGAAACTAATAAGTAGAGCATTTTGTATTTTTATTTTTTTAAGGATATAATTAAAAAATAAGTTAATTCTCTGACAAGGTTAGTGATATATACATGGCAGTTCTTAATGCAATATTCAAGCATTAATAAGAAAATCCCGTATATTTGCGGATAAGAAATTTCCCTCACGAAAAATGAGTAGTCTCACATAGAAATTATGAACGACAAATGTAGTTTATGGAAAAATCTTTATAATACCTATTATTAGTATTATTATGATGATGGTGATTATTATTATTATTATTATTATTATTATTATTATTATTATTATTATTATTATTATTATTATTATTATTATTATTATTATTATTATTATTATTATTATTATTATTATTATTATTATTATTATTATTATTATTATTATTATTATTATTATTATTATTATTATTATTGTTATTGTTATTGTTATTGTTGTTATTATTATTATTATTATTATTATTATTATTATTATTATTATTATTATTATTATTATTATTATTATTATTACTATTATTATTACTATTATTCTTATTACTATTATTATTACTATTGTAATTATGATTATCATCATCATCATTATCGTTATTGTTATTATTATTATCATCATCATCATCATTATTATGAAAAGTTTAATGCCATAGCCGGGATTTGAACCACGGGTCCTCCTGTCAATACTTCTACTTAAAGTATCTACTAAGAAAGCAAGATTGGAACGATTACTAATAACATTGGCATTAAAAATCTCAGCGAAGGATTTCTTTGGGTGCAAAACGAAACAATCGAATTGATGAGACAGATGAGAGCCGTGTGTCATTTGTTTTGGAGGGGCGGGGACTGCTCTGGTTACCTGCCCCTTTGTCCACATGCATACCGCAGACAGGACAGTTGTACCGAAGTATGTACAGTATCTCGGTGACCGAGGAGTGGAAGAACCATTGGAGAAGAGGGAGGGGGGGCGAGTATATTCAACAAAGTGATCCAGCCAGCCGGGCAAGCAGTCGTCGACAAGAAGTGGGTTGTCACAACTGAGCTTTGGTTTATAACGGTACGGATGCAGCAAGCTTACGTGTGTGTCAGTGAAACGTGTGCTTTTTCCTAACATTTTTTTTAAGCATTTGTGCTGTGTTATTTTTTCAAGTGTGTGTGGAATACAAGAGCGTAACTTCTCTCTTAGGTAAGTTACCGACTGTAAAACATCTAGTTTTAGCAAGTTTAACGTGAGCACGCAGACCACTGGCATGTTTCGGGAAAGTTTGACATGAGCAAGTTTCGTTCTTGGACCAACACAATCCATCATTGTACCTTACATGCTTCATCACCATTTTGTGTAGAAAGCCTCAAAAATGTGAAAGTGCAACAGGTAGTTTTCAGCGATCGCTTTTTTGATTAGATTCGCTAGCTAAACGCCGCCACATGGCTTGACATTCACGGAGTGTTCCACTAGCGTGGTTCAACGTACCAAGGGCCTCGGCTTTGGTACCCGTTTGGTGTAGTCAGTCAGTCCTTGAAGGGAAAGGCTTTCTTGCTTTCCAGGAAACGTCCTCGGTCATTCTCCTTTTACGTGAATCAGCGCGACTGTTTTGCAGGGGCGGCAACAACCTTGTAATTAGCGTACAGTTGGTTTATAGGCCCACCGTTGAATATGCCGTTACTAGATAAGATGTCGCACAGGTTACTAATCTCATAAATGTGATTACAGACATAAGTTTAACTCGTATTTTTGTATTATATTTTCTTTAATGTAACAATGACAATTTCGATTTTTTTATTTAAGAAACGTCCGTTGTAGCACTTTTAAATTGCCAAAGAAATAGTGGACTTCGTTGAAAGAATTCACAGGCAATTTACACAGATATTTAAGAGTGCTAGTTACAAAAGTAGAGGTTTAGTAACAAGAAGTGCAAGGGAATGTTCTAAGAGTCGCTAGTTTACTAATCCTAATTTTGTAACGTGTTGTCTACAATATTTTTTTATATTATTTATGTAGTTTATGAAATTCAAGGCCTGGTGCAATGAAGCAGATGTAAATTTGTTGGTGTAATTTTATGAGAAGTCAAAACTATTAAAGTTTCGACTCTTTGGAGTGAATATTCCATGGTTAGATCAACTCTTTTGATTAACGATAATATTTATATTAGTAAATTTGGAAAATTAAAGGCATTTCTCAAGAGAATCTGTAGGTTATCGTAGTAAGAAGTCGAGACGAATTGATCCAAATCGTAAAAACTGCACGTTTTTGTTATAATGCATATTATCATCAAGAAAAATAAGATAATCGTTAAAGTGTATTTTATGTTTTGATAGCGTGTTTTGTTAGAATATAAAGTAAAGCTTTTGTTGCCACAACGAACTAAAGCATCACTCGTTAGTATAATTGCAGATAAAATGTCTTGTTTATGTTCAACAATCAAAAGTTTTACATTTCGTTGTGCTTCTTCATTTACTCTACACGTTCGCGTAAAATCAAACTTTAATTCACGATTGCTTGTTTATCATGTTTAAATGTTTGTAATGGGAATTTAATGTTTTAACCATGATTTCAAAGTACTCAGTTCAAAGATTCATAACTAATTTGTTCCATGGGTGGGTGGATTTTCATTACAATCTTTGAATCGCATCTTTGGAATATAATTGCATTTAAATAACTAGTTTAGTATTTAGTCGACATTTTGAACACCATAGCTCAAAAACAATCATACATACATGCGCGTGAACCATTTTCTAACAATGTTGCGTTTCTTTTCTTGTTTATTCAGGCGACATACCTTGGATTTTCTGGGTATATTTTGTTCAGTCATCGCTAAGAGAATTAAGACATATGTGTAGCAATCAGCAAAATAAATTACAAATACTCGTTACTTATAAAAAAACATCACAAACAACAACGCATACAGTGGTCCCACAAAACTCCATACTCATTATTTACCTTCAACAATAGTCATAGTGGACTGGCTACAACAATGCCTACCTTAACTACTTAAAATACGCGCGAGCATGAGACACGTGTACCAAAATGCAATTGTTGCCCACTGAAACTCCTGTCCTGTTGGACACCTGTAAGCAATCCAGGGTTAAATATGACGTACGAAACTGTGTGGGTGGGCTGTAGGATTTACGGATACAACTTACCCAGAAAATGAAATAGATTTTCTAACCTCACTGACACCAAATTATATTAGAAATGGATATAAATTCCGTTTGTATTTTATTAATGAACCTAAGGACACCATATTTACACAATGAAATAAGGGATATTCTGACAATTTTAAAAAACTTGTCTACGATATTTGATAAAATATAACAGTTATATATTCAACCATAGAATTAAAGATTTTACATCATTGACAACATCAGAGTAAGAGAATAATAACGTAAATAACCTTAAAATGTATTTCTGTTCCCCAAGTTGACTGTTATAAACCTATTTTGCAGTTTATTTACTTATTACTGCTTCAGTAGCTCAGGTTATGTTTGACCTTCAGGAGACCTAGTTTGTGAGAAGAAACGGACTACTTCCCTATACTGAAATTGTCCTTCATCCTTGTATCTTGCTTCAAATCTGATTCACCTCCATGAGATTTCCACACTACGCATGCGGCTTTGGACTTCTTGCAGTGCACGATTCACCTTTAAAGAAACCAAACTCTTTCGTTTCGTCAGAATCGCACATTTTAAACATACATACGTAGGGCAACATTCAACTGTTTTGAGCACAAACGCTACAAATGGGACCGTGTTTTGTTCCAGAAGTTTAGATATTCAACTGTAGAGACTGCAATAGTATTAAATAGAACGCCGATTTGCCGGCTGACGGTACCAACTTAAACATATGTTATGCAAATCTCGAGTTCCTCTAATTCTAACATAAATTCTGCTCTCATATATGGGAAATCCCGTTCCTTTGAGGAAGGGGCAAATACATTCTGAAACATATCTTACCAAAAAATAAAATGCAGCGTGCCCTACATATTAGACAGAGATTAAGTATATAGTCTGACACAATAAAAGGGGCAATTATAAGAGGTTCTTGCCTCAGTGTGCCGTGCTCCGTGGTCTAGACGTATGCTTGCCTCTAGTTCTGGAGGTCGCAGGTTTAAACCCGTCGGAGGGTGATGGACTTTTTTGGGCATGGTGTGATTTCGTGCGGGAAGTAAAGCCGGTGGTGCCGTGTCGTATATTTACGGCACATAAAAGAACCTCAAAGAGGCCTGCGAGTAAAATTAAGCTGTATTAAACGCCCAATATAGAATGGGACACGGAGAACTGCAATAGTTAAAGAGAGTCCATGCTTGAAAGTTTTTCAATTTCGGGAACCTCACTTCGTATTTTTACAGGTTCAGAATCTTAAGCAGGATTGCACGTTTTTAAACTGAACAACACGTGTATTCAAGGGGTGGTTAAAAGCGTTAGAAATTGGCAAATGAATGATTATAGTGAAATAATCGTTATTAAAAAATACTTGGTCATTCTTAAGTTTCGTTAAGAATATACATTTTGAACAGTTTCAAGCCCAAGACTACAACATTCTATATTATGTACCCCAGCGATGTCCAACGTTTGCGAAAGAGGGGAGTTGCGGTTTACCTCCTCCCACTATACGCGGACTTTGCCTCTCTCTAACCTCCAGCCGAGCATTGTGTTGCAGTGCCGGGTTGATTATATGTACGTTGCGTTTAATTTACGAAAGCACTTTCAAAACTTATGCACTTCATATCTGTTTATTAGTGACTTCTTTGCTACTGCTTACGTTTAAGAAGTCTGTCAATATTTAAACACTGTTCGCAAATACATGTAGAGCTATACTCACTCTTATACACACTATTCTTACAAATGTTTATTTCTCTATCTACTTCATTTTATTCAACGTAAGCATTTTCAGAAAGTAACTTATTGTTAATTTTCGTATAGATGCAAGAGGAATATAATAATACAGTAGGCTTTAAGCGATAGTGAAATGTTTTAAGAGCTGGTTGCTATGCGATGCCTTTTGAAATCCTGTTTCTTTGCAAGACTAAGAGATAAAAAAACTAATAACATGAATTGATAAATTCAAACATAATAAAGAATATCTGGGAAATGGTTCACTCAAAAGAAAAAGAAAGTACCTATTTGACATAAATTGTATTTTAACGAGATCCTCATTTGTTATTTAGTAACCTTTTGTCTCTCTTACTGTTTACCATTACTCCAAAAATCATCCACAATGAAGAGTTCTTCGGAGGACATTTTCAGAAAATTCAAGTTATGACCTAGAAACGACCATGGAATCACCTGTTTGTGTCCGTCACTGGATACCGACTGACTGTCCCTCCGACTCAGGTAGTGGAGTGGTAAATAGCCGTTCATTACGTAAGGTTCTTCAAAGAGAGAAAGTTGGATATCCCTGATATAAACATATCTATATGTTGCGGTTCGATATATATCGATATCTATAACCTCTGGTATACTAATATTCTATAACTCGCAGTATTTTATAGTTCCCGAACAAACTTCCTATAATCCGCAAGTATTTTTTATCCTCTCTAAGTTGTTTCTACAACTCGAATTTTTTGATATCTCGAAGCTTAAATTATATCTCTAACAGTTAAACTGTTCTTATCTCGAACATTTAAGTACTTTTATACTGCAATATAGTGGCAGCTTGTTTCATTTGAAGGTTCCAAATGGAAATTTCTGCCGATTACTGTAGTGGAGTTCACAGTACTTTGTATCAATTGTTGCCGCTTTCTGTTCTCTTCGCCAGTTTCATTACATTGGCCTTGGAAAATGCTAAATGGAATACCAAATTTAGTATTTAATCAACTTTTCGTGTTTGAATCACTGGAGAACTTGTGCAGCCACTAATTTAGAAAGTAAATAACTTTTTGTTTTTCTGTCGTGGGTGTTACACTGAAACCCAAGTTATGCACTGTAAAATATCTTGAACTACTGCATAAATCCAACAATATGGAAGTCAGTGATGTTCAGATTTTAGGTAGAGGCTCAACAACTTGCATTCAAGTTTTAGAGCTATAACACAATAGCTGTTAGGCTATACTTTACATTAAATAAAATAGTTTTTAAATTCTTAGTCCATGAAACAAAACTCATTTATTATATAAATACTAAGCACATATAGGTATTGCATAAACACTTTTTTTTTTTTTATTTTTAATGATGGGCTCATTTTCAATGTAATTACCCATATATGTTTAATTCCTGACACTAGTATCTCGTGTTCTTTTTTTTCGGCATTCACATGCCGCCTTTAAACATCTAAGATAATATGGGCGGGTTTTCCTTTGGAACAATTGCTCATCGGCAACGATGCTCACTTATTCTACACAAATCTTGTTTATGTTGGGATTCCTTTTATAAACATTAAACAAAACATTCCCATCCTTCATTTTTCTAGACTCTAGGGATGATGAGGAATAATCCTACCTAAAGAATAATTATCCTCTAGTGGGGAATTGAACTCGGGAACTCTGGATTTGTAAGTTAACAAGCTGACACCCAAGCCACAGAGGCAGTATCAAGTGTTCTAAAATATCTTTTTGAGAAGATATGAGGGAGCACAAACCGTGTATCGTATTTTTCGATGCAGTACAACATTTACCAAGGAATTGCTAAACTTTACTGAAAGGAATGTTTGAGATACTCAAGTTTTATTATTTAGACATGTAAATCGTACCTAAGCGAAGGAGATCAATGATTATACACGTGATTCTCAGTAATGCAATATGAAAATGCGGTGAGTTGACCAACGAGAATTTACAGACACAGCCAGTCGGCTAAAAATAGCTGATGATGCATTCAGAAATCTAAATAAGTATTATCATAAATTAATTATTGTTTACCCTTTCAAATTGCTGCATCATTATGAAGACTCCAAAGTGAACAAATGCATAGGTATTATGTACCAACTTTTTCTGTCGTTAATTTACGAGTTTCTTTGCCGCATCTGTGAAAACAAGAAAACTTGAAACAAAAATAAATGCTAGGGAAATGCAATTGACGCACATCCGGGCGAAGAATTTTTAATGATCAGTTTCATCTTCTTTTCGGAACTAAATGCCCTTTGAGGGCGTATTAAGCTTTGAATATAGCACAGTTTACCAGTTGTAAGATTATACAAAATTCCTTTCGAATGAGAACTTCATAGATTATTTCCAAAAATTCATTATTATATTTTATTTGTCAAGTAAATATCATTAATGTATAATATTTTAATAAAAATAGTCAGGTCCCTTTTTGAGAAAATTTTGAAAAAACTTATAGATAAAGGGTACTTTGGGTTGGGATGACTTTTCTGAAAATCTTGTGTTGCATCTTTGAAAGATAGTGAAGTAATTTTACCAACTTTTCGTGTTTTAAGTAGGTATGCTGTCCACGCGGTCGTGCGCTCATTTTTTCTTAAAGTTCTTCTTTTGGATTCACTGGGTCTCAAAATATGTTTCCGGTGAAATCTCGTAATCGAATGCAAAATCTAGCTAGCTAATCAGGGTCATCTACTTTTAACGGTAATATCGTTATCGTTCTACACAGAAAAAAATTTACTGTTTGCATAATCTGCCGATGTACAATCAGCAGCCAATATCTACGAACCATCGTCATCCATGAACACAAAGAAAAAAAGTAGCAGTATTGATTGTTATATAATTTTGACGGCCGATACACAATTTGAGTGATGTTATGTATATTAATAGTCACAGATTGGCATATTCATCCAGGTTATACAAGCGTGAACAAGATATGGGCTTATCGCAGAACTGATAAGTATTTTTTGTACCATAAGCTCGATAAAAACAATTCCTTATGCTCATATAGGTCAACAGCTAAAACGGTTGAGTGTCATTTCCACGCGCTATAAAAATCTCATGTATTCGCATATTATAACTTTCTTACTCTACTACAAAGTTTTTTAACTTTCTCTACTACGTATAGTAAGTAGAGGAAGTATTGTATTCCACTCATAAATTCGATGTCGAGATCTCACCGGAAATATGTTCCAAATCCAAAGAAAGCATTTTTAGAAAAAAGTACGTGTGTGTCTGTGAACAGCATAACTCAAACGAAAAGTCGTTTAAAAACCAAATTTCGTATTTAAGTTTAATATACTTCAAGGATGCGACACGAAGATTTTGAAGAAAATTCCTGCACCCTAAACTACCCTTTACATGGAAAATTTTTCGAAAATGTTGATTTTCTCGAAAATGGCTCCAACGATTTTGATTAAAATGCCATATGTTTAAGATACTTTAATGGCAAATGAGATGTATATTTTGAATTTTCTGGCTATAGCCCACACAGTCCTGTTTACTCTTGACGACTTCTGCATAACTGATAAATCGTAAGAGATAGACCAAATCGTACTATACAGAAATGCAGATCTTGTTAAAACACACAGTTTATGTCCGTCATAATTTGTTTGTGGGGTGAACCATTTTGGAAATATTCCTTGTTATTTGTGCCAGTTTTGGAATACTTAAACTTTCGTAAAATGGAAGATCATTATTCATTTTTATATCTTACCGTGCAAAGAAAACGTAATCTCAAAGCTTTAAAAGATTTGACTATCGCTCAAAGCCTACTGTATTTCCATATTCCCCTTGTACCTACAAGGAAATAGCAATAATTTCTGTAAATGTTTACCTCGACTAACACTAAGAAGATATAGGAATAAGAGTTTGTTAAGAATAGTTGGTACAAGGGTAGAGAAAGTCATGTGAGTGTGACACATCAGATTTCGCTGTTATTATCATAATCATCATCATCATCATCATCATTCTTAACGCGTTGACTTGAAAGCTTATTGTTTCAGCTACATCTTAATCTAGATAAACTGTCAATTCATATTTACACATTTAGTTGTACAATATATTAAGTAGAGAGAAGGATGGCTTCAGGCTACCTGTGTTCTACAACGCCATGGTATTGTTTACAACACGAAGGTGGGCCTGCCCCGTGGCACTTCTATATAAAAATGGTATTCAACCTGTGTGTAATCAAGGATTTGTTCAAGGGAAACAGTCCACCAGAGAATAACAAAGTACATGAATTGCACATCAGGTATTTACGCTTTGCCCGTATCAGTGCATGTGACCTAGAATGCACCTTCTCACAGTACAGATAGTGTTCAAGTGAAAACCACAGCAGATTTGCTTTTGAGACTTTTAGAAAATGCGCTGTAATGCTAATTCTGCAACCATAAAAAGAGGAAAGAGGGGGGAAACTTAGGTCATGCAATACATATTTCACAATGAACATTACTGTATTTCTGTTATTAATACTAAAGGTATAAATTATTTATCTGTCATATAATATGGAAATATTTTGATTTGAAGGCACGCATTAGGGTTGTCAACCCTGCAACACACGTTCGCTTCCCGTAACTCTGACTAAGGGAACGAGAGACTGACTTGGTAGTCAGCGGCGGATGACACGGAGTAGTAGTAGTAGTAGTAGTAGGATGCCCACTTTGAATGGGAGGATATTCAAGATGACGATAAAGTTAAGTCCCTTATTTGTAAGGCTGGTAGTTGCAGCTTTATACCATTTCCCTTGCTTACGTTCCATGTTCACGATAAACGTTATTCTCCGCGAAAAATATATCTATCTTTTGAAGCATTGTATGACACATTTGAAGACCTAAGCACATTTGAAACCATAATCCAATTTTTTTGCACTCCTGTCAAGTTTCCACGTAGTGAGGCTCCACATGAGGTACTGGAACTATGGTAGACGCAAAATTTAATGGCAGCTGGCAGCTGACAGCTGACTTACTATTCTCTTTCCTATCGTACAAATAAATTTTGTGGGTGGACATGATATTTATATCACCGGGTTTACAGCGTGATTTCACAGTGTGCTTAATTATACAACACCGCAAGGCGTGACAAACCTATGATTGGATATTGCATCGAGCCACCTACCATTAAAATTTTCGACAGCCATAGTTGCATTGCAGAATTCCACGACTGTAAAATGTTCCGAGAAACAAGGGTAGGAATTAAGTCTTTGAACTGCAGACAGTATTCGAGATTGTTTGTTTGCACGTAGTTTAATGGCAGTTTTTGACTCCACTTAATTCTGGGAACAAACATTTTCAAAAATGAACAATATTAAAGTGAGTCGCAGCTAGATAAATGATAATTATCTTACTTATCTTTTGCGACTGCGCACCTCTTTTGCACCAAATATTGAACCCCTTGTAAAACCTAAATCGTGCCAAAGAAGTTATCCTCGGAAACACCGTGGGTTAATCAGGAGTAGAATATGAATATGTAATCCTTTGGTTTCCTGTACATAGGAATGACGCCGCAGTGCCGCCACTGGAACTCAGTAACTACGGGCAAATGCGTTATTTTGTCCCACCGTGTGGAAGGAGGTGATTTCAATCTCCGCTTTGCTGCTTGTACTCGAGCATCGCTGATATGCCTACACACAAGTATATAATTTTAAAGGTAAAAGTGTACATTTATTATCCGTCAATTATACATATATTTTTATTCCTCTGGTTCAGAGGTCCAGAAAGTGACACCGCATGTCATTCTCTTTTCCCTCTACTCGCTTTGGCTTAGAGGCACGGCTATCCAGGGTAAAGGTGACTGGCATTGGCTAATGCGGTATGTCTGGAATGCTCCCAGCATCTTCCTTGCCCTCATTTCTATTACATCACTAGCGTAAGGTAACTAGGAAGGGGACAAAGTGACCATCCTGTTTCCCCTCAATGACACCTGAGCTCTGAATGAAGAAATATCCAACCAAGATAAGTCTAAGTGCACCATGAAAATTATCGATTAAACCTTTCGAAGCGTGAACAATGTAGTAGTATCGAGTGTTGCGGCGCATTCACATGTTTGTTTTGCCTTGCCGCTCGATCCCTCTACACCGCCTGACAACCAGTGGTATAGTGTCCAAGTTTTGCTGCCTGGTCATGATGAAGGTAAAGTGTTATTCATTGCCAGACGCGAGAGATGTATATATAATATCATAGATTTTTGTAACTGAAAAGACCTAAAGAATCGCTGATGATTGTTGGGATAAAGTTGATTACTGAAACACTACGTTGAGAGGATAGTGATGATGGCAGTGGAACAGGAGAGATATCTTTCAGTGACAGGACGCTGCTGATAAAATGTTTGACACTGTGCCTTCGCTGGAGTAGGTTATCTCCTCTGAAATTATTCAAAATGTACAGATTGATAGCACTTAACCATCTATTGCACATATCACTTCATGTTCTTGAACCAGTTCAGGTATCCCTGTCGCGGACATCTTAAGCGAAGTAATTCAAATAACCATGATTGTTAAAGTCCAGACGAAATGAACCGGCCATCCATTCAAAGCAGAACGTGTTGACTGAAATCAAATGTGGCTGTAGTAAAGGATGGGGAGGGCCCACGTAAAATAACCAGTGAGATGGTACGCGCGGATGATGACGGTGTTACATTAGACTACAGTTGTATGGATTCTGATTTGTGAAAAAGAAAAGGAAAAGAACCACAGTAACACTAAAATAAGTAGATACATTTACGGTATAAATAGCTACCAATATCGTTATTTTATTGTTAAATGTCAATATATTATGAACGTATAAAAATACTGTTACAAATACTGTTGCTGTTCTAAAACTTATATTCAACAATAAACAATGACTAGATAAATGAACTTCTCATCATTACAAGTCTCTTTGCTATTACGTACCTATGTAATTACAGTTGTGCACAATTATTCAGAATCACATAGCCTTAATATCAAGATACACTCAGCTGCAGAGTGCTTCATTTGTGTCTCATTATCAGGCCCCGTTTTGGGTCAGAGAGGAAGTTGTGAGCGCACGGGGTCGAGTTGATTGCCTGACCTGTGCTGTGGGATAGCTCTTCACGAGCTGGGACTTCTTCCTCTCCATCATTTCATCCGACAGCTCGCTCGACGCTTCTTCTCCAATCTATGCCACGTTCCAGGATTTGTGACGTATAACATCGGCGTCCGAAGTCGCCGCACAACGACGAATTCCACTGGACCTACTTCTTAGTAATGCTATCTTTAGCTCTGATTTATCTGCTGCTCCACCTCTGCTTTTCTATTCTTCTTTAAGATGTGCAAGTTCTCACCATTGCAGCATTTGTATTAGTTCAGAAGGAACCCACTGTGCTACCTCTACAGAGCAACTCGTATGTTATTTTGTTTCTGTTCTCCCAGATCCGTAAAGCATGTATTTACTGCTGATCGATCTAAATAAAAATAAAAATTTGATGTGTTGCACTCACATGACTTTGTGTTCTCTTGTACTAACCATTCTTACAAACTCTTATCCCTATATTTTCTTCGTGTTGAGATAAATATTTGCAGAAATTATCCTATGGCTCGTTTTCTTGCACACGTGTGAATATGGGAATACAGTAGGCTTTGAGCGATAGTCAGATATTTTAAAGAGAGATTCCTCTCTCTTTGCACGGTTAAGATATAAAAAACTGAACAACGATGTTGTATTTGACGAAAGTGTAAGTTTTCCGAAACTGACACAAGTAGCAAGGAATAGGTATCGCCGAAAGGGTTCGCGCTACAAAAAAAATTGATTTGCACATAGATTGTGTGTTTTAACGAGATCTACATTTTTTGTATAGTAAGCTTTGGTGTATCTCTTAAGTTTACGAGTTATTCAAAAACCATTGAGAGTAAACAGGACTACATAGGGTATAGCCAGGAAATTCATTATATACATTTCATTTGTCATAAGAATATCTCAATCACGGCATTTCAATCAAAATTATTAGAACCATTTTCTAGAAAATAAAAGTTTTCAAAAAATGTTTCATGTAAAGAGTAGTTTACGGCGGGCCAATGTTTTTTCAAAAACTTCGTGTCGCACCTTGAAAGGCAGTAAACTTAAATACCAACTTTGGTTTTTAACCGACTTTTCGTTTTTGAGTGATGCTGTCCAGAGACTGACAGACACAAAGACAGATACACACACGGACCTTTTTCTAAAAATGCTTTTCTTTATTCAGGGGGTCTCAAAACATATATCTATATCCGGTGAAATCTCGACATTGAATTTTTGGGTGGAATAAAATACTTCCTCTACTATACGTAGAAGAGAAAGTAAAAAGTACACGTTGTTGCATAGCAAAGGTCTTTTACCGTCTCTCGTACTGCTGATCTATGAGTTATACACTTTAATAAATCAATTTGATTCAGAACAATGTAGTGCAGTGGCTATTGTAAAAGTCTCCCTAATCTAGCTAATACTCTGGAGTAAAAAAAATAGTTATTCTCCTTCTTGCTTCCCAGGACTTCATTAGCACAAGACTTCTTGAGCACAATACCTACACACTTTCGAATTAGTGTATACATTCTATAGCGATGTTTTCCCAGGCTATGGTAAGCCTCATCATGGCAACAGCAGATTTACGTGGCAATTCCGGAATTACAGAGGTATTCTCTTGAAGTATTTTCATATTTTGGTTACCAATTGTTTTAGTTAGTCCAGATTTGTAACTATCAATATTTGCAGAAAAATTAAATAAGTAGTAACAATAATAACATAATCCATTTATGGTTTTTGCGAAGCCAAATAGTCTTAACGTGCCATCTACAAGATCAGACGCGAAGGTTCGACATTCCTGTTCAGTGACAATCAAACTCGAAGTTTGTGACGCCAAGTAGTGTCATAACCCCGGCAGTGGACTAGAAAACCGGTCGACATTCCTGATAACGAAATGCTATATCGTCAGTCATTTCTACTGAATTTCTTAGCGGTGAGAATTTTGTCTGCACCCGATCCGCCCTAACGTCCTTGACCTGAAGAACCTTCCTGTTCGTTTCCATAGTCACGCCTTCATATACCCCATATTCGTCACGACCTTGGGACAAATGGGTGGGAGTGTCTCGGATTCTGTGTACACAACAGGAGAGATCAGACCCATGTAATCGAGGAGATTCTGGTTTTTTCCCTTCAGAAGCAAGAAACATCAGTTAACTTTCTATTCCCCCCCCATATATATGCCACCTATGAAATCTAATCATTTCAGTGGTCTTGCCTCTAGAACAATTCCACATCGACAATGATGTTCACTCGTTTATATTGTTACTAATCTTTACGTTACGTTTTCTTTATAAACACTAAATGTTCTCTCCCCCTCACTCTCTTCCACCATCTCTCTCCCTCACCTATCCCGTTCCCTCTCTCACCCTTATCTCCTCCCTCTTTCACCCTCCATTTACTCTCCCTTCCCTTGCTCTCCATCCCCTCGCTCTCCATCCCCTCGCTCTCCATCCCCTCGCTCTCCATCCCCTCCCTCCCCATCCTCTCCCGTCCTACCTTCCTTCCTCTCTTCCCCATCTCCCTCCCTGTCTTTCTAACACATTTATTCTTATTCATACTTCCAGACTATAGAAGATGGAGTGCAATTCTGTTAAAGATCCTCTAGCCGGGAATCGAACCCGAGACCTGTGGATTTCGAAGACAGCATGCTAACCACCAGAATACAGAGGCTGTCTTACAATTTTTTATAACAATCATTTTTAATAAAATATTGACCCGTTAATACAGATTCGCTGTATAAAATCGCAACTATTACAGAATATTGATGTACCACATTCACATGACCATCTCTATTTACTATCATGTATTATTATATATGTAGGTTTTATGAAGTATTCTGACGAAAGCTTATTTTTCTATCTACGTCATTTTAAAGAGATAAACCTTTTCAGAAGTAGTTTCATTACGCATTGTGGATACTAAGTGGTTAGAGAGAACCGAATTAGTCACATTTAAAAGCGGGATGCAATATGTTGGCTTTGAAATTCAGTACCGTTTCAATAACATCGCAAGAAACAACGGAATGTGGCAGCGTTTAACAATGAAATATTGACAAATTCAAACTAATAATAACGGAATGTTGGAAATGGCTGAAAACGCAAATATTACTAAATAAATTGAATTTTAGAGTTCTAAATTTTTTCTGTAGCACGATCATTTACCAGTTATACAAACTACACATAATCCAATGAAACGGGCTTCACAGAAGATCCTAAATATACATTTTATTTGGTATGTGAATAACTTAAATATGGCATTTTAATCAAAATCGTTAAAGCCGCTTTTAAGAAAAGAAAAACTGATGGATACTTTTCCACCTAATAGTACATTATGCAACAAGACTATAGTGGTAGTAATTAAGACGCGTGTGTGTGTGTGTGTAGGTGTGTATGTGTGTGTGTGTGTGTGTGTGTGTGTGTGTGTGTGTGTGTGTATTAGGAAACGAACGAAGCGATTTATGCTCGACCATATACCTAATTTTATATAGGAGTTCTGCGCAGGCGCTAAACGATCGATTCATTTCCAGCACGTCACAGCTAGATGATGAAAATGATAACCTTGGAATACTACGTATCATTGAAAAATAGAAGGCAAATGGAATATATTGGTTTTCAGACGAAACTTTATTTCATGTAAGTTATTTGTTGTACAATTAGTGAAATTAATTTAGGGGATTGTGCTTAGTACAATATTCTTGGACGTTGAAGCTGTGTTGAGGTTAATTTGTGTGTTTTGTGTAAGTTGGTAGGCGGAGTAAGTTACATCTCACTGTCAGTAGGGTCCGACATTTTAGCGTTTTCTATACTCGCGCTAGTTGCGTTTCGAGAATTAATCGATATTGCGCTTTGCCATTGCTGCATGGGAATTCTCTGATTGGTGGAACACCTGTCCTTTAATGGAAGTTGAACTGTCCGATTGGATGAAGACCAATCCTTTAAAGAAAGTTTGAACTTAATGAGGCCCATTAAAGGATCCCTATCAGATTTATAATTAATAAATTTGGGTGTGGTCGAGCATAAAGAATATTTTGGGATTGGACGATTTTCTTTAAAATCTTAATGTAGGATCTTTGGAAGATACTAAACTGCAATACCAATTTTGGTATTTATAAGAGTTTTCGTCATTTAAGTATACTATTCTCTCTCTCTCTTTCTCTCTCACACACACGCGCGCGCGGACCTTTTTCTAAAAATGCTTTTGAGATTATGGGGTTCTCAAAACATTTCGCTGAAATCTCAATATCGAATTTTTGGGTGGAATGCAATGCTTCCCCAATTTACTACACGTAGTAGAAAAAGTTAATAACATGCATTTTGCATATAAATTCGGCCTCTATTTATAAATATCAATTTCATCTTCTAATTGAGTGTGAGGACATTCGTGTATTGTGTCGATAAGCTATTGCCGAAGTCTGCTCGCCGGTTACAGGTCTGATGGCGCCTAACTAAAGGGGAAATTGAAATTAATGTGTTTACCACAGAAATGAACTTTCCTCATGCCACATCACTCGAAAGTTCGTAACAGCGTTTCTCCAGCGATGTTCCACGTCAGTACAACTGGCAACTTTAACACGCAACGGTAATTTCATCTCTAGTGTCAAATTATTCAGATGGAAGGATACTCAATGCCATAAGTTTATATAGCAGACAGAACGAGAAAGGAAGCTGTTTCTGAAAGAGGCGATTTTAGCAGCAGTGTTGAAACAGATCAACAAAGGAAAATAAATTAGCTGAAGCCCTGGATGGGAAGAAGTGGTTGGCAATAAGGAAAAGGTAATGAATGACATGTAACAAATGGACAATTTGTAACAAATAATGTCATTAGCTTTTGATCAACACTAACCTAGTAGGTTATATATGAAGGAGTGAAATAATGCTCAAATGAGCTTAAAGTTACCCAACATTTCTCTTCACAGGATAAGGGAAAACTTTGAGAAAAAAAAAAAAAAAAAACAACTTTATCCATATGACTGGAGATACGAACTCAGGACCTTGAATGTCTCGAAATAAAATAAAACTGACCCGCCGAATTGAATCACAATTGAACTGCTGAACTCACAAACTCTCCTTTATCCAAATTAACTCTAAAGAACTATGCCACATTAGAAAACTGCCAGGAGCTTTCAACCTGTCAAACAATTTTACCACTCTTTTCAATGGAACTTTAATATCTGTGGATAAAATTAACCTAATTCAAAGCAAGGGAGGTCCTTGGTGAATTAACGGAAAATTACTACACGGTCCGGTTCAGCTATTACTGTTCTGCAAAGGAACTGCTGATTCAGAAATTGAATTAAGCATGATTTGAGTTTCCTTGAATGACGACGACGCCCCAAAATGCGTACTTATGCGCGCGCGTAAGTCACAGAGACTAACAAAGCTCAAAGTAAAACACCTCTTGAATCTAACATTTTCACCATTCCACCTAGTTCTTCTCACAAACTGTTACCACATGTTATTTTCTCTTTAAAAAACTCAATTCAAAACAGCTTTCTAGATCATTTGGTAAACATACTTTTTTAAATTGCCTTTTGCATGCTCCCAGGGTGCTCAGCGCCCTCTCTGGTGTGTATATTACAAGCTCCTCTAGGTGTTCCTTTTCGCCTACTCAATCCTTTAGGAACATCGTTCGAATGTCATTTTTGTAAGATTTTCATTTCCTCTGCTTAATACTACATAATTTCAAAAGCCCAGCATTTGAAATGGTTCACAATAGTTCATAGACATTAAATTATGAAAACTTGCTATTTATTTTCAATTAAATGTGTTGATCCCCAGGTTCACAACAATGCAGTAATATAAATTTAACACAGAAACTAAGAAACCAAACAAAAAATACATAAAAGCTAACAGAATATATATTTAATATAACCATTTGCATAATATCTGATATGCGTTGTTGCGCGCCTAAACTTTTCATTTTTACGCTACTAATGCACTTATTTCTCATACCTTATTTCACACATTCCTGTTTACTCTTGATGACTTCTGAATAACTAGTAACCCGTAAGAGATTGATAGAATCTTACCATACGAAAACTGTAGATTCGCTAAAACACACAATTTGTCTGAATACATTTTTTTGTAGAGTGAAAAATTTCGGAGATATTCCTTGTTATTTGTGTCAGATTCGGAAAACTCGTTGTTCGTTGTTCATTTTTTATATGTTAAGCGTGCAAAGCTTTAAAAGATTTGTCTATCGCTCAAAGCCCTTGCACCAACAAGGAAATAAACAAGATAATTTCTGCAAATGTTTATCTCCACAACACGAAGAAGATATGGGAATAAGAGTTTGTAAGAATGGTTAGCACAAGAGTAGAGAAAGTCATGTGAGTGCAACACATCAGATTTTTTAATATGTGCCCCATCTAGAGGACGCGCTTTTTGAAACAGCTAAAAATTTTCGGATCTATTTAAGAAGGATGTAATGAGGGTCTTCAAAATCCGCATTGAAAATACAAAGGGATGCTTGTGTTTTTAATCTAATGAATTGAACTATTTAACAATATCTTGGCTATCCGGTTTTATCCAACTTGACGCGGCAAAAAACCGGATAGCCAAGATATTTTTAATACTGGCCGTGGAAGCTTGTGAGAATATATTGAAGTATTTAATTGTTAAGCCGCATTTTTGCTTATTTTGGTATAACGAGTCGTTTCTTTTCTTCAGCTGACCCGTTATTTCATATAAAATACGCAGGTAAGAAAGTTACGGGCACATCAATATGATACACCCGTCTTGTACTGGAAATATGGTCTTCATTAAGTATACTCGGAGAAATAATTTTAGAAAGTATATGCTAATGTTATAATTAGGCAGAATATTATCGTCTGATCTATCTCTGCGATAGAACGCGAGCTATGCACCTTTATCTTTACACGGTTATCTTCCTTAACATTCATTCAACATTAAAAAGTCTGGAAAACCCAATCATTCCTTTCTCACGTTTCTCTCAAATAGAAGATACAATCGCACGTTTTGAAAAGGGATTAGTTAATGATCAGTTCGTTTGTAGAGTAGCGGTGTGTTATTTTATTTTTAAAGAGCCCGAGGCATATGTTAAGTCGTGGTTCGAACTCGAGTGAAATTACTATATATTGCATGGAAACGCGGGTTCAGATCGAACTGAATCTTTGGGTTCGATTCTCTTAGAAGTGGAATCGGACCGTAATTGCGTTGCATGGAAACATCTACCGGATTTAAATCGATTTGAATCCGCCGAAGATGCTAACTTCTAACGCTGCACGCTCGTCATTTTTTCTTAGAAGTAGTATAATAAAAACAAAGCCACTTCTATTGTTTCTGTAATATCGCAATATATTCTTCTCAGAAACATTCATTAACTTCAAAACCCTGTTAAAATACGCAGAAAACATTTTAACAGGTTCGCCAACAAATCAAGTGACCAATCTAAAAGGTTGAATTATTTATGCTTGGGCCCTGCGTGTCGAAATCGATCTCATTCCGGTTTGAATTCAACATATAAACGCAGATCATATTGAAGATGGCATTGGACTCCAGTCGATTACAATGATTTCTTTCGAAAGGGAAGTAAAGCCGAAAGTCCCGTGTCGTAGATTTACGGCACGTAAAAGAGAACCTTAGTCTTTTTAAGGTCCACTTTCACACTCAATCTAGAATGGTACGCTAAGAAATAAAGCAGTTAAAGAGCGTCCATAAATAAAATAGAATTTCAACCGGCTCAGCGATCGTATACCTTTAAAGTTTGCACTCACTTTGCTACACATTCATCGGGGTACTGTTTTATGGAAATATTAACGGGACGTTGATGTGCAATTTATAGTAAACGGGCACAATAATGCCGCCAGATATGATTTACGTTTCTATCTCGGAAACAGGTACGTATTCTAGTTCTCCTTTCTCACGCAAGAGTACACAACAAACGGGCGCTGCATGCCATTTCCTGTCTAGCAAGTGCGATAATGATTTCATGGCCATAAACATTCCCTAATTTAGAAGTACTGAGTTTTACTGCTAATATGCGCAACAAATCATGATTATTTATGGTCCGTGCTTTACAATCTAGAAGGGTTATATAAGTGAAAGGTCTTCAAAGGTTTAGCGACTCAGAGCGTGTAAAGCATGCCGGTGAAACACAGGTGTTTGGGTTGCATAATTGTCTGCGCTTTGCTTTCTCCTACGCATTTTGGGAAAATACCTCAGAAGTAAGAGATCATTAAGTCACTGTGATTCGCGTGACTCAGAGATTAAAGTGTGATGGTAATTCTGATGTTATAGGCCAGGGATGTCTCTTTGGAGAACCTTACGTAATGAGCGGCTATACCCCACTCCACTTCTTCAGTTGGGGGGGGGGGGCAGACAGTCAGTATCCAGTGACGTACACAAGCAAGCGATTACATGGAAGTTTCTAAGTCATGCCTTAAATTTTCTGGCAATGTCCTCATAAGGTCCCTTCATTCTGGATGACTTTTGCATAAACGGCGAACAGTAAACGACAGACAAAAGCTTACTACATAAAAAATGTGCATTGTCAGATAGTTCGCTTTCTTTTGAATGAAACATTTCCGAGATATTATTTGTTTGTTTGAACTTATCAATACTTACACTTTTTTCAAATAGAAATGTAATTCGTTTTTTCTGTTGACTTTTTAAAGAGAACGATATTTTAAAGGCATCGCATAGCAACCAGTTTTTAAAACATTTCACTATTGCTTAAAACCTACTGTTTTCCCATATTTCCCTTGAAAATTAGCGATAAAATACTTTCTGAAAATCTAATAAATCGATTACATCGATTAAAAAGAAGTAGAGAAATAAGCATTTGCAAGAATAGTGTGTATAAAGGTGAGTATAGCTCTATATATATATTTGCGAACAGAGTTTCTCCAAATTGAATTGTATTAAAAGTCTGTATCGCAAATCACTTGGTGTATCTTCTAAGGCTGTGCACTTCGACCTTGTCGCCAAATATTAATCGACTTCTTAAACGCCAGCAGTACCAAACAAGTCATTTATTGCGTCAGATTTTAAAGTGATTTCGTAAATCAAACACAACGTCTTAACAACACGCCACTGCAAACAATGCACGTCTGGGGGTCAAAGAGAGGCTAAGTCCTTGTATAGTGGAAGGAGGTAAAACCAGACTTCCCTCTTTCCCACTTCACTCATTCAGGTAACCGATTGCAGAGGTTTGTTTTAGAACCCCTTGAATCCGTCATAACTCGGGAACAGAAGGTGGAGACAAATCCGCCCTCCCTTCTTTCGCATGAGTTTGAACATCACTGGGTTTAGAAACTATGTGAACATGAAACCTGGAACATACTTTCCAACCCTTAAGACACTTTTATAACGAAATCATCGTGGAATGTCAATAAAGAATTCCATATGGTTAAGGAGTGCTGTTATTCATAATTCTGATATTTTTATCACATGCCCCACATAAAATTAACCATTATATTTGTTTTGAAGCTTCTACCTCAAATAGCTATATTAAATGAATGCACTATGGAAATTGCTGTGATTATTTCGTACATACAGAGGTTAATTTATCATATATGATTGACTACCTGATCTTTTGTTTTGTAACATTTATTACTGGGCCATTCTTCTGTTTAGTGAGTCTCACCATATGCAACCCATAAATCGCATTATAATCGATTAAAAATCCAAACTCAAAATGGATGGCGATTCAAGATCATTATTCATGAAATTGATGAAACTGAAACAATAATTCAAAATTCTGTATCAAGTAATACAACAAAAATACGAGTGTGTGGAATCAATTCAACTGTTTCCTTAATGAATGGGGGTACAACTCTTGCCAGATAACAAGAGAAAATCGAAATACATGTAATTCTTGGATTTCGTTTTCCTCAGTTGACAGTACCTGCTTAGTAATAACTGCACTAATCGTAATTAATATATTTTATATTATTTTTATAGAATTGAATATTTCCTGGTGAAGTCTTTGCTATATAGTATTTAAATTCATATTTTATTTATCAAATAGTACAGATAAATATAATTTGATGGTCTGGTCTTCCCTCTCGCTCAACTCAAGAATTTTTCGGTTAGATCAGATGTTTTATATTACTTGTGATAAAAACTTTTAAAAGAAGAAAGATACAATGGCATCCATTAATAGAATATGGAAACTACAATTCTGTTTGTTCATATCAGAACAAAAACCAGCAGCAATTATGTTATAGATAATTTTAAGTGTTTTATCCAATATTTATCACTCCAAAAAGGACTGTGAATAATATGTAAGGAATATACCTAAAGCAATATCAGCTTTAGGTACACATATTCATCTGCAAGAAATGGGATGGAAAAGTTCTTGTCTTCGCGTCTCGAGAGGTTTATATTTTTTAAAAACTAAAATATGATTAGCAGACAGCGGGAAGGTCGGATGCGTAAGAGGAAGGAGGAAAATGAGAAGACGTAGAACGTAGAGAGGGATGATTCCGAACAGCCCTTAGTGGTCAGGAAATGAGAAACAGCGGCAAGAAATATAGGGAAATGGAGGTGGAAAATAGCAGAGGTCATGGCAGGCGCGAAGTTGGCTATGCGATAAAGAATATCTGAATTGAATTTTGGAAGCAAAACATAAGAAATATAGCATTTTGGATTTTTTCCCCTCACTCCACATCATTCTCTCGCCTTATATCTAAAACTACAGTTCATTCATTGAGAGACAAGCATCAGAAAAAGCTGAACTGAGATAAAAATAACTCTTTGTGAACACAGTTTTGAATGCCCCAATCCTTTGACCACATAATGACTCAGGAGAAACGTGCGTGACCGAGCGTTTGAATTCCAGTCAGTTCAAGCTGCCGGTTTGCTCCAGAGACGTTCTGCCATACATGGACGTTAATTATCTTCTCTTGCTCCAACGTCGTTTTTTATTGCTTTTTTCCATTCATGGTGGAAGTAAATGTATGAAGCTTTTATGTACAGAGTGTAAAAGAAATATATGCTGCAACAGGAATCGGCAAAGTGGTTACCGCGATTGCATGAATGGTGACGTCAGGAAACGCAACCCATCATGCACATGACGCACGGTTCGAAGGAGGGGGTTTGAAAGCTGGAACTTCTCTGACACGTTTAAATTTACACATACCTGTAATACATCTAACGTTAATTCGCAAGTACTGACGTAAAACAAAGCACGTAGGTTTTCATCTGTCAATCGCAATCTCCTTTTAGATTTTACTATCTTCAGTTTAGAAAAAAAATTGTCCACAGGCACATATGTTGAGCCAAACATATGCAAAGTAAATGAAGGGAGGGAGGGAGTTATCTAAACAAATCTAAAGCAATATTATTTTCTAATTGTAAATTCGTAACGTTTGTCTTTAAATTCGTAACCTTAATTTGTAACTGTGGTTTTACACAATAACTTAAAGGGCTTATAAAAAATGTATTTTATAAAACATTTCTTCACTAGACTAGAAGTTTCATTGAATATTTAAAGTTATTGTTACAATTGCGGACAAATATTTGTTTAATAATATTCTTTTAAAATACTTTAAGATTTTCTATCTGTGACTTGCTTGTGATCATTGCGACAATGTTTGTAATATCGTTTAATGTTTCACTTGTAAACAGCAATCAAAATTTTCGAACGCAGCAGAGGTTTCACATTTTCGCCACAGCGTACCCAAAATATTGTTGTTTTTTTTTTCTTTAATTCCATTTATATCCCCTTTTATCTCTAATGGTCATATCGGTTGCCTTTACTTTGGAACATATTGCAATAGGATTAACTGGTTTACAGTGGGTTTTGAGTCTTTGTTGTTGTTTTTTGTTTTTGTTTTTTTTTTTAACATTAGAAAACACACACATACACTATCATTCCTACGCCCACACTATGGGGAGGTCAGGGAATAACACATAACACTGAATAGAGAACAAATTCCAACCGGGAATCAAACCCAGAACCTTACAGACTGAGCTGTTGGGCTAGCCAATATGTTCTTTCCACTCCACTTGGAATGGAAGGATTCCTTTGCGTTTTCGTTGTTTCGAAAGAGCCGTGTCTTATCGATGAGGGGTGCACCACTGGCTGTTTACTTTTGAACGTGTGTTGATTGAAGAGAAGTACTATCTCTTTGCCCCTGACTGTGGTATTACGTCATATTATCAACTGATACAGATTTGTCGACGCCTGTTTTACAAGACTCAGTGATTGGTAAAATATCACCAATGTTCAAGATAGGCCTGTTACGGCTCAGAAGAAATCTTCCAAGCGTCTCCGTGGTCTTCCAATTTCTCTACTACCTACTGGATGATCTTACCATTTTATACGCCCTGATTTCGCCTTCGTAGCGCAGTTGGTAACGCGCCTGCCTCTGACGCGGAGGACTTTGGTTCGATCCCCGCTACCGACGTGGTCTGCTACGGGGTGCACTCAGCCTCGTTAGGTCCCTGAGCTATCCTGATAGAAAGGTAGCATCCCCAGAAAGGTCAAGTAGTCGCCTTATAGTCGGGGGAGTCGGCGTGCTGACCCCGCCATCCCACCCTGCACTCCTCCGTGGCCTTGGCTGCGATGATGGTAACCTCTGCATAAAGGAAACGCCTTAGGGATGTTTATAATTAAATATTTAAGTTCTCTTATGGTTTAAGACCACAGTCGGCTAAGTATCTCAAAAATATCATTTTAGCCGTTTCAACTTTATTTCTATTCAAGGTCCAGGTCTCCATAAGATATAATGGTCACTAACATGGTTTTATAAAATTTTAATATGGTATCTCTTGTTTTGCTTTTTAATGTTCGTTTTATAGTGCCACATGTTTTGAAATGTATGTACTTTGTGTTTTAAATGTCTATCGTATAAGAAACATAGCATCCTAAGTAGCTAAAATATTTCACTTGTTCTAACACTTCGTTTTTGAGTAGTAGTTTTGATCGCCTTGGATATTTGCCAACGAAGGACATCACTTTGGTTTAGATAAAATATATACCATGTAACCATGTTTTGTTTTTAAGCACATGTCCAGAAACTCTTTAAGCGCTAGAGCCCCTGAAACGAGGCAGGAGGATGTTTGTATGTAAACAAACCATAAAATCCTCGACAAGCGGTAGACATAATTAGTTAACGGTTGTTAACCAAATGATAATGCATCAGCTGTTACATGATGCACAGCAATTTTTCACCATACAGTCAGCGGCAATGTTTACATTATTATTCAGATTAGTAGTTTCATACTTCTCAGTGTTAATTTTTGTAGCTCAAGTGGGAACGCTTCTCTGAATACTGAATATATCGGGTTGACTCAACTACCAGAAAGGTCACAAGAATGCAGGAAAGACTAGTCTTCTTTATCAACAACGTTACCGCAACAGGCCTCACCCGGGCTATACCCCACCATACCTTGCCATCGCCTCATCTGTCATTTGTTCGCAGTTCTGCTCTCGCCGCCCCCCAGAAGCGCCGCAATCCAGCTTGGCGCTGTATTCGCTAAGCTTATATCGTATGTCATTACCAATCAGTGCAGTCGGGTGACCTATCATTTTCCCTGTTGATCACAATGGTATGGAAGAGTCCGGAATGGTTTAGCTCTCACTTAGAGAATAACCGGCAAAGGTACTATAATGAAGGATACATCACACACCATGAGCCATATTGTGGAGGAAACTATGAAGTGAAGGAAGCACAGGAGGTTACAGATAGACAGGCCACAGAAGCGCGCAGAAGTATTTAATAATTCCAGCTCCAAGACTCGATCCACTGATCAAAGTTGGCAATGAACGGTCAGTACAACAGACAGACCTCATAGTGACCACGTAAATATATATTTCCTTTGAGCAGGAAACTGCATCATCTTTCCGACATTGCCTCACACCGCGAAACGTCAATGACTCCAAGGACGAGGAGCAAACGGAATGGATGATAGGAATGGAGGAAGTGGAGGAGGCATTTTCCTATCCAAAGAAACTGTTAGAATTATAAAAATATTAAAATATCTAGGAACAGTTATTCAGGAATAAGGGAGTTGTAAAGTTGTAGCAGAAAATAGGCTAGTCCAAGCACAGTAAGTGGTCTAAGACTATTTGGGAATGGTTACTCGTGGCAGTAGAAACCTGGGCAAGTCAAGAACAACCTAGAGGGTACAGATCCATTGATGGAGGAGTGATAGGTGTCTGGGGGAGAATGGTTTGATAGGGAAGAATGGAGAAAGGGAATACAGGGTAACTACTGAAGCCCTCGATAGTAAATAGTAAGCAAGGCATGCTGACGGAGAATAAGGGAAAGAGAAAAGTATAGGAAAATTCCTAAGAAACGCAAAAGAAAAAATTGAATGGAAAAGTAAACAAAGAGGAGGAGATTTAGGAGATCAGACTTCGATGAGCTGGAAGGCAAAGAGGCCCATGCTAAAGTTGGGTCCAAGAGGGGAAGAGAAGCAAAGACTCTTATTTGTACTTAGAGTTGAGCAGAATGTAAAACATATATGCACAAATATGTTTATCTAAGGAAACGTACGGAAAGGGAAGTAAGAGAAAGGAAATTACGACAGAAGAGACCAATTAATATATATATTTCACAAACAAAAATTGTGACATCTGCCTGACATTACAGGTGACCATAAAGATCCAGAATACAGAGATATATGACAAAGTCAATTTTAAGAAGAAAAAAAATGATTAAAATTAATATTCAAAATATCTAAAACATTAAAAGAAAATTATGGACACACACATTTCAACAAGTACTTGGAAACTACAGGACTTATGTTCCCCAGCATTTGCCTAACCACCATGGACACCAGTGAGAAACTCAAGATGAGAATAAATCCTGTGGCTTTGTGCTCGCCAATTAATTATACTGGACAGAGTGAAGAAATGGGTGACATGTGGTCGGCACACTGTTCTCTCCACCGCTTTAGTGTGGTTTCCCAGCCTCCGCTTCTCCAAGGTCATCACGAGACTGGTACCAGCAGGATAAGAATCTCGGGGATCGAACCTGTCAGCAACACTACCATGGCCAATTGGATTATATTATGACATAACTTATCCCAAACGATGGGCCTATAGTTAGGAATAATCATATGTTTTTAGTACAAAAATTGTTTGATTTCGTTTAATTAAAAGATTAGATTTTCATTACCTCGATACCGTGGACAGGTAGAGCAATATCGATATAATCGGCTTCACTGCATTGAGCACACCTAAGGAATTACAAGGGTCTGGTGGACCATATTCTACCACTTAGCTATAGTGAGCAGAACTGTTGTATTCCAAAGAATTTGTGCTAAGCTCACACTTTTATGCTTTTGAGTCAATTTGGTTAATAAATTGCAAATAAATTTGTTAGCTGCCATCAAACTGATATTTTATAAGTCTACGAATGTGGCTCGTCTTTTTATCTTTTCTCAGTTGGATTTTACCTGGCTCGGGAAGTTCTATTAGTTTGCGTGCACACGTCTCTGAATTCGGCGAGTTTCGTTCTAATTTATACAAATAAGTTAATTCTGGTATTCAAATTTTCATGAAGAATATTATTGATTTGCACGTTTAAACACTTTCTCTTTTGAAGTGTGAAGTGCCAATTGTTTCTGATGGACATGCAAAAAAGAGCAATTTTGAAGACCGTACATAGCGATTAGTTTTTAATGATTTCAGCCTTTAGTATGCTCTGTAGTTACATTGAAATGGCAGAGATCGTTGCATTCGGGAGATCGCGGGTTGTTCAATTCCCTCGACCTCTGACCTTGTTCTTCGTGATTTTCTCTGTCGCTAGACGAATGCTGGGGTTATTGCTCATGTACCACGATTTCTTTCCGTCATTTCCATTTCATTCCGTCCCCTTTTCATCTAAGTGTGCTTATAGATTTTGTGGCTATGGCGGTGTCAGACAGATGGCGCAGATGCTTGTTCTAAGCAGTGAGTATTCCCTAGTCACTGGAGGGCTGCTTCCAGCAGTGAGACGGCTCTCCAAGCCTTAACTGTTAGGGACTGCCACGATCTATCTATATCTCAGTGCGCGGGATGATCCTATGCAATAGAACCGTTTCTGTGAACATTTGACACGAACATTTGAATACGCTTTTGCAAGAATAGTTTACATCAGAGCTTTTGTTATGCTAAGTTCTCATTCTATTTGCACACTGAAAGCATCTCCAACCTGACCGCTAGTAAAACAGTGTTTTTCGAGTGTAAACTGTGAAATGGCACTTGTTTTATCGCGGTACAAGCTATAGCAGGAAGCGCCACGTAAGATATAGTCTGAAGGGAAGTGGGAACACTTCCTGAGAACGAAAATAATTTGAATAGGCAATTTCGTAATAGTGCCAGTGTTTCCTGGAAACATCCATCACCGTTTTGTGCAGAAAAAGTATACTGGTTGTAAATGAGCCTGAATTAAATATCTCGTGCACTGTTAGAAAAGAAAAGCTGAGAAGCATATTTTTACTCTCTGTACTATGTATAGTAAAGTAGAGGAAATATCGCATTCCACCCAAAAATTCGATGTCCCTGAATCAAAAAAAAAAAAAAAAAAAAAAAAAAAAAAAAAAAAAAAAAAAAAAGCATTTTTAGGAAAAGGTCCATGCGTGTCTGTCTGTGTCTGTCAGTCTTTGGACAGCATAACTCAAAAACTAAAAGTCGGCTAAAAGCCAAAGTTGGTATTTAAGTGTAATGTATTTCAAGGATGCAACACGAGGATTATGAAGAAAATTGTTCCATCCTAAACTATCCTTTACATGGAAATTTTTTCGAAAATTTTATTTTCTTGAAAATGGCTCCAACGATTTTTATTAAAATATATATGTTTGGCATATTTTTATGACAAATGAAATAGATACATATCTTGAATTTTCTAGCTATAGCCCCTGTAGTCGTATTTACTCTGGATGACTTTTGAATAACTCATAAACCATAAGAGATAGACAAATATTACTATACAAAAAATGTAGAGCTTGTAAAATACGTAATTTATGGCTAAATAATTTTTTTCTTTAGAGAGATATTCCTTGTTATTTGTGCGAGTTTTGGAAAACACTTCCGTCGAATGGGACATCGTTATTCATTTTTTATATGTTAACCGTGCAAAAAGAACGGGATTTGAAAGCGTTAAAAGATTTGATTATCGCTCAAAGCCTACTGTATTCCCATATTCCCCTTACACCTACAAGGAAATACGCAATAAGATATTTTCTGTAAATGTAATAAGATAGCGGAATGAGAGTTGGTAAGAATGGTTGGTAGAAGAGTAGAGAAAGTCATGAGTATAATACATCAGATTTTTCTGATCGGGTTGTTATTTAAAAGTGGTTAATAATTTCAGCATAAGCCGAAGCATTTTGCGATGCTCATTTGATGCTCATTGACATTATTTTCTGGAGATATTTCGCCACTTATACATCGCCAAAATATAAAAGACAAATCCGCCCAATTAATCTTTCAACACACCCTTAGATAAAGCATATGAGTAGGAACTGAAAATTGAGAAAATGCTGCTGCATTTGACAACTGCGTTTGCTGAACTTTGGCGGTGTTTGTTAGCATAACCTTTGTTGAGATGATAAAATTTACGAGTGGAACGGGAAGGCCATATCTCTTCTTCTGGGTAAAATGTCCCTGGGTTCTGTCTACAATATACCCTTTTCTACTGTTGTAACGTGTGCTGAAACTATTTCTCCTTTATTCTCTATTTCTCGGAGCCAGTAGTTCGCAGAAGTCAAAAGTAACAATGGTGAATATCAAAGGTTTGGGTTGTTCAATTGACGCGGCGTGTCCGGTAAGTTTGCAGTTGTTTTTAGGTTTATGCATATAAATGCTATCCAAATATTCAGTCATCGTTTGGCAGTGAAATATTTTAGATTCTGCCATTTTAAAAGAACTAGGGTAGGCTTTAAGAGTCATATGCGCTACATTTAAACGCCCATTTTCTGCTTGAAGTTTCGGCAGTGCCTGAACAAAATATGGGCCAAAAGGGGGCTCAAAAACAAGCAAATGCAGGGCAAAACTATAAATCTGAGGAGAGACTACTAAACAAAAGAGGGACGGTGTGACAAACAGGTAATCTGACTCATGAACATGATGCATGTGTGTAGGAAATTTGGTTTTTCTCGACTCTAGGTCAGGGTTTTTAATTGAGAAAGATGTGGGAGACCATTATAATGTGCAGTTTTTTAAAATATAGGAAGGAGTTAAAAGGTTAAAACCACAAAAGCAAATTATAATTTACGCAGCACATTTTAGTGGCAACTTGTCCTTTCCAAAATGCTCTAAGCTGGACAGAAGAGGCGCTGACGCATGCGCAAAGATACTTCGTGAAAGGCTTAATGAAGGCAAAGACGAAGTAAGTGAATCAACTTGGAGAACAGTTGTGCATCTACATTTGAGCCTGTTATTACTTGATACTTTGTCAACAGTCCTTGTAATGGAAGAAGATTTGTTTACATCTGCATGCCATCTCGCTTTGCAGTTGTCTCCAACGTCGTCCAGACCATTAATCTGCTTGATCCTGTCTTTGTCTTCGCTTGTTTCACACAGTAGAGCTTCTGTGATCCGTTTTAGCATGTTAGTGCTAGGGATTGTGATGTAAACCATCTAGTCCTACATTACATTATATCGGTGTTCTGTTCACTCCATTTATAAAACTCGTCTTATATACGATTCTGAAGTGTGCACTCGCATGACCTTCTCTATTCACTCATACAAAATGTGTTTAAAACATTTTTCTATTAATCGAGATAGGCATTTGTAGAAAATGTTTTATCATACGTTTCCATTTAGCAATAGCCGAATCTTTTAAGAGCTGGTCGCTATGTGATAGCTTTAAAATTTCCTTCTCTTTGCATGTCTAAAAATAAAAAACAATGACATCCCGTTTGAGAAAGGTATACGTTTTGCAAAATTAAAACCAATAACAAAAAATATCTCATTGTTCACCCCTACCCCACCCCAAAAATATCGTTTCATATAAGTTGTTTTAACGAAGTCTATATTTTTGTGCAGTAAGTTTGTCTCTTACGGTTTACTAGTTGTGCAGAGGTCATCTAGATCGAAAATGACTTCTGAGGACATTTGCAGAAAACACATATACACTTCATTTATCATAAAAATATTTTAAGCATATGGTATTTTAGTTAAAATCGTTAGTCACTTTTTAGACAATCTAATTGAAAATCTTCCTTGGAAGATGCTGGACTAAAATACCAAGTTTGGTATTCACCAAATTTTCGTTTTTGAGTTATGTTGTTCTCTCTCTCTCTCTCTCTCTCTCACACACACACACACACACACACACACACACACACACACACACACACACACACACACACACACACACACACACACACACACACCTCCCCTATTTGATCTTCCAGTAGATAATATTTTAGCGAGATGCAGGGTATGCCAACGGGCCTTATAGCTTGCACCTTATTTGCCTTCAGTAGCAGTGAACCTATAACTTCCTTTTATTCCCACATGTATACCTTGATTTAAGAGTACATACTAACAACCAAAGTTTGATCAAATGCTTCAAGAAACTCAAGAACACACTTTGAAACGTTAGCTTTAGTCACATGCAATGGCTTTTGCTCTTATAGCCCTTCACAGCTTCAACTCCTTACCATTTAAATGACCTGCATTTACTTTCATTGCCTTTTTGGCAAACCTTGATTTTTCTTGTACTTTTGCGTGTTAAAGGTAAACCAGTAAACTATTGTCACAAGCAAGTTTATTGCTCCTAAGACAAAACCTTGGATATAACATAAGATATTAAACATGTATATACCATATGCAACATTAAAGACGAATACTGTAAAAACTTCGCAGCGGCAGCGGAAAAATACCGCACATTTTACTCTGTTCTCATCTCTGTTCTCTGTTCCCATCTAGGAGTCTAATTATTATTATTATTATTATTATTATTATTATTATTATTATTATTATTATTATTATTATTATTATTATTATTATTATTATTATTATTTATTTATTTATTTATTTATTTATTTATTTATTTATTTATTTATTTATTTATTTATTTATTTATTTATTTATTTATTTATTTATTTATTTATTTCTGCATGCCTTCCACCTGCATGGATTCAGTAACAATAATGACCACGTACCTTTCTACTTCAGGAAGAAAGTGAAATTAATTGAATGTGTTTTTGTCACTAGCAGTGTGTTCGCAAGGGCCAATGTCCGCTTCAAAGCCTTCAACTGGAACAATTTAGCTATATAACGGTGTAGATTGTAGCGATAATAGCGAGTACAATGCACGACGTCTTTATCCAATAAAATTACAAGTTGTCATTGCGGTTTAGAAAGGAAATGTTTCTTGAGTGTATAACAGGTTTGCACACAGTCAATTAGAGCTGGTGTCATAATTCCATACAGCAATGTGTGCTGCAAACATGCGGATCCTGTGTGGAACTCCAACAGTTTGCCTAAGATACTATCACTCCATTCATAAATGTGTACGGTCATTTATTTGTTGTCACTGCATTCACTGAGATGAAACAAAAGAAAAGGGGTTCCTGTTGCAGGCATGGGAAAGTTTTGAGCTGTTTTGAGCTTGAAAGATTGAGGAAAAATACATACATATCGAAAAGAAAACCTTAATCTGTAACATTTAGTACACCATATAGCTACCATTCTACCAAACGTTTCATATTACACTAGAAATAGAGAAAATTGAAATATTTTGAACAACCTAGTCCATTTATACTTTCTCTAGTACTGACCTAGCAGGTACAGAAAATAGTTTTATATTCCATGCAAGATTTATTTTCGAGAAACATGTTTAGAAAAACCGTTTCTCTGTAAACACCTTAACTGAAAAATAATTTGTAAGCGCATAATTTGGTATTAATTTCACAATGTTTTAAAGATGCAACACTAAGATTTCACAGAAAATTCCCCATCCCAAACTATTGTTATCTAATACATGGAATATTTTTCGAAATCGTTTAATTTCTAAAAAAGGCTAGCAGTTTTAAACAAAATAGCATACATTAAAATATTTACATGACAAAATACACTTCTGGAATTTTTTTGGAATAACCTGGGAATGAATTTGTAGAATTTTGTTTAACTGGTGAAGTTCTTTTTGATTTGGTTTTATTCTTTTTACAACCTGCGTTTCGCCCTGTGGGTATATCGCAGGATGTTTAATCTTATACACATGCTGATAAAAGTAGTTATAACCTAATATCCTAAATATTCCACGTATAAACTGGATTGTACGTGGTGATGAAAGCAATTTCCGTAACACTATGTTGGGGTTGTTCAAATTCGCTGGTCTGCTCGTGAAAAAGTTCCTGCTAAAGTTTAAGAGATAGACAAATAGGTGATACATAAAACTGCGGAACTATTTATAAAAATACCACCTATTTCAAAGAATAATTTGTGGCATCAGTCATTTCCGAGATATGTTGTTATTGGTTTCAGCTGTTCAATACATCGCCATTTTTAAACTACTGTCGCTATTCATTTATTTCTCGCGATATCATGGAAAGAGTACGGAATTTATAGGCCAGCATAAAGCAAGCCACTTTTAAAGATGTATCTCTCGATTCGGTTTCCTGTATCCCGCTTTACTTAAAACGAAATGTATCAACTGTTTCACCAAAGGTTCATCTCGATTAACATGAAGTAGAAAGAGAAATAAGCTTTCGTAAAGATAGTTTCTAAATATTATATACAAACAAACAATAGTGGAAGAGGAATTTATGTGAATTTCAGTATTTTTTAACAGGTCAGCACATTTGTATACCTCAAACAGGTGTTCCAACGTCCCAAGAAGCGTTACATTTTACCCTTAAATACAGTAAAACAATTGCACATTCATCCCTTACTACATTATTGTACAAAAGGTAATTCTTCTATGCGGTTCAGTTAGTCACTGTAAATGTTGCCTAAAATTATTTCAAATGAAACAATGCTTAATTGCGTGCACGATAGGAAAGCAAATGACAGCTGTTTATCTCATTTTTAAGTCCATAGGAGGCCAGATGGAATGCATTTTCAAAGTTGTTTCGTACGTTAATGTTTCACTGTTAAATTTGGAAGGCTAAACCATATAGATGCTACGAGAGAGAGAGAGAGAGAGAGAGAGAGAGAGAGAGAGAGAGAGAGAGAGAGAGAGAGAGAGAATAACCCAAACGAAAGGGTTAATACTGAATTTGGTAACAGATTGTATAAGACACCCGCTGATCACTGTCTCTCTCTCTCTCTCTCTCTCTCTCTCACACACACACACACACACACACACACACACACACACACACGCACGCACACACACACACACGCGCACACGCACACACACTGTATATTATGAATTACCTAATCTTATATAGAAATGAAGTAAAAAAGTTGTCTGCCATTGCTAAGAATAAGAATCGAAATAAATCTCGGTTTTCTAATTAGTTATCTTATGAGATACTTAGAAACAAACAGTACAATATGTTGTTGTTTTCTAGTGCCTTGCATCTGGCAATGAAGCCATTAGCATTCGTGCTTTCCAATACTTTTGAACTGTAGTTGCTTCTGATCTTAATGCTTCACAGGTCTTCAAGTGTTCTTCATTCATTTCTGCTGGATCGTTACACAGGACACATATTGGTGAGGCTGAGATACCTATTCTGTACAGATGACTTGCTAAGAACAAAAAGTACAATATGAGACCTGGTAATTTTAACATGAATTGTTAGTCGCTAAAATAATATTTTAAATATTTAATAGTGTGACAAATGACAAGTCCAGTTACTTTTAATGTAATTTTATTTCGCTTCTAAAATTGAAATACAAAAATGCGGTTCTCTATTTTATCCTTAACACAATTTACAATGCACCATGGCCTTTGTAACCTTCACTGTCTTTCTACACTGTCTCACAAACAGCTAGCTTCGACGAATCACTCACTAAACACTTTCTGAACACTCGACTCGGAAAATGCTTCAACACTTGAAAAACAAACCTAACTCACTGTCTTGCTCAACACTTGAAAGACTGCCCCTATGTCCATGCGCTTTCCGCTCTTATAGTCTGTTCTCTGGAAGATACACCCTTCCTTGAAATTTCTCGTTAACAAACCGGCAGTTAAAGTTTCTAGAGGCGGTCTACCAATGTCGTGGTGTGAGGTAGCTTGACCTTGAGCGTCTCCTTGACGGAGTGTTAGCGTCGCAGTATAAACTATAAACCTTGTTTTCCTTTGAATGTTAACCCTAACAATGCCAACCCTTATTCCAGAATTTATACTACCAATGGTGTTGGTAACAAAATGACTGAGCAATTTTTAAAACAAATTTATTTTAAAATGGGATGTTATATCGTGTCTGTTTATAAAGCTAATATTTAACATTGTTTAACTATTCCTTTTTTACTTTATTACACCTACCATATTATACCGAAGGCCGGTTCTTAATGAATACCTTGACATTTCATTGTTTCTCAGAGACCAACAATGAAAACAAACACGCAATTCAGTAACAGCAACAGTGATTGACAATAACTATTAACTGCATGCCTTTAAATAGAAAATTGACAGAATTTAAAAAGTTTGAGGTGGGCAAAAGTTGGTATTGCTAGAGTTAAAGGTTAGTCATAATGTGCCAGATTTTGGCAGAATGTGAGTTTAGGTTTTGTGTGTTCATTATATTAAAAAAATAAAATAAAAATGGTGGATAAGTTTTTCTGCTGGTCAGTACAGGAAGCAAATGGTCACTTTGTTGTGTCATTTGTTAAGTCTACTAAATTGCCTTAGGAGCCCTGTTAGAGTGCGCAGTAACCTTCTTGAAGGAAGGGGAAGGAAAAAAAAAAATGGGGCACATGAATTAGTTGGAGTCACGATTTGTGAGACAAAGTACTTTTCATCCGGTAATTATCCCTTGCCTTGTACAAGCACAAAGAACTATAAAGTATAAAATCACCGCTGGCTATCCACGCACGTCCATATAATAATTATCCCTTGTATCTCATACTCTCTGTAAGCTGCAGATCTTACGGAAGTTATGATTCTATTGTTTCATATATCATCCGTTATTGCATCTTCACTGTTGTACGCTTTCTTACTTTCGTTAAAGGGAAAGTTCAGTTAGTTGGAGCGTATGACCTTAACTCACTCTTAAGTAAACGATAATAAATTAGTGTTAACTGTCATTACGAGGTAATTAGCTTTCAAGGCTGCTTCTGTATCCCTTAGTAATACATCAAGTATGAAAGCCGACAATTAACAGTTGGAACGCAGGAGATCAAGGTTATGTTACATATGCTGGCAAAGAAAATAGGGTTCATTGTCTTTCAAGCCATAAAACATAAATACGTGTGTAATTTTGTTCGTCAAAGCTATGAAGCTATTAACACCAGGTAAAACCTAACTTTCAAGCATATAAGTACTTAAAAAGAAGTATTCACTAGGTACTAAATCGTGAAAAAGTAATAGTCGATGTGCCTGGCTCAGTTGGTTAGGCGCTGGCCTACTGATCCCAAGGTTATGGGTTCAAACCCTTTCCAGGTAATTGATTTTTGAGGTGAGTGGCTAGTGTAAAATGACAATTGTCATTTTGTGTTTTTAATGGAAACAAATTCTGGAGTTATTTGTGATTCAGAATATGTATGATTTAGTGGTTATTTGAAATATTTAAGCCTTAGAAATATTTTAATTGAGTGTGCTTCTCTTTAAAGAGAGTTAGCGTGCTATGTCCGTTTTTGCTAACATGTTTAATACCAGAAGTATTTTTAACATAATTATCTGCTGAAAGGGTATTCCAGGTTAAAAGACGTGTAACTAGAATCTGTAGGAACCACGAGATCCTAGAGTGCACTACTTTACTTTACTTCACTTTACTTACTTTAATTTTTAACTTAATCTCCAAAGTGAATTTTCCAAAACATGTATTACTTTTCCTCAAAAACCACGAAAGCTTAAATTTTGCACACTCGTGTGAGATAATCTATTATATACACTGAACCACAATTGTATTTTTAAGTGTATATGTTTTTAAAAATTCGGGACATTGCTTAACAAATTTAGAGTAAACTTTGTTTCATGTTCCTTACAGCAAACTAGAACCAGAAATATGATTGATACTTAATTCGCCTACAAGGGACTTCAAAACACGTATGTTCGGTGAAATCTCGGTATCGAATTTTTGCGTGGAATACGGTTTCTTACTGTACGTACATAGTAGAGAAAGAAAGTAATGGTAATTGCTCATCAAATTACAGTATAGTTGTAAAAATGCTGTTTTTCTTAATAAACAAACCTGTTTGATGAAAGTAGATCAATGAACTTAGTATCTATATTCTATAAAATTTTGAGCGTACGTGATAATCAGTCGTGAATTTAGAAGTAGTATCATTAGCAAACTAAGTACTATAGTTTATTCTTAAGACCTTTCTTAGAACTTGTTAGTTTCTTTGAACACCTACATTAGCCATTTCCTGGACTCGAAGCTCGTAGGAACCTTCCCACCGCAGTAGAAAGTAACGATGCGTTTGCTCGCGTAACATATGATGAAAAAAGAGGCTCTGACCAACAAATTAATTTTCGAGCAGCTGTAAGCACACTTCCGCATACTTTCCCAGCTGAAATCTTTCGTGTTGTACGCATTACTTTGTTTGGCAGCGAGCGATATGCTCGGTTGCTCTTGTTAATAAGCCAGCAACACGTGCAGTTAAGCAGCCAGACTAAACTATTCACAGGTGGACCTAAAACGGGCTACCTTCTCAATTATAGGAAAAAAACATACGACTCGTATTGTTTGAACAAGTAAAAATCAACGCCTTTGTTTGTATTTGATTTACTTAAACCCGATGTTTTCTACCTGTTGACAGTCAATACTGAATTTATCATAACAATAGACTATATCTCTAAAGATACTAATTCAAAAAGAGCTAAATTTCAAACAGAAACTGAAGAAAATATGCCTCACATTTAACATAGAATCGCTTCTGAATAAAAATTGAATTCTCAAACAACCCGAATCACTAGCTTACCGTAAAACTGCGCAATAAAAGCATTTAAATTATTATATGTGAAACACACTTTAGTTTTTTAATCATTTCAGAACTTTTCTAAGATTTAAGTAATTTAATCTTTACATTCAAAGCATAATTCGTGTCGGATAACATCAAGCTTAGTATATAAGCACACTATCTTCCATGGATGAACACGAATTAAACAAGAAAGAAAAATGCTTTAAATGAAAAACTTCAGATTTTCTCAAAAATGGCCTCGAAATATTTTGATTAAAATAAACAGTGCTTAAGATACTTGCATGATAAGTAAAATGTACATTTTGAATTTTTACTTCATTCTGAATGACTTCTGCATGACGGTAAACTAAGAGATACCCAAATCTGTACTAACAAAGTGCAGATCTCATTGAAGTACACTATTTGACATTGTGTGTGCGCAGTAGGATATCTATGCCAAGAAAAGTCAAAATATACATACTATTTGTAATGGAAATATGTTGAACATACGGTAATGTAAATGTTGAAAACCTATAATGTTGATGCAACTTTTTAACTTGCTTTTCAATTACCAATTCTCAATATTAGCGGTATTGTTTTGTAACATATATTATATTTAATAGGCCGTATTTTACAATTCAATACATTATTTTTATTAAACATGAATTCGTTTTCAAAGCTATACTGACCCAATTTTAATAAGTTCTCATAATTGGGTTGGGAATAGTGGCGGTGGTGGCGGTGATTCGTATTTGCCTTTCATTATTGGCAACCTCGTCTTGTAACCCCGAATTTGAAGCTTCTGGCCAAACCCTACAACCAGGGCCTCGATTCTAGTGATACTTTACTAATTTAATCAAAATAATTAGCCATTTTTGATCAGAATGAAATTTTCAAACACGTTTCCATGTAAATGCTAGTTTGGGATGGGGGAATTATTTCTTTAAACCTCCGTGTCACATCCTAGAAAGAACTTAAATACCAAGTTTGATCTTTAACAGACTTTTTTAATGTTTTAGGTCTTCAAATTGTGAAGAGAATGTGTCACACAATTGCTTGAAAAGTTCGATGTATTTTTCCAGTAGAATAACGTTTATCGTGAACACGGACACTTAACTTTATTGTCTTCATCTCGAATACATATAGTCGTTCTCCCATTCAATGTGGACGTGTACTACTACTCCGTGCCATCCGCCTCTGACTACCAGGTCTTTCTCTCGTTGCCTTTGTCAGTGGTGGGGGAAATAACATGTGTATGGGAAGCGAGTGTGGAGCAACCGTGCAACCATGTTACCCCTAAACCACGGAGGACGGCATAAAATTAAAAGAACGCCTAGCTAAGTCCTTAACATCAGCGTGATAATACTCTTTTGTGAGCGTAGGATATATCACATCGCTGGATGGTTTCTGCAAAAAAATGTACACAAACAGTACGTGTTATCTGTAAGCCTGTAAACCTTTGTCCGAGAAATGTTTCCTACCATACGACCGGCGACGATAACCTTTATTACATAAATCTCTTGGCGGAACAGTTATAATGGTTTCATCTTGTATCTTTCTCCAGCTGCTTTTATTATTTTTTTTATTTTTTTCCACCCAGGCAAATTCTAATGAGATAACAGACCTTGTTTTGTTCTAACAGTCGCAACCTAAAATTATTCAACCGCAGCGTTTCTTAACCTTCTGAGTTATGGAAATTACTTTTATTTCTGTAACAGCGTCGGGAAGGAAGAGCTGATGACTGTTCTATCTTTAGAATGATCCATAATTCACTTCAGATGTTAATGTTGCCTTAAATATTGTAGTTTATAATCTTTTTAGACGCAGCAGATAGTGAAACCATCAGTATTGTACCCGAAGGTTACATTCGCATGACCTTCTCCATTTTATTTTTATACAACTTCTATAATCTATTCTTACGAAAGCTTACTTTTCTGACACCGCGAGTAACAATAATTGAATAACGAAATGACTTTAAAAATAACAAAATATTTAAAAATCAATCAATCTTGGCTGATTCCCAAGAGAAGACTGAAATAAATCTACTTTCCCTATACATAAAGTAGGGGAAGTGTTGTATTCCTCCCAAAAATCTGATACCGAGGTTTCTTCGGAAATACAGGATGTAGCAAAAGAACCGCTGTTGTGCGGGACGGCAAACTGATTGTTTTCAAATGGGAACCCATGTCCGGAAACGCATGGTTTGGACGCTGTAGTGCATCGAAGTTTGAGATGGGTGCACGTTCACATTTCGTCAACAAACCCAACATCCAGCTGTCTACATTACAAACGGGCTTCGAACTGTCTATCTCCTATACCATTGCAGAATCTATCTCTCCTGGATTTAGCCATAATGTCCACCGCTGACGTTATAGGATACTCTTCCTACAACTCCACAGAAGATAGTAAACGGATGTTAGATCAGGTGACCGTACTGGCCGTGGAACTGGTCCTCTTCTACCAATCGATTGTTGAATATGCGACGTTGAGATGATTCCTCACAGTTATATCAAAATGGAGCTCAGGTCGGCCATTTCAGCAGTTGAATATTGGTACGTGTCGCACTACTGTTAAAAAGTGTACTGGAAACTACACAAGTAACGCAGTAGGATGCGCACCAAGGACTCTATGGAGGAATTTAGTGCAAGCACCAGAATGTATTATGCTCAGGTCGGTCATCCCAGTATACAAATGGCTAAATGGTTGCATACCTTCCGTATTAAGATACCAAAGCGAATGTTAACAAATTGTCAGAGCGGTTCGTTCTCAAACTTCTACGCTCGCCAGCCTTCAAACTGTGTATTTCCGGACAGGGCTTACTTAGTATTCCAAAATCTACCAGTTTGCCATCCCGCACAAGATACTATCCGTTGTCGGTGTTTTGTTGAGACACCCAGTATAAGTTCTGAGGCCCTTTGAATAAAAATAATTAAATAAAAAATAAATGAAAGACTGCGTGCGTGCGTCCACCCCGGACTACCCTTTACATGGAATATTTTTCGAAAATATTCATTTTTTCAAGAATTGCTCAAACGATTTTGATTAAAATGTCATATGTTTAAGATATTTTCTTAACAAATGAAACATATGTTTAATTTTCTTAGAAACCCCATTCTGAATGACTATTATGAATGATTTTTGCATAGCTGGTAAACGGCAAGAAATATTAAACATTTACTACTAAAAATATAGATCTCGTTAAAACACCCAATTTATGGCAAATACATCTATTTTTTATTTTAGTGAACCATTTCTCAGATATTCCTTTTTATTTGTTTGAATTTTCCAATATTCCCACTTTTCTAAAATAGGAAATCATTCTCTTTTTATCTCTCGATCATGCTGACAACTGATCTATTTTCTTTAACTTTTTCTGCTACATACAGTAAGTAGAGCAAGTGTTGTATTTTACCCAAAAATGGAAAATACACGCTTAGGTGGGCTTAATCCAAAATAGTAATGTTTAAGTAATACCAGAGATATTTCTGAACATATCTAATGTGTTCACTTTAATTTGTTGAGCTAGCTTGAGACGATCGCTCGAAACTAGCGCAGATTTCATAAAGGTCTCAACTGATGTACAATGTTTATTTAACACTTAACTCGAAGCTGAAAATGTATTTGCGATTGCGTGAACGCTTCCAATGATCTTAAAATTGGAGTATGGAAAAACAAATCTTGTGTTGCGCTCATATGACTTTATCTACTCTTGTACTCTCTATTCTTACGAACTCCTATTCCTGTATCTTCATGTAAGTCGAGATAAAAATTTGCACAACTTATCTTATTGCTTATTTCCTTGTAGATGCAAGTGGGCTATTGGAATACAGTAGGCTTTGAGCGATAGTCAAATACTTTAAAGCTGGTCGCTACATGAAGGCTTTGAAATTCCGTTCTCTTTATGAGGCCAAGAGATAAAAAAATGAATAATGATCTTACATTTGTGAAAAGTATAGGTATTGCAAAACACACACAAGTAAAAAGGAATATCTCCGAAATGGTTCACTCCACAAAAAATGTATTTGGACATAAATTTTGTTTTAAGAAGGTTTATATTTTTTTTTGTATAGTAAGATTTGACTTATCTCTTACGGTTCACCAGTTGTTCAGAAGTCATCAAGAGTAAACAGAGTACATGACGTATAGCGATAAAATTCAAAATAACATTTCATTTGCCATACAAATATCTTAAACATGTGACATTTTAATAAAAATCGTTAAAGCCGTTTTCGAGAAAACTAAATTTTCGAAAATTTTCCATGTAAAGGGTCGTTTAGGGTGGAGGAAGTTTCTTCAAAATGTTTGTGTCGCATCCTTGAAAGATACTAAACTTAAATACCAATATTAGTTTTTAACAGACTTTACGTTTTTTATTTATGCTGTTCACAGACATACAAACACACGCGGACACATGCGCGCGCAGACCTTTTTCTAAAAATGTCTGGGGCCTGAAAACGTATATTTTCGGTGAAATATCGACATCGAATTTTTCGGTAGAATACACTACTTCCCCACTTACTATACTCAGTAGAGCAAGTAATAATAGGGACCATTTCGTTTAATGAAACAATGATAGATACTGTTTGAAATGTAAGGAGTTAAGCGCGCTTCTGCTGGCAACATTTCGCCGGCAACTTCCAATTCCCTCGAACAGTGGAGAGAGCTCGCGAATCAGTTAATGTTTTAATGGCCCTATATAAATAATGCTGCTTATGCTGTCTTCAAATTCCAGTAGTGGGATTAGACTTCAGGTTTGCATAGTATAGAAACAAAGCCAATGCCAGGAAGTGCGTTTCAAAGATGATACCGCGTCACATAGTCTGCGGAAGCACAGACACACACACTTATGTGACACTGTGAGAGCTACTCTCGAAGTCCAGATTTCCGCTTCCTGCACTACCGACTGACAGCGAGGTTTATCAGTGTAACATGAGGCTAGATGCCAAGGACCAAGTTATCTTTTAAGAAAGTGCCGGCCTTGAGGGCCTCTTCACGTTTTCTTGTGGACTTCGTTCTTATCGATTACTTGCTGAGTAGCTGTCGAAAGTTCAATGATAACGGCGGTAGTCTTGCATTCAGTCTTTTCTGTTAAAAAAAAAAATCTGATGTTTTTCACTCACATGACTGTCTCTACTCTTGTACTAACTATCCTTACAAAATCTTATTCCTCTATCTTCATCATATTAGTAAAGATAAACATTTGCAGAAATTATTCTATTTCTAATTTTCTTGTAGGTGTAAGCAATGTGGGAATACAGTAGGCTTTGAGCGATAGTCAAATATTTTAAAGCCTTGAGATTCCGATCTCTTTGCATGGCCAAGAGATAAAAATGTGAATAACGATTTTCTATTTGAGAAAAGTAAGTATTACAAAACTCGCACAAATAACCAGGGATATTTCCAAAATGGTTCACTCCAAAGAAAAAAGAATCATTTGGCCATAACCTGTCTTTGAACGAGATCTACATTTTTTTATAGTAAGATTTGATCTATCTCTTATAGTTTAGCAGTTATGCAAGTGTCATCAAGAGTAAACAGGACTACATAGGCTATAGCCAGAGAATTCGAAATACGCATTTCATTTGCCATCAAACTATTTTAAACATGACGATTTTAGTCAAAATCATTAGAGGTATTTTCGAGAGGATCGAAGTTTTGGTTATGCTGTTCCCAGGAATACACACGCGGAAGCTTTTTCTAAAAGTGTTTTGTTTTTATTTAGGGGGCTTCAAAACATATTTCCGGTGAAATCTCGACGTCGAATTTTTGGTTGGAAGATAGTACTTCCCCTACTTTCTTTACGTAGTAGAGAAAGTATAAAAAGGGCGGGAGAGGAAAAAAATCTTTAAACAATCTTGATATTTACGTATTTGCATAATGAATTAGTTTAAAAATTATAACAAGTTCGAAATCTGTAAAGTGTTATGTTTGAGAGGAGCGGCGACTGTTAAAATTACCAGCACAGAGCGTCTTAAAGTCGGGGACTGTAGGAAATCTGGTTTCAACTCGCGAGTTGCCGATATGTTTCCCAAGAGCTTCCCCTAATCTTATATTCCAGCAGGCTATAACATTTTTTTTTTCTTTGGGTGTCTGCGAGTGGTAAACTTGATGTAACGTACTTGAAGTTTTAAGTAACTTTCTCGCTGCACGGAGCTTACTCGGTAAACTAAACTTCTCGTGTGAGGCAACGGTAACGGAGTTGTGCACACAAAAGTTTTTCTAATGTAAAAACTTAGATTGAAAGTGTTGCACATTCGCGCATCAGCCAAAACTATTAAAATGAATTCGAGATGAAGAGCGGAAGTTGTATCGATCATTTTCTGAAACTCTTCGCGATGTTTAATTGAATATGTATAAGGCACACACATAGTTCGGCGTAAAATAATAATAGAAAACAACGTTGAACAATGTATAATAAAATTTAATTATATAAAAGGTAGAATAAGCAAAACAACAAATTAAAAAAATATCTAAATAAATAAAAATAAATTAAATCTGATGTGCCCATTATTTTCTCTCCTCACTATTGTGCAAACTGTTCTTTAAAATCCTTATTCTCGACCAGGGGTACTCAACAAGCGAGCATCTGTTCGCTTTCCCTATACGTGTTATCCCCCCCTCCCTCCCCTCCACTGACGAATATTTTTGTTTTCGAGATGACGATAAAGTTAAATGTTTGATTTGTAAGACTGGTAGTTGGATATTTATACAATTTTCCTTGTTTACGTTCCATGTTCACAATAAATATTACTCTACTGGAAAAATACAACTCTTGAAGAAATTGTTTAACTTCACAATTTGAAGACCTAAAACATTTCAAACCAAAATACAATTATTTTGAAATCTCATGTAGTGAGGCTTCACATTAGCTACAAAATATGAAACTACTTGTTCTGAGAAAGAAGGGTGGGAATTGTTTATCTCTCTGCCCTGCTGTGAGTATCCGAGATTACGTTTATTTGCATCTATTTTAATGGCAGTCTTTGTCTCTGCTTACAATCTGCGAACATTTTTAGAAATGAACTACACTAAAAATGAGTATCGCAGCAAGATAAGTGACAATCACCTTGCTTATCTTTTGAGACTGTGTACTTTATCTTTTGCACCAAATATTGAAGACATTCTGAAACTTAAATCGTGCCAAAAAGGTCATCCTCAGAAACATTGTGGGTTAATCAGGAGTAGAATATGAATGTATATGTCTTTGATTTCCTGTACGTAAGAATGTGCCGCCACTGGAACTCTGTAACCACCGATAAATGCGTCATTGTCCTAGCGGGTGGAAGGAGGTGATTTCAACCTCCCCTAACTTGCCTGCGGCTGAGCACCTCTGCTGGACCATGCCATAGTATAGCGCTTATACACATCATGACTAAAGGTAAAATAATTCCTTCAATGGACGCGAGGTTGGCTACACATAAACCATACACTGTAGCTCACTCCGAGCTTTGCACCCGGTCAAAAACAGGTTCCAGGTGCACAAGACAATACAAAGAACACCCTCCCAATGACGTAATGTTTATATAGTGCGCGTTGACGTTATGCTGATATCTTGGTTACGAAGGAATTGTTTCATCTTTAATCATGACACTGTTAATCCACCAATTAAAGGTGAACCAGTTCATAGCGACACTACTTATCGACCAATCAAAGGTATGCCTGTTCATCACGAAGCTGTTTAATAATTAGTGTTAATGTTTTATTAACATTGAAATAAATTGAGTTTGTCTTCTCGTTTTTCAAAGGTTATACGAGTAGCACATAATTACTCTCTGCATCATTGTGTCTAGACCAACATAAAAGTTGAAGGCGTTACTATCGATACTCATATGCAGTACAATCGAATCGAATAACAAATAGTTAAAATGTCAGACGTCAGTAACGATAACATGCAGCGTAGAATATTAAAAACAGTTTATAAAAGTTTTAAACTTAACTCATGGTCGAGCGTAAATGGCCGTAAGAAACGTGCGTATAATGGTAATTAAGATGCTTATATGAATATTATGAACTAGCTCGCTACCGCTCGTTTCTTAAAATATACTCGAATCATAGTTGCTGCTATTATGCTCTCGTTGCATAATAGAGCTGATATTAATGCTCGAAGATGCATAAATGTAGTAATTATACGTTTTGGTAACAGCACTTAACAGCACCTCATTAAAGTGCAGGTTTCCACCAGTCAGGAAAAAGCGCAACTATCAATTATTCTTGTCCGTTCAATCGAAGAACAACTAGTACCTACGAGTTTAGAAAAAGTAAAAATATCGGACATGGAGTGATAGTGAGATGCAACTTACACTGTCGGAAATGTCTGCAAAGGCACACGATGTGATTATTAACATATTGCAACAAACATTAAAAATTCCATGCACAATTCATGGATTGGAGAAAATAAAAATCCATAACCTCATTTTCACAGAGGCATTTCTGGTGTATATTGCAGAATTGTCGCAAAATTAGAATAAAATCAATACTTTCGCGTCTGCGCACATATCAGAATCCTACCAATTGTTTTACTGCATTTACTGGCTCAGGTAAGCATAGAATGTTAAAAATAATTTATAAATATTTTATATAAATACTCGCATGAAACTTTATTATAATGGCAAGTAAGATGCTGGTATGAAAATTATGACACGAGCCGCATCTCAGCTCCTACAGTATAGTCTGGTTGCACAATATATTATCTATTTCATGTTAATTAAAATAGACATTTGTAGAAATGGTGTTGTAGCACGCTTCCTTGTAGGTGTAATTAGAATAGGAGAACACAGTGACTTAAGTGATGAAATCTTTTAAGAGCTGGTCGCCATGTGATGACTCTCACGTTCCATTGGAATTGCATGTCCAGGGCATAAAAAACTAATGACTTCCCATTTGAGAAGTTGCCGCTATTTTCCTGCTGGAAGCTTACGTGCGTCTAAGCAGCTTGGTCTCTTCATCGATGTCCTCAACCCGATGTCGGTAAGGTAGCGTACGATGGTACTGCGTCGGCGAATCGGATTTAGGTTTCCTGTAAAGGTATCAATTAATGGGCAGGAATCGGGAGTGGTTAGATTACTCGGAACACAACTTCACTTTGTGCCTCCGGCGCGTATAATTGCGAAAGATCCTGCTAGATGTACTTGCTCGGCTATTACTCGATATATAGGTGATTTATCTCCCTCCCTTCAATCATAATTATCACTTGGACAATACTCCCATTGCTCCACGATTGCACTAAGTTTAAACGGCTATTTATGCAATTATTATCCACGCATGTAATAAATTTATAACTGAAAATCACTTCGGCACCATGCGTATCTGAATATGTATTCATCTATACATTTTGTCCTTCTACTTATGTGCGGCACTATGCGCATAGTCAGCGATACTTATCGATAGTCGTCGAGAGCCGGCGATACTTGTCGATAGTCGTCGAGAGCCGGCGATACTTGTCGATAGTCGTCGAGAGCCGGCGATACTTGTCGATAGTCATCGAGAGCCGGCGATACTTGTCGATAGTCGTCGAGAGCCGGCGATACTTGTCGATAGTCGTCGAGAGCCGGCGATACTTGTCGATAGTCATCGAGAGCCGGCGATACTTGTCGATAGTCATCGAGAGCCGGCGATACTTGTCGATAGTCATCGAGAGCCGGCGATACTTGTCGATAGTCATCGAGAGCCGGCGATACTTGTCGATAGTAGTCGAGAGCCGGCGATACTTGTCGATAGTCGTCGAGAGCCGGCGATACTTGTCGATAGTCATCGAGAGCCGGCGATACTTGTCGATAGTCGTCGAGAGCCGGCGATACTTGTCGAAGGACAAAAGGACTTCAGGGAGTCTTATGGCCCTATAGTCGGAAAATACAATGAGCATTTTGAAGCAATTATGCAATCCCGTTAAAAATCCTGCAAGTTCCCTTACGCAGTTACGCCTTCATCTTCAGCAATATTTGTAAAACTCAAAATATATGTGCAGTTTTTGAAGAACTTTAGACTGACCTATATTGCGACCCTATAAGATTCAAATTATCGCAAATTATTAATTGGAGTTGTGATAAAATAGTAATAATTCATTAATGATAATTATTTAACGTTTCCTTTTTGGACATTGGTAATCAAACGGCAGTTGCTACAAATCCTATGTATTGTAAAATTCAAATAAATTTAGAAGAATATGTGGGAAAGGATTCACTGCACAAAAGAACGTGTATCACAAATTGTGTGGTCTACAAGTTTTTGTGCAGAACTTGTTGGATTATATAAATTTGCTTCCTATACTTTTACTGTGTCACGTTAGGAAGGGTGCAGTTTAGTGTTGCCATGCAGTTTAGTAACGTAGAGACGATGTTTAACCATTTTCAAAGGCTATTTTAACTGTGTGACACATGAACCAGCTTTGCTAAGCAATTATTTAGCAAACTTTCTACAATACAAAATAGAAGCAAATTGGGTATTAATACAAACTTTTTAATGAGACAAGAGCGCTGACTGCAGTTTTTTAACTGTATAAAAGTTTGGTGTACTTTACAAAGAGCAATTTCCGACCGTCATTTTCACAAGCTCAGCTGTTCAAAGCCAGTTTCATTGGTCCATTATACGTATAATACGGCGTTAAGGATTCTGTATTAGGTATAATGTATATGAAATACTTTTGAAACATAAATGATACCATAGGGCCAGTAACAAAATTAGTTATTTATAGATTAATTGGGAATCGGTATAAAACAGAATAAACCACCTATTATCCTAATTAGAGGAAATGTGAAGAGACCCTTCAAGGAATTGTACAGTATCCTTGCGATTATCCGAACTAATTGCGATCGATGCTAATGGGGAAGCTCCGATAACATCTGTAGTATGCTAATAGGGCGTAAATTATGGAACAATCATCATGCTATTAACCGACCGTATCTGTTTTTACTTTCTTTACTGATAAGTAGGGGAAGTAGTGTATTCCACCCAAAAATTCGATGCCTAGATTTCACCGAAAATATGTTTTGACACCCCCTGAATCCAAAAAAAAAGCATTTTTAGAAAAAGGTCCGTGTGTGTGTATATCAGTCTGTGGACAACATAACTCAAAAACGAAGTCATTTAAAAACCAAAGTTGGTATTTAAGTTTAATGTCTTTCAAGAATGCGACACGAAGATTTTGAAGAAAATAGCACCACCGTAAACTACCCTTTACATGGAAAATTTTTCCAAATTTTTTACTTTCTTGAAAATGGCTCTAATGATTTTGATTAAAATGTCACATGTTTGAGACATTTTTATGACAAATGAATTGCATATCTTGAATTTTCTGGCTATAGCCCCTGTAGTCGTATTTCCTCTGGACGACTTTTACATAACTGGTAAACCGTTAGAGATAGACCAAATCATACTAGATCTTGCTAAAATGCACAATTTATATCCGAATAAATGTTTTTATACAGTGGACCATTTCGGAGATATTCCTTGTTATCTGTTTGAGTTTCGGACAATTTAAAAAACTTTCGTGAAATGGAACATCGTTGTTACTTTTTTATATGTTCAGTGTGCAAAGAGAACGGAATCTCAAAGCTTTAAAACATTTGACTATCGCAAAAAGCCTAATGTATTCTAATGTTCCCCTTATGCCTACAGAGAAATAAACAATAAAATAATTTGTACAAATGTTTATCTCAACTAACACAAAGATGTAGGAATAAGAGTTTGTAAGAATGGTTAGTACAAGAGTAGAGAAAGTCATGTGAGTGCAGCACATGAGATTTTTAAATATTATAATAATTAAACATGAATAATATAGAATATCAGATTTAAAGGAGTTACTTTCATCTCCTAATCATACTAATCAAATACATTTCATAAGCAATTTTTAAAAAGATCTGATGTGTTGCACTCACATGAATAGTACAAACTATTCTTAAAAAGACGTTTTTCCTCTGTTTCATGTTAATAAAGACAAACATTTGCAGAAATTATCTTTATTACTAATTTTCTTGTAGGTGAAAGGGAAATATCGGATACAGTAAGCTTTAAGCTGTAGTGAAACCCTTTAAGAGCTGGTGGCTAAGATTCCTTTGAGATTTCATTCTCTTTGAAAGGTCAAGAAATAAAAAAGCAAAGAAATATCAATGCATATCTCCTAAATGGTTCGTTCTATAAAAATATATTTGATGTCAATTTTGTGCAGTAAGATTTTTTTTAACTCTTACAGTTTACCAGTTATGCAAGTGATCCAGAACAAAGAGCACTTATGAGAACATTCCCAGACAATTAAAAATATACATTTAATTTGTCATGAAAATATCTTAAACACGTGATAATTTAATTGAAATCATTTTAGTCACTTTTGAGAAAATCAAAATTTTAGGAACAATTTCCACATAAAGAGTGGTTAAACAGACATCGTTTTTGATTTACACCTGTACACACACACACACACACACACACACACACACACACACACACACACACACACACACACACACACACACACACACACACACACACAGAGTTCTAAAAATGCCCTTTTTAGTTAGGTTGAGTGTTAATTGTTTTTTTCTATTGCTTTACATTTACTTAAAACAGTTCTGTAATTTTATCACCACTAAGTTTTAATGTGAAAATATTATAGGTTTATTAATGGCGGTTACAATCGATAAACGCTCGATTCGCAGTAAGAGAACACAGTTGGTGTTAAACATGTCCTTTACTTCACCACGAGCAATAAACACTTCTCTGTCTCACTCTTGACAGCAGTGGACTGACACGTGTGTTGTCAACTCCATGTGGAGTTGATTCAGCGCTGCAATAATTCACAATCCCTGAACACTAACACTAACATACATAATTTACACCAGAAGTGACAACAGCAAAATCTACCGATGACACACGAACTGCGCATGCTTTGAAGTGCCGACTGCTATCGAAGAAGCTGGAAAGGACACCTCGTCAAGTTCTAACTTTCTTGTTCTCATTCCCGAGGATGGTGTATTAGATCCGTGTTGTGTATATTAGTCCTCACCGAAAAAATTATTCAATTCTGCGTTGGCATAAACCAACACTAGGTTTCTCTCTAGTCGCCAGCTAATATATACCCTGTTAGGGGCATAAACGCAGATATTGTGGTAACTGATGCCTTAATGTGTGTGTATTTTTTTGTCACCTATTCAATGTTCTTTGCATGGTCTTAACTGCGCCGCAAAATGAACAGCGCCTATCGCATAGACTACCTGTTTTGCTTCAATGCGTAACCTACTGGCCTAGGTATTGTGAGGTCATTGGCCTTGCAGAAAGCACGGTACACGAGACTAGCCCACTGAGTCATGCCTTCTGTGCCACACTTACTAACCAACCTGAAAACATAATACTCCTGAAAATTAAAATTATAAGTTCACAAATGAAGCACATATTGATGTAATGCTCATAGCATTGTCCTCTAATACCCATCAAAATATCTGCAGTTATACCTCTAACAGCCTTGTGTGTGTGTGTGTGTGTGTGTGTGTGTGTGTGTGTGTGTGTGTGTGTGCGCGCGTGTGTGCGTGTGTGTGTTTATATTAATTTCTTTAAATTATGAAATATAACTTGCTCTTCAAATTTGGAAGAGGAATTCTTACGAATTGCATGGGAGGAACAGACAGCAAATTCACTTTTTGGTTTAGTTACAATATTTACTCCATATATAGGTACGTTTGTAAATATGTGTCTTTGTAGTGTTTGTTATAAGTGGGGTTTAAATTTTCGTGGCAGCGTCATTAAGGAGGAGAATGTTTCTGCCCTTTGAGTGGATGTTTTACAAACTTGGTGAAGGGTGACCATCAGACACTGACAGTGCTGTGTCGCGGTTGACAGAAAACAGCCTACACACATGTATGACTCAGAAGAGAAGGAATACACCAGGACAAGCAACCTCTCATCTCCTTCACACAAAAGTGGAATGGCAAGTAGGGCGAAACGGCTGACCACCACGGAGGAGTGTTAAGTGCACTTGCTGCATATTTAACTGCAGTTTTATGTTGGCTTGGCGAACCTCACTGAGTGTTACATGGCTCGACTCCAACGCTACACACATTGAGCATTAACAACATCCTAAATGCAGCACTTTAAGAATTTTACGTCTTGTATTGTGGTTTTGGTATTTAATACTGGAAATAAACTTGCGTCAATTCGGTTTGGTTTACAGCAGCAGTAGCGAACCTATCCGGAAAACAGAGCACTTACGAACGGTCTGCGCGGTGTTTTGCCTGTCCGCATCCTTTGCGCTCGTTACCGTGTGCCGCTATCATTGAAAGGCGCGGATGAAACCATACAACATTTTTAAAACTGCTTTTAAAGGCTTTACTTACCAAATTTATGAAAAGAGATGCCCCAGTGGACGACTGTCGTTGTCCATACATTCTGTACCTCTTTAGGAAACTATCCATCACCCGCCGTAGTTGACGCTGAGAAATGCTGGCAATTAGCTGGCAGATATTTTGTTTTAATTCTTCCAGAGTGTGTGTGAACATTAGACGGCAACAAGCGCCGAGGATGCTGACGGGCAAAACACCGCGCAGCCTGTTCGGAACTTTTTTATTCTCCCGGTATTAGTGAAATATTCAGATAGGTATAGCTGTGGCCAATATATGAAACACTACTTTCCATTTTTTATTTTGAAAGAACATAGTATAGATAATCACACATTTTTGTAAATTATCATTAAAGGAAACACATTGAATTATAATACAGATCTTAGGATGTATTGGGCGTTTCCCACCACTCAATCGTCTGCTCATGATGTCAGTACCTTGAAGCGAGTTTATCACCTGTGCCTCTGGCATAAAATGAGTGGAAAGGGTGGCTGTCAACAGTTTCGAAGTGAAATGGGACGTATATCGTACCTATCCAGGCTTTACATCTGCAGGCGTCTCGTAAACTCCCATCTCAGCATGCGTACTTATAGATAACTCTTCACATAACCGTCAATTTCGTAACGATGGTGATTGAGAGGTAGAACTGGCACTGAAAAATGCAGTGTCATAGTAAGTTTGTTGGCATAAATAATTAATGGTAACGATAGACTTCTCCTCGTATATTGTCGGTCTGGGTGGCTCAGTTGGTTAGACGCTGACCTATGGATCCCAAGGTCGCGGGTTCAAACCCGGCCCAGGCCGATGGTTTTTAAGTGTGCTTAAAAACGACAGCTCCATGTCGGTAGATTTACTGGCATGTAAAAGAACTCCTGCGGGACAAAATTCCGGCACACCGGCGACGCTGATGTGATCCTGGCAATTGACAGCGTCGTTAAACAACAAAATACTTTTTTTTTTCTCCTCGTATCCTTCCAGTACGAAAGCAGCATGTAACGACGTGCCCAATACCTTCCTTCTAATGGAGACTAGGAATAAATTGTTTTTAAAACGAGGCGCTAAGTGTTCTGCTGGCTATGCATTCCCCGTAACCTAGTTGAAAAAGTTCTCCAATAAGTCCCCTAGAGGACAATGTTTTTCGTTTGTAATTTTTTGGTTTGTGAAGTAATTTACCATGCTTTTATTTGACTTGGCGGATTTATTTTTACAAACTGATCGAGTGCATTTGATCTTGCTTTTCAAATAATTTAGGGTGTTTGCGAGGTATTTGAGTGTAATTATTTATATATATATATAGTGCGTAGTATTACTTATTTTATTTGTGGCGAAAATAAAGCTTAAGTTGTGGCAGAAAATATTTTGCTTTTATTTCCATGGACTGACCACGTGTTTTTAGGCACTGTATGTTAGGTAAGTACATTTTAAAATCACATATTGGAATATTCTACTGTTTTAGAATGTCGAAAAGAAAGGGATGTACGTCAACCTTATGCAAACGGATGAACAAAATCAGATTGGGGTGGGGGGATATTTGCATGGAGGTTAATGAAGAAGTGTGTGGCATATTTTCTCACATGCAAAATCTATCTTCTCCCACAAAAATCTAGTTACTCTTCTAAAACGATTTACCCATGCAGTTCAAAGTATGGGTAGTAAAATGTCCGACTGGAATTTTGATATTGGTTATAATTTTTAAAAAAATATAATTAACATAATAATGCGCTGTCTATATGACATTTTTACACTGTGTTATTAATATTTTGTTTTGAGAAAAAATATTAATTATATGAAAAATTTTCATTCTTTAGTTTCTTACAAAGGTAATAAGAGGTGTAATTTAAAAACAAATCAGCTCTGTCGTTCAAAATCTTCTGGAGGAAATAGATTTTGATTGATAACATTGATATAAATTAATATATCAAGACGGTGATTAGATATTAGAATGAAATTTGGTACACACATTTCTTTAGTTGCTGGAAACGCCTGTGGAAAAAATTAAGCCTCCAATTTTAATATTTTAGAAAATCACCTTTTTCACTTCGGTGTACCCTTAGAATTCGCAATGAAACATATCTCTACACATAACTTCTTTGAACAAACTATCGTTGCAATAACAGTTACATGTATCCAAGGTAGGGGAGCAGGAACACAATATGATAAAGATAACATATCATTCAAAGCATCCCTGAAACCAACCTTTAAGTTAATGAACAGCATCATTGGAGAAGGATGAACAAATTGCGGAACCCATAATCTAAAAGAGAATATACATCAACATCTTCTACTTCCATCTCTAATAACACTACGTCTATTGTTTGGAGCAAGAAAGAATTTCTATCAAGTTTTAATTTTAATAATCGTATTCTTAATTGTATATTTTATAGTTCACCGTTAAATTTTGTTCAAACATGCTGCATTCTTATTATTTTAGCGAATAATACAAGAGCAGAAGCTAAGAATAAGCGTAAAAACTAACTACTTATGGATTGTGTTACTACTCACATACTTCTAGGAACGGTCCGAGTCGAGAAGGCCTGTGTTTCGTCACAGTAACAATTGAGCATCACTGTCCATGCTCAAGTAGTACCACTTGTATCTACACGCCACTCTATTGTATTACCCTTGTTGCTGTTTTCTTACGTTAACCTCATGTCGATTTAACTAATTCAAACAATTTTGGACCAGATTTCATATCCTCGCAAAAACAAATAGGGACTCGACTTTCCAACATGTTACGCGCGAATCTTTAGGTTATGTGGTAATGGATTTAGAGTTACTCTCAGAAATGAACTGATCTTTATTATTCCCTCAGGAGACGAGGAAAGGACCACATAATAGACTTAAAGTGGGGTTTAACGAGCTATCTGTAACAAACCTAACCGTAATGCTCAATTTATTAAATGATTGCAGAGCATAATCCCACAATAGTTTTACTTAAGCCGTTGACTAACCTGGAAAAAAAAAAAAAAAAAACATAAACATGGGAGAAACCAAAATTTACGGCCGTTTATGACGAAATTTAACTACGTAAAAGGCATTAAAAGCCTTTTTGTCTTTGGTAATAACACTCAAGAAAAAGTGTGCGTGTAGTACATAAACCTTAGTTGTTGTTTGCTGTTAAAAATAGGGTTTCATTTTGTATTGTTCCAAAGACATTTATTAGCAAAGACGTCCTATTCAGAAAACTTCAGAGGCCCTTGCATAACAAAAATACAACTAAGGTTATTTAATATTAAATTTTTAGATTTGCTCTTGTTAGTATTGTGTAAAGTAGTGAAACCAAATCTGAGACTAGTTATTCTTACGAATATGTATAACTGAAAATTTGAAATACTGAACTTATGATAGATATTTTTGATTTGTAGCAAATGTGTAATGTCATCCAAGCATGTTACAGCTTAAAATTCATACATGTTACTCTTATAGTTTAGAAATTACGATCAAGTTTATTTTTTCTTACGTTGCTAAAGTACTGCGCGACAAATCCTTTGAATTTTTGTCTAATAATTCATCTAGTTTTAAAAACTGTCTGAGGTTTTTCTGTGTCTTCTTAGTTTAGGTTCCAAAATTGTTTATATACAACTGTTTTCGCCAAAAACATTGTAATTTTTGTGTTTGAAAATTAAAAATATATACTTAGACACATCTAACAATAAAACCTGTCATTTGTACTTGTCTCTGTGAACATATGAAGCAAATTTCATTAGTGGAATACGAAAACTGCTCCAAGAGGAACATCCACGTGACATTTAAACATTCAGTAGGTCATATTGAAAATGTTCAGAAACAAATTATGCATTTTTCGAATTCAGAAGTGTCAATTACTGTATAGCATTATTTTTTTTAACTTTTTTTTCTAAATTTTCATGAAATTTCAGTCATAGATATATATGCATAAGAAATATCACTCGCAACTTGCAATACCTCGTGATTTTTTTTTCTCGGAATAACACACCCTCCTGTTAGATTATCACATTGTATCTTGAGCTATCGGCGGCTCATTCAAAATGTCTTGAATGTGTTTGCCACTCTTATCAACAATAGGCAAAAAATCTATTTTGTAGAACTTGGCACTAAACCAGGCTAAAGGATTATAGGTAGTTTTATTTACAACAATCAACTGTGTAACACGTTTGTTATGGAGATTGTTGGTAAACACTACCGCTACTAATGCAGCCCAGAAAGTTCGAAAAGTTATTCTCAGGAAAATGCTAGTTACGTAACGATTTACATATCTCCTTATGCAGGTTGTTTATTTCCTCCAGTCTCTCTGAAACGGAAGACTGCGAGGGTCACTTCCTGCTTACCATGCTGAGAATTTCCTGACAGAATTGCGCTACATTTCCAGACACAACAGCTGCAGAACCAAACCTAACATAAACTACTCTACTCTCTCTCTCTCTCTATGTAAATAAATGGTTCTTCACATTTTCTTTTTTCTAGTGAGTACTTGTACACAAAAGAAATATTGTATTCCATCCCAAAATTTGATACCTAGATTTTGAGCCCCATCCTAAATAAATAAAAAAAATAAATAAATAAATAAAAAAAAGAAAGAAAAAAAAAAGAAATTAAGCATTTTTAGAAAAAATCCTGTTGCGCTGACATGACTTTCTCTACTCTTATACTATCTATTCTTACAAAGTCTTACTCCTCAATCATCTTACTAGAGATAAACATTTGCAGTAATTATCTTATTGCTCATTTCCTTGCAGGTACAACGGGAATGGAATACAGTAGATTTGAGCGATAGTCAAATCTTTTAAAGCTTTGAAATTCCATTCTCTTTGCACGGCTGAGATATAAAAAATGAATAACTATCTTCCATTTGTGGAAAGCATAAGAATTGTGAAACTCACACAAATAATAAGGAATATATTCGGAATGGTTCACTCAAAAAAAAAAAAAAAAAAAAAAAAAAAAAAAAAATATATATATATATATATATATATATATATATATATATATATATATATATATATATATATATATATATATATATATATATATTGTAAATTGTGTTTTAACGAGATCTACGATTTTTACACAGTAAGATTTGGTCTATCTCTTACGGTTTACCAGTTACACAAAAGTCATCAAGAGTAAACAAGACTACGTGGAGTATAGCCAGAAAATTCAAAATATAAATTTCATTTGCCATAAAAATATCTTAAACATTTAAGTCAAAATCGTTAGCTATTTTCGAGAGTATCAAAAGTTTTGAAGAATTGTCCCTGTAAAGGGTAGTTCACTTCATTCCCTAATACTGCACAACGGGTAAATTATAAGAGGAATACAAAAAATCTAGATTTTGTTAAACGTAGCCTTCTCATTTTGTACGAATTGGCTCTAACAATTTTAATTAAAATATCATATAATTAAGATATTTTCATGACAAATGAAATTTAGTAGGTATCTACATATATCTTAAATTTTCGGCAAACGTCCTCAGAAGTCCTCTTCTTTCTAGGCGACTTTTCAAAACTGGTAAAGCGTTGGAGAGATAAAACCTTACTGCACAAAAAAAAAAAAAAAAAAAAAAAAAAAAAAAAAAAAAAAAAAAAAAAACCATTTCCGAGATATTCCTCGTCTCCTTAAGTTGTCAATACTTATACTTTTCTCAAGTGTCGTTATTCATGTTTTTATATCTTGGTCATGCAGGACTATCGCCTAAGCCTACTCCATTCTGCTAATTCCCATTGTACCTACAGGAAATATGAAACAAAACCATTTTTTATCCTTTACCGTGATTAACATGTAGTAGGAAGAAAAATAGTAAAAATATTTTATTGTACGAGTAGAGACAGTCGTGTGAATGTAACATTCAATGTTTGTATTGTTTTATTTAATTTTTAGTTTCTTCTTTTAGGAGCGGAACAAAATACTGCGAGTTTACATTCTTTTTTATAGTTTTAAGCGTAGAAAATCCTAACTTCATTGAGTTTCAGATAATATTTCTCTAGACGTGGCAGAAGTTTTCGAATGCGTAATAGTCCGAGAATTAAGTTTAAGAGACTAGATAGGAGGGCGAACTCAATAATTTCCATGCAAATAGCTGGCAAAGATGTTTACGTAATCTGTGGTCCAGTATGGTCACGCGATTTTTAACGAGCTTATTGTGTTGTGCGAGGCCTTTGCCCTAAATGGAGTACACACATTAATTGGAGTCATTCGTAATTGTCTTGGGACTGAAAGTGACTTGTGGTTTGATTTATCGGCCCTCTGCTGAGGCACGCATTTCTGGGTTTCTTTCCATTGAAGTTATTGACCTTTTCTTCCTCAAACAAATGCCACATTTGAGCTATTTTTATATACTTACTGTGTGATCACAAGATGATGTTCCCATTGCGTTGCTTCCACAAGATTCTTATTACTTTCTCTACTACGTACATTAAATAAAGTACTATTATTACACTAAAAAATTCCATATTGCGATTTTACCGGAAATATACAACCTGTAACTACCTCTGGGTAACCGAAAATCTCCAAATCTTAAATTAAAAGTTGCTAGAATGTCGCTAGACCGCCGCTGGTAGCGCGCTTGACTGTGACGCGGAGGACCCGGGTTCGATCCCCGGTACCAGCATGGAGATTTTTCCCCCACTGGGAGCTCTAGCACGGGATGCACTCAGCCTCGTTAAGTCCCAGGGGGACCATTGAGGACCTACTTGATGGAGAAGAATTCCTTTCTGTTTCCGTATTAAAAGGTACAAGAGAGGGAATTGCGATTATCAAATCTGCCTGTTCTTCAAACGGGTTTGATGTCGCCGCATATTTGTAACAATACAGTTGTGCGTTATATCCAGAACTCCACTGCGCTGTTTAAGTATTTTGTAATATTTAAGTAAGGCCACTCTGTTTCACTTATTTAATTCAAGTGCAGTCCTTCTCAAAGTAAATAATTTATGTTAATTTTATTTGTTGTTTAAAACCCAATTATTCCTCGGTGAGCAAATATATCAAGGCAAAAATTTGAGTCCCCCAGAATTATCTCTAGATGTCATCTATAATAAAATCGAAGTTCTATAGTTTTGTAAGTTCAGAAGACTCATATCTAGGGACAAGTACCCAGGGTTGGCAACAGTACCCTATACATACATGCATTTCGTAGTAAACAAATCGACTAAGTTCACAGATTAACAACTCAAGCCCCCTCTCGTACCTCAGACCCCGTTGGCCTTCTTCTGATGGACAGACAGGCAAATGGAGAATGAGGCGCTGAGAACCACAGCATTTACAGAGCGTCCGTAAATAAAATCTCAGTTGTCAACACACTCACTCCCACATTGTCATGGTTTCAGACACCGCGAAGGGCAGAGAATCATTCTAATTAAAGAAAACATTGTATATTCTTTACCTTGCGTCATCATGCCTACAAGGGTTAGGCAATTGGCCGCTACGGCTTCGTTCAACATCAACCCAACGCTTCGGAGGACATAAGGAAATAAACAATAATTTCTACCAATGTTTATCTCGACTAACACGAAGAAGATATAGGAATTAGAGTTTGTAAGAATGGTTAGCACAAGATTAGAGTAAGTCATGTGAGGCAACACATCAGATTTTTGTCTGTTATTACTTTTCTATCTTTGTTTCTTTGTTGGAACCCAAGTTTCATAGCCGTAAAATACTGCGGGAATCGTAACTCTGTGGAATTCTATTCTTTTATATTTTTCCTTTCTTTAGGTTTAAAAGTTCTCTAAGCTCCACAAGATGCATGGAATTTACTTATTTTAAAAACGTCTCTTTCTGCATTAAAACTGATATCTCGCCCTAAATATTTAAAATGTGATACTTGCTCTAGAGTTTGGCTCCCTAGAATAATTTTAGATTGCACTGGATTTTTGTCTTCAAATGCCATAATCTATGTATTGTTACAGATATCATAAAATTTTATATATACGTATAGCAAACAATTCTTTCCAAATCCAACGCCGGACATTTAAACGAACACTGACGGAAACTGCCGATGGATGCAGAGCCATTCACTGCCAACCTCTGCACCAATTCCCCAGACATATGTTTTGCAATATATTAACTGCTAGAAACATTTATACTGTGTATTGTGAAAATGAATATTCTGTTCGGTCCCTAGTATTCAGTAAATAAAGCTCGTAATGTAAGTTGTGTTTCACTGCTATGACTAGATTCGTTAATATTGTTGATCTTGCACCCTTGTATTACGGTAACGAACAATACATACAGTTCCTACATGACGAAAATTATGCCGCCCTTCATACGTAAATAAAACGTTATCTTTAGTTCAGAAAGTAGTTATGTTTTACACCAGTGAAAACTTTTTAACTGGCCTACTGTTCCCAAGGTCGCGGGTTCAAACCCGGCCCAGGCCGATGGATTTTAAGTGTGCTTAAAAACGACAGCTCCATGTCAGTAGATTCACTGGCATGTAAAAGAACTCCTGCGGGACAAAATTCCGGCACACCGGCGACGCTGATGTGATCCTGGCAATTGACAGCGTCGTTAAACAACAAAATAATTTAATTTTAATTTGATCTTTTTAATGTTGGCAACAAAGATTCGAGTGATTGTGGGAGCTATGTTGGTAGCAAGGCAACTATCGTCTGCTAACGACTCGGCGCATGCGCAGTAAATACATATGGACTTATCTTTCGAAGGTTCTATTTCAAGTGAATTTATGTATTTGGGACCGTTTAAGTGCGTATTCAAAAGTATTTTATGTTTCGGTCACATTTGCGACTTCCTACAGGATGTAATGCAGCAGCTGATGTGGGAAGTTACGTGAAAAATGCGGGATATAAAGTAAAAAAGAACAAAATATTCCTCCACCCCAGCTCGGAATCGAATTGGGACCTCTTGTGTTGAAAATTCGGAGCATTAGCTATTGGACTAAAGAGGTAGTGTCTTAAGATTTTGTTCGTAGGGTACATCAACAAATTATTGGGTAAAAGGGAGGGGCGGGGAGGGAGAGGAGAGGGAGAGACAAGAGATACAAACAGTTACGCATAAAAAACTGCAGTGAATAGAAACAAAGGCATCCACCTTCCTGCTTACATAACGTGATATTCACAGGTGAACCGTTTTTAACCAAGTTTCCTAAGAAAACCTGTAATGGCTGGTTGTTTACAAGGTCCAGTGGCTATAATCTGGGTCACATCATGTTGAAGGCCTTCACCCTGTCCATTGTTGGTGCAAGGTTCGAACCCCGTGACATGTATGAAGGTTTTCGTGTTTGGTTTGCGAAAGCTAAATCAGATCAAGTGCGGTGAAATGCTTTAAGTAGAGAAGTATGTAGCTACTGATAACAGTGAAGATTTATTACAAGGGAAAGAATGTACTGGAACACATTTCACCGCTTATATATTCATTCGTACTGTTTGTGATAAAACAGAGCAAAGCTCCAATTACAACAGGTACATACACAACAAATATAGACACATATTTAAATACAATACAAAAAGATAAAAATCTGATGTTGCACTCACATGACTTTCTCTACGCTTGAGCTTAACCTTTCTTACAGACTCTTATTCCTATATCTGCTTTGTGTTGCTTGATATAAACATTTGTACAAATTCCTTATTGCCTATTTCCTTGTAGGTGCAAGAGGAATGTTAGAATACTCTGAGCGATAGTGAAATCTTTTAAAGCATTGAGATCCCGTTCTTTTTGCACGCTTAACATACAAAAAATGAACAATGTTCCATTTCAGGAAAGCTTTAAGTTTTCCGAAACTGGCACAAATAACGGGGAATATCTCCGAAATGGCTCACTGTACAAAAAAATTTATTTAGACATAAATTGTGTTTTAGCGATATCTGCATTTTTGTACAGTTAGATTTTGTCCATCTCTTACGGTTTGAGTTATTCAAAAGCCATACAGAGCAAACAGGACTATATAGACTATAGCCAGACAATTCAAAATATACATTTCATTTGTCATTCAAATATCTTAAACATTGGCATTTTAATCAAAATCGTTAGAGCCGTTTTCAAGAAAATCAAAATTCTCGAAAAATTTCCATGTAAAGGGTAGTTTCGGTTGGAAGAATTGTCTTCAAAATATTTGTGTCGCATCGTTGAAAGACGTTAAACTTAAATACCAACTTTGGTTTTTAAACGACTTTTCGTTTTGAGTTATGCTGTCCATAGGCTGACAGATACACCCCCTCCACACGCACGCACACACACACACACACACACACACACACACACACACGCGCGCGCGCGCGCGCACTTACGCTCACAGACTCTAAGGAAGATAGGATATGATGTTAGCTAGAGAAAAGTTCCCACCCCCTGAACCGGAACTCGAACCCGAGACTCCTCGGATAGCAGGTCTTCAATACTGTACGCCAGAGCGTAATTCAATTTTTAAAATTTTAAATAGCATTTCTACTCGCTCCTTGTTCTCTTCTGTTCGATGACTTCCGCTGATGTTCGATGAAGAAACATCTCTATGGACAGGATTATAATGGAAATGCATATTTCTCTACTGTCAAAGTTCACTTAAGTGCGAGTTAATAAATCTCCAAAAATGTAAATAATTAAGAGGTAGAACTGGAACTTAAAAATTCAATGCCACAACTGGGATTTGAATCACAGACCTTCCGCTTGCCGGGCGGACGCTCTAACCACTGAGCTATTGTGACAAACTGCCAGAATGGCATTAAATTCTCAAGCCAGTTCGTATTTCTCCTGGTAAACCACAAAGGCAGTCTCACATCAGAGACAATTACCCCAATGGTGACTTACTATTGCAAGTACTTTATATCCCAGGATTAAATAACCTTCACATGGTAATTATTATTTATTTATGCCAACAAACTTACTGTTGGTTAGAGCGTCCGCCCGGCAAGCGGAAGGTCTGTGGTTCAAATCCCAGTTGTGGCATTGAATTTTTAAGTTCCAGTTCTACCTCTTAAACTTTGCCCACACACGGCTTGTGTGTTTAAAAACACCAACAGTAAATTTGTTGGCATAAATAAATAATGTAAATAATTATTTATATTCGAAAAACAAGGAAGGAAATTCTATAAAACAATGGCTGTTCACTTACTTTCACATGACAGTGAAACCTGGATAATAAATAAGAGAATAAAACACCGAATTCAGAGTACTGAAATGGCCTTTCTAAGAAGAATCAAAGGCTGCACAAGTTCAGATAAAGCAGAAATGAACTCCATATATTTTCTATACACTACAAAATTCAACAGTACACAACTAACTGGAAGCAACATGTATTCAGAATGGACCAAACAAGACTTCCTAAATCCATGTACCTGTACAGGTCATCAGGATTCAGAGACATAGGAAGACGTAAGAAAAGATGAAAAGACATGCTATGAATCGCAACAGGCGATTTGTCTAAACCATAAAATGAAGTTGTGCTTACTGTTTATTTTCAGTTATATTCATAAGCATAATATTCCAATAGTTTACAAATTATGTAGTGTTGAAATATGGTATCACAGATACCAACTCACACAATGCAATCGATGTCGCCGGTCGCTGAACTGGGTCTATAGATTTGTCTTGGGCCGTTTGAAACCTGTGAATGCACTATTCTCTTATGCTCATTCCCGTCTACCAATATGTAAGTGGGTACCTGGACTCAGCGAGTCAGCGTAGATACACTGCAACAATCACGAGGTCATAAGCAGAGCCGATTCCTCTAAAAGCCGCTTTCAGAGCGATTCAACGGCTGTTTTGATGCGACTTAAGTGCTGTTATCAGTTACAGTGCAACGTGCTGCCTATATCTACCTTTAGAAAGAAATGCAGGTTAAAGATTTCGTATCGACGTAAACTCGGCGTTGCTCATTGTACACATGTAGCATTTTATTGCACAACTTGTAGTAACAGACGTAATTGACAATGATTCACTCAAGATATGGTAGTTACAGTTGTTAACGCGAGTAGTTATAGGTGCATACGCTTGAAATAAAGCTATATAAGGAAAGTCGCTTAAAAGCAACGGTGAATGACCCCAGCACTTTTAACGAGGTAACGTCATGTTGTTAAAGCACTATTTATTAACTCGGTACAAGTTTGTACGTACACAGAATTCGCTAACGTCAGTATTTCTGTCAAAACAGCATTTTTCGCGCATACGCGATCTTAACCGTGAAACACAACAATGGCTATTCACATTAGAAATGTCTAAGTGCGGCTTTGCTTGTTAACAAGCAGGAATATTAGGGGATACCAATTTGAAGAGCTGAAATTAGGCTTTTAATATCATTCAAGCGTTGTAACGGAGAAAGGAACATACTAGAAAAGCTGAAAGTGCAACCACTGTTAGAATTCTATAAGTATATAGACAAGTTTCTAAAACATCACCACCGTATGCCAAAAGAAAGAATATTCAAACAATCATTTTGTTACAAATCTACGGGACGAAGACCAATTGCACGACCCCAAAAAGAAAGCTTCAACAGATATGAGGCCGGAACATGCAAATGCCTAAATATTAAAAATATTAGAACTACAAGATGACTTCCTTAAAGTTATAATCATAGATCGGAACTTTGGCAGAATACCTTTTCCAATCTGTCAAATCTATCTTCAATTTGAAAGTAAATCTGTACAAATTATACCTTTGTGTTTGAAATGTTACAGTTTTATGTTGCCTTTTTCTGACTTTTTAAATATAAATGTGTATTTTACGAAATAAATGTTTTTGTTGCCTTTAATAATTTATCATTATTTATCTGGATAAACTTGGAAGTATTTCAAAACTTCTACAAGGTGGCATATGAAAAATGTGTTACCTGACAGGAAACTCAACATGACCTCAGAGAACTTACAAAAGCATTTGTTTGTCATGTGCAAGGAATAAAGCATCGCAATTTCATGTTTGTGTCGATTACAATCTCCTGCGAGCAGCCCACATATAAATACGGCACTCCCAGTGATAAACGATTCTGTTATAACTGAACCTTCACCTAGAAGACTCAGACTACGCCACCGATGATGTCCACCGCAGGTGTGGATGAAACGTCTGGGCCTCTAAGCTCCAGCAGACCACGGCTTTTAAGCCCAGAAGAAATCTCTAGCCTTAATTCTAACTCCAGCCGTGAAAGCTTTCGACTACTCGTGAGTTGCTCATGTTTATAATGACACTTTTAATTGTTTCCTCTAAAATTCCTTTTTCGAAGTATTCTCTTCCATCTTCCGGGCCCGAGTTTTTAGGGTTATTCCTGTACCCAATACACGATTTTGGCTTTACCAGGACTATAAGCAATTTTTAAACAAAACACAGCGTAACGAGGGCCACTAAAATTTGTTAAGAATGCAACAAAATACTGAAATATGCAGCGCTAAACTACATAAAGTATATTTTTTGTAGTGTTTAACGCCCGCTTTTACTACATACGGCACCACAGGCGATGACACTGATGATACATGGAATGAAGATGGAGCACCGGTGGAATGAGATGGCGGGGGAAACCGGCGCCGCTTCGTCCATCACAAATCCCGCATGCGGTTGACTGGGATGGAACCCGAGCCGCTTTGGTGAGAAGCGAATGATCTAACCACGCGGCTACGGCGAGTATATGAATTACAATCCCTCCGGATACTCTGTTGTATGCAATTCGTCCGTAGGTCACCTTTCATAATGCACTTATTAAATCAAACAATATATTGTTGCGAGCTTGCGGCAAACCACGGGAAAGCAGAAGCCGCACATTTGCAACATGGGTGAGTACACACCTCTGGTCACGTGATATTCACATGGTGTATTTGTAACGCAATTGGATGTGATAAGCCGAGCCTCCTTATCCCCTCTTATGACCCACGTGAGCGACTTAGCTGTCAAGTGGCAGGTTAGCTCTCAGGTATATAGTATAGGCTAGGTATAGCGAGGTCATTGCCGTTGCACAAAGTATTGGAACTCGGTACCCATTCGTTATCACCAGGGCGGGACATTTGGGTACCTACCTCTTCAAGTTTAGTGCACACAAAGCATAGCTGAGCACTGACAAGTAAACAAAACTGCCTCTTATCCGCTCTCAATCAAACGACGTACAGTGGTCTACAAAGTAGAAGTGTGCATTAAGTTACACATTGCACATTCATAAAGTTGTGTAAAAGGGACAAGACAAAAATGTGTTGCACTCACATGACTTTCTCTACTCTTGTACTAACCATTCTTAAAAACTCTTATTCCTATATCTTCTTCAGGTCAGTTGAGATAAACATTTGCAAAAGTTATCTTATAGCTTATTTGGTGCAAAGGGAATACGGGAAAACATTAGGCTTTGAGCAATAGTCAAATCTTTTAAAAGTATTGATTCCGTTCTCTTTGCACGGCTAAAATATAAAAAATGAATAACGATCTTCCATTTGAGGAAAGTTTAAGTATTCCAAAGCTCACACAAATAGCAAGAAATATCTCCGAAATGGTTCACTCCAGAAAAAAAAAAAAAAAAAAAGTTTACCAGTTATGCAAAGTCGTAAAGAGTAAACAGGCTAAACAGGACTATATGGGCTATAGCCAGAAAATTCAAAATATACATGTCATTTACCAAACATGTGGCATTTTAATGAAAATCATTAGCCTTTTCGAGAAAATAAAAATATTCCATGTAGTGTAGTTGAGAGTGGAGGAATTTTCTTCAAAATCTTCGTGTCGCATCTTTGAAAGATATTAAACTTAAATACAAGATTTGCTTTCTAACCGAATTTTCGTTTTTCAGTTACGCTTTTCAGGCTTACACACACGGACGTTTTTCTAGGAATACTTTTTTATTTGATTCAGGGGGCCTCAAAACATATTTCCGGTGAAATGTCAACACCGAACTTTTGGGTGGAATACAATATTTTCTCTACGTAGTGAATAAAGTAAAAATGGAATCATATGTGACAGATGGAATTATTTACCTACACCATTCATAAATTGATACGTAAGCATTAGTTTTGTAACCTGTTACAATACATGACCATGTACAGTTTCAGTGTCTCAAAAACAAAACTTATATAAATAGACCGCGAGCAAAAAAGAGTAGGTGTGCGCATGCGTCAGCAGCGCCATGTCCCTTCCACACCTCCTGTGCATCACGTGATACGCTTCCCTCCCTTCTCGCATTCCCTTGTATGAATGCGAGAGCGAGTGAATAGCACACGGCGCAGTGGAGGAGAGGTAACCCAAATGACAGTGGAGGGGGCAAGCAGAAGAGCCTCAGTTTCGGTAAGCTACGCCACCAACTTTATTTTGTTCGCGGTCTGTCTATAACAATCTTATGTGACGTTTTCTTCATCTGCAGAGAAATGTTTTGAATCTAACTGCTCCACAATTGTACAGATCAATTTGTAATTAAAGTCCTATACTTGACATATACTTAAATATTTCTTTTAATTGCATAATTAATCCAGAGCTAGATTCCCTATTCGCAACTAGTGCATCGCACTGTGCTATGTATCCTTAGCGGCTGTGCATATCACATTGTTCTAATGTCCGTGTGATCGTAAACTGCAGTACTCTTGTGCCCAGCCCACTCTGCGTCATACCTTCTGTGCCACGCCTATTTGGACGTACTAACCAACATACTAGTGTGAATAAGTTCGCAAATAAAGCAAATATTGATGTAATATTGTTCATTACTAGAGATGAAACAATTCCTTCAATAGACGCAAGGTTGGTTACGCATAAACCATACACTGTAGCTGATTCGGAACTTCGAACCCGGTCAGAGGTCAACAAGAGGGGGTTCCAGGTGCACAAAGAACACCCTCCCAATGACATAATGTTCATATAGTGCGCTCCAGCAGCCTGCATAAGAGGAAGTCGTATGAAAGTAATTGCTATTAATGGGTCCCAAATACGAGTACTAAGGAAAGATAACCAATCGGTGTAGAACCGTTCTGGCTACCACACAAAGGTCAACTCCTTTAGTCTCTCTTTCCACTTATAAAATTCGTATAAGACGGCATATATCCACCTGTTTCTGTGCAGTAGTTGCTCTTGCCATCTGATATTTCACAAGGTGATTTACAATAAATGCAAACACAAGTGTTTCAAAATACGGAGGCCATTACTGATCCTATGACGTAATTGACCTTAGCCATTACGGAGAGAATAAATTGATCTGGTGGTTGTAATTGCTAATGGAGCCGTTACTCTTGATTTTTAGATTTAATTGTAGTTTTACAGCATTAGTTTTGCAGTTGCAAGGTTGGGATGTGGGTTTAAATGTGCTGGCATGCACCGACCATATCGTTCGATATGACGTAACACTGGAGGACGGTAATACACAACGAAAAAAATTCACCGAACATTTTCAGCAATTATAATAATTATCATTTAATTATAATTTATTTAATTACTTAAGTTTTTAGCTAAATAACTAATAACTCACTAATTCGGTTTAATATTTAATCCACACCAAACAGAGTCAAGTTGCAACATCTATACAACTAGAACTAGTAAGCTTCAGCTGAACAAATAATTGACGTGTTGATAAGCTTGATACACTTTTCCTTTAGTTGATTTTTCAAGTGTGCACTTATATAGAACATGTGCTTACTTGGATATATATTAGAAACTATCGAAATACACAATATCCATATTTGATATCATATTTTAAGATACTCAAATGAGCTCCAGAAAACAAAAGAAGGAGTAAGATTTGTGCTCAGCATTCCTTTTGTTCGCCTGTTCTGAAAATTAAATCCAAAGTGGGTTCAAGTACTCCACAAATGTACAAGAAATCGACATATAATGTAGTAAGACCTGAAATTTGTGTGTTACGGCTTTTGTTATCAGTAGCTGGTTTGGTTTGACAGTATAAGTATGTGGAATACTATTGAAATATATCACTATGAATTGATGGGCCTACAGAGCTCAATATTGATAATGCCAGGGTCTCATTTTAACCCCAAAAAATCTTGCTGTGTACACTCACATGAATTTCTCTGCCATTTTAACCAAATGTACTTACAAATACCTATCCCTTAATCAACTTCATGTTAATCCAGATAGAAATTTGTAAAAATCGTTTTATTACACATTTCCTTGTAGGTAGACGGGAAAAAAGGAAATACCGATGTAATGACTTGAAATTTCGTTCTCTTTGCATGCCCAGGAGGGAAGAACGAATAACAGTTTCTCATTTGAGAAAAGTATAAGTATTCTAATATTAAAAGAAATAACAAGAAATATCTTGAAAATTGTTAACTGCAGAAAAAGAATATTTAACAAAATTGTGTGCTATAACGAGATTGACTGTAAGATTTTATCTATCTCTTACGTTATACAAATATCGTCTTTTGTAGATAGCAAAGAAAACTTGCATCAAATTGTCGTATTTATCTCAAGTTATTAGTTTTTAATAATTAAATATAGAATACGTTCTATTACTCTTACACGTTAATTGCTTGACTTGATAAAGTAATTTTAACTTCAGTGAACATAAATAGCGTTAAGGTTATAATACAATATATTTCTATGTAAAAATCATATATGAATGATACTTGGCTGCCATTTCTGGCATTCTTCATTTTAAGAATTTTGGAAAATCCCGGATGCAAGATGTTTGCTAACATTTTATGCTAGTTATGACCACAATAACATTTTTAAAAATTCTATCTTGTGTGATTGTTTAAATACGATTTTATTCTGTAAACTCATTATTAACGTATATACAGAGTGCAAGACGCGCGAGTGCGCAGATTTCGCATGATGGTAGGTTGAAGACGAATAAACAGCTCCAATAAATCCATCTATCGTGAAAGGTAAAAGTGGTAATTGAATATTATTAAATACAATATCTCCAGTCTGGCAAAAGTATTGAACCGAATGTTTTGTTTACCAATGTGGCCACTGGTATTAAGCATGCGATCATACTTAAGACGATTGAAAATCTAAACTATGTCAGCCCTAGAAAACTTGCTCCATCATGTATCTGTGTGTTTATCAGTTACTGGAAGTAACGAGGGGAAGGGTGATTTACATTCAAGCTTTCCGAGTAGTGTTCACAAGACCTAAACAGTGTCAACATTCCTGATCTTCCACTTCGTTCGCTTGCGAAACGTATGTCCACAAATTTATCCCAATAAACAACTGGGATCCAATTATTTAATATTTTGTTGCTAAAGGATTAATTTTAGTTACACGTGGAAAAAACCTGAATAACTCATATTTTGAAGCTATGTGCTAATTCTAGAAATAAATGTTAAGTAAGTGGTGACACATTGACAAACAAATATTCGACGAATTTGATTATTTATGCAACTATAGGAAAATGATACAGAAAGTTATGGTTTAGCTTTACGCAAAGTTTGTGCACACATAACCCTAACTTTATTTAGCATACTTTTGGGAGACAAAACAAATTAATAAAAAGTTGCTTCGTGTGATGCGTTTTGAGTATGAAAAAATGCTGTAGGAATGTTTGTTAGAAAACAAGCTCTAACTTTGGGCGTGCTTGCATGATTATGTATAGGTTCAGTGGATTGGTACTTTATATTCTTCAAAAAAAGTATGTTTTGTTAAAGTTTAGAATTTATATTAGGTTATTATGAAAAATATTTTTTAATGCTAAACGAAAGTTGGTCATTTTGTTTGATTTACAGAATAGAGGGCAGCGTTATTAATAGATGTATCGTGACTGAGCGTAATGAAACGTATGTTGTGACTGAATCTTTTTTTTTTTTTTTTTTTTTTGGGGGGGGGGGGGAGGGCGCGGGAGAAAAAGGTCGAAATTATATTTCTGCTCGCTTACCTCGACAAAAAGGGAGAGCACAAAGCCAATGTCATTTACCTGCTCTGATTAACTGTTTTGAATATAGAGTCTCACCATAAGCCCAGCTTTCTCATCAAGCAGAGCCACGTCATGAATGAAAATGGGCTTCTCTGTGCTTGGTTATTCTCTGAATTTACATAATCCCTGAAAATGAAAGCAAGCAGCCTACCCAGAAAAAAATGAAGTTAAGGGTTTCCTGCTCCACGTGAACCTTTATTCATAAAACACTCATAAGTCATAACTATGCCTGAAAAAAATTCAAAGAATATTGACTGCATAATATTAATGCTGAATTGTTGCATGAAGCTCTCCCATAAACACGGAGCCAAGTAGTTCAATGTTCGCATACAGTCCGTGAGGTTTAAGTTAAAACATGGTCATTTTGCTGCTCCCTGACCGGTTTATACCGGCCCCGTTCTAAGATTATATGGCGATGTAAACAAAGTGACAAAAATGTATTACTCCGCCGGCACCTGAAATCGGAGGGAATGGTCGCGCCACTGTAGCGAACACGTGGTCGACGTTGTCTGGAATAAGAACATTATTGTCAATATTTTTACTCTCTGTACTACGTAGGGGAAGTATTGTATCCCACCCAAAAATTCGATCTCGAGATTTCACCAGAAATATATTTTGGGAACTCCTGAATACAATAAAAGCATTTTTTAAAAGTGTGTATGTGTGTGCGTGCGCACGTGAACAGCTTAGCTCAAAAACGAAAAGTCGCTTAAATTGAAGTTTAATATCCTTCAAGGATGCAACACGAAGATTTTGAAGAAAATTCCTCCAGCCTGAACTACGCTCTTTACATGGAAAGTTTTTCGAAAATTTAGATTTTCCCCAAAATGGCTAACGATTTTGATTAACATACCTTATGCTTGAGATATTTTATGGTAAATATAATGCATACTTTGACTTTCGCATGACTGGTAAACCGTAAGGGATAGACCAAACATTATTATACAGGTGTACTACTCGTTAAAACACAATTTATGTCCCAAAGCATTTTCAAAGGAGTGAACCATTTCGGAGATATTCCTTGTTATTTGCGTGAGTTCTGCAATACTTATCAAAATGGAAAGTCGTTATTCGCTTTTTTATCTCTTGGACGTATAAAAGGAACGGAATTTCAAAACCTTCATTTAGCGACCAGCTTTAAAATATTTGACTATCGCTCAAACCTACTGTGTGAGATAAAAAGTGAATAACGACCTTCCTTTTCAGATAAGCATAAGTATTGCAGAACTCGCACGAATAACAAGGAACATCTCCGAAATGGTTCACTCCGCAAAAAACCAAAAAATTGCACTGGGACATAAATTGTTCTAACGAGCTGTAGATTTCTGTATAACAAAATTTGCTTTATCTCTTAGGGTTTACCAGTTATGCAAAAGTCACCAAAAGTGAACTGTAGTAAGTGGGATATAGCGATAAACGCCCGCCTCGGTAGCGTGATGGCTCGTATGTCTGCCTCACGTTCAAGAGGTCTCGAGTTCGAATCTCGCTTAGGGTAAGTTATCCGGGAAAGGGTTTTTCCTGAGATTTTCCCTTTTCCTGAGAAGACGAATGTCGGGTAACCTAAAAGCTTCATGGACCTCGGGGTCATTTGAACATAATTTCACCCATTTCATACATTCACCTCCGATATGACATTACGTTGGAGGACATTAATTTAAAAAAAAAGGCGAGAAAATTAAAAGTGTACATTTCATTTGCCATAAAAAATCTCAAACCTATGGCATTTCAAAAAATACTGTCATTTTCCATGTAAAGAGTAGTTTAGGGTGGAGGAATTTTCAACAAATCTACGTATCACAGGCTTAAAACACATTAAACTTAAATACCAACTTTGGTTTTTAACTGACTTTTCTTTTCTGAGTTATACAGACTGACACACACACACACACACACACACACACACACACACACACACACACACACACACACACACACACACGCACGCACATGCACACATCTTTTTCTGACAAAGCGTTTTTTTTTATTCAGGGGGCCTTAAAACTATCTTCTTTTCCTGATTACCCTCCCCTTATGTAAGAATTACACCCCCTATGGTCAGACGCTTGTTGGGGAGCAGAGGGACCTCAGCACCAGACAGAGTGAAGACCTGGAAGCAGGTGGTCAGCCAAGCACCAGGTATGATAGTGAGGAAGAGGATGATATGAAATGCAGGCGAAATGGATGACTGGAAGGGTGATAATGGAGCAGTTGGTTGAATGAATGGCGGGGGAAACCGTAGAACCCGGAGGAAACCCGTCCAGACGCCACTTCGTCCAGCACGATTACCACATGCGGCTTCCGTCTAGGTGGTAGGGGAGCGGTCTAACCACTCAACCACGGCGCCGCCATTATACTTCCAGACTCAGGGAAGGATGAGGAATAATCCTGACTGGAGAAAAATTCCTACCCCCTGCCGGGAATCGAACCCGGGACCCTTTGCACAGCAGACGGATGCTCTACCAACTGCGCTACGGGGCCAAAATAGAAATGATACGTCAAAAAGGTTGACCGCGGCAATCAAACCCATTATCTCCCGCAGTTGACACAGGCTACCCCTATCTCGCTAAGTTGAGTTGAATTAATGTTAATGCTTTTAAGTTTTAAGGACATTTAATATTTTCCGTTTTACAGAGTCACCGCCGTGCTTGGCAACAGCTGTGTATGCAAGCGTTGTCCAGTGTTCATATGGCTTTAAATTTTACACCTACATACTTTAGCAAAGTTTGTTTTGAATATTTCTCCTACCAGTTTATATTCGCGTGAAGCAGTAATTCAAAGTTGTGATAAGCTAATTACATTCTAATTACAATTAAACCTCCTGGGTACAACTCTGCAAGCAAATCAGTTACTGCAAAACCAGTTCCCATTATCGTAATTCAAGCTAGTGCATGGAAAATTCCTGCAAACAGTGGAAATTAGTTGCACCTTGTTAACATATAAAACGTAATTTGTAGAGTTGCTGTGTAAGACAACCATGCAACAGGCAGTTGTGTGCATGTAATGGTAATTCACTGCTGTACTGAGGAATGGTACCTGCACTATCTAGTCAGCTACCTAGGTAGGTACTTCATACTATTTCATGATCTTTTGACTGTCACGCTGTCCTGATAGCGCACGAACAGTGGATGTTTTCCATCAGAAGCACAAAAATAACACTGAAAATATTTGAAAGCTACAGCGGAAAGCATGAAAGTAATTTTTGAAGTCGAATTAGCCACACGTTTATGTGACTATTTTGAGGTCGAATTATGCGTTTTGCAGGTCAGATGAGGCTAATAGATCCGAAGGAATTTCGGAATGTTGCCACGACAGAGCAGAGGGCACGGACCCTATACCGGGACGAAGGGAACTCATTGCATTAATTTAAACCAGTGTTACATCTCGGTATTTGGAACACATTTTGTAACTTACGTTTTTGTCTCTGACAATTTCCTACGGAGATAATTTAGTTTTGTCGAAGACAAGCTGGCAACACTGCACATTGTGTGGGTGCCATTTTCACTATAATCGCTCCACCCTTAGATCCGCACCTGATGTAAACACAAGTCGTCAACAACTAACCCGCGATACGCCGGAAACCGAAGCGCACCATGAAATAGTACCTTAAATATTGGTGATTATCTGTGAGGTTTCAAGATGTACAATAACCCTGATAAAGACTACTTGAATGTAACATGATAGAGTGCTATGCCTAAAACTCCCGAGTAAATATCACTATATTGCATCATAAACACGAAGCATGAGTACATGTGTCGTTTGTTTGTATTAGTCGCAGATGATATGAACATCAGGTTATTGTGGAGGGATACAAGGGGTGGATCTAAGGCTGGATGGAGTATAGGTCAGTACATTAACAAACACCATAGCGATGCGTCTTGAGAACATAAACAAATACCCTGCCGTGTCCTTCCATGTTTACTGTGCGAGTGATGGCCAATCACAGGCGTTAGTTCCCATAACACTATACCGCTCGCAAAAGTTAAAGGTATGTGAACGCTGGCCAATGCTCAAGCAGAGCGCTGTTGCCAAGCGTAGTGCGTGTACCGGCAGACGGTCTGTACATAAGGTTGTGTGAGATGCATGCTCCACATTCGGCAGCGCTGGTAGGAGGGGCAAGCGTAGGATTCGCTGGAGTCCGCAGTACGCCCCGCCTCCATATGCCTTTCAGTTTCGCGAAGATTATACACGACCCTGGAAGCGGCGACCTGTTTACATCCAGAAACCAGTTCAATTCCCTGACCAACCTCAACGCAACGTTGTCGAGTTACTTCCCGTTTGAAAGAGCCGCTCGGAGTATTGCTTCACGTTTTTAAGTAATTATTTGGAAACCCTGTGTGATGTCCTATAATCACTACCGAAGCTATGTCAGAAATGAGTTACTCTACGCATCTTACAAGTAACAAACTTGTTATTTTCGTACATTCTTGTGGAATTATCATCCAATTTGGAACAAAAATCATTTATTTGTTCGAAATCAGCTGATCAAAGAACAAAATGTCATTACTTTTTTTATTTGTAATGGTTCTATGAATTACATTTTAGAAGGAATGTAATAACTTTCCTTCGACCTGTATTTTCCGAGTTAGAAGCTCCACGCCTGAGTAATCCCGTCGGTAAATGTACACCTATAGTTCACGTGTAGTGATTTCATAAACAGTTGAAAAGTTGCAGAAGGTGCTATAGCAGTTTATGAGCTGAGAAACTGGCTTGGTAGGAAGACATTCAGGTAAGCGAGTCCATCCAAAGGAGTATTTGATGCTTTGAACGCTATTGCTGCAGAGAGCGAAAGGATTTTATGTACTACTTCCTAAGTACCTTCTGTTTCTGCTGCTTCGAGGTAATTGAGTTAGATGCCGAAGTTCGCGACCTAAAACCCTCCGGATATAAAGAAAACAAAAGTTCCCGTGAATTGCGTTAGAAGAAGATGGCGCAGAAAATTCTATCAAGATCCCAAAAGCAATTTCATAACTGTTGTACATTTGCGGTCCACAAAGGCTACAAAACTCTAAAACTTCTCTGCTTTACTTTTATCAAATCTTACGTGTTGTACTTGCATTACTTTCTCTACTCTTGTACCAACTATTCTTACCAACTCCTATTCCTCTATTTTCTTCATGTTGGTCGAGATAAACATTTGTACAAATTATCTTATTGTTAATTTCCTTAGGTGCAAGGGCAATACAGAAGGCTTTGAACGATAGTCAAATCTTTTAAAGCTGGTCGCTATATGAAGGCTTTAAAATTGTGTTCGCTTTGCACGGTCAACAGATAAAGTGAATAGTGACCTTCTATTTTAGAAAAGTATAAGTACTGCAAAACTCACGCAAAAATAACAAGCAATAATATGCATTTGGGCATAACTTGTGTGTTTTAAAGAGATCTACATTTTTTGCATAGTAAGACCTGGTCTATTTCTTACTTTTACTAAATATGCAAAAATCATCAAGAGTAAACATGACATGAAATATACTTTTCATTTGCCATAACATAATGGCATTTTAATGAAAATCGTTAGCCATTTTTGAGAAAATAAAATTTTTCCATGTACAGGTGGTTTAGGGTGGAGGAATTTTCTTCAAAATCTTCGTGTCGCATCCTTGAAGGATATTAAACCTAAATATCAACTTTAGTTTTTTTTTTTACCGAATTTTCATTTTTGAGTTACGCTGTTCAGACACACACAACATACGATACATACATACATACATACATACATACATACATACATACATACATACATACATACATACATGCATGCATGCATGCATGCATGCATGCATACATGCATACATACATACATACATACATACATACATACATACATACATACATACATACATACATACATACATACATACATACATACATACATACATACATACATACATACATACATACATACATACATACATACATACATACATACATACATACATACATACATACATACATACATACATACATACATACATACATACATACATACATACATACATACATACATACATACATACATACATACATACATACATACATACATACATACATACATACATACATACATACATACATACATACATACATACATACATACATACATACATACATACATACATACATACATACATACATACATACATACATACATACATACATACATACATACATACATACATACATACATACATACATACATACATACATACATACATACATACATACATACATACATACATACATACATACATACATACATACATACATACATACATACATACATACATACATACATACATACATACATACATACATACATACATACATACATACATACATACATACATACATACATACATACATACATACATACATACATACATACATACATACATACATACATACATACATACATACATACATACATACATACATACATACATACATACATACATACATACATACATACATACATACATACATACATACATACATACATACATACATACATACATACATACATACATACATACATACATACATACATACATACATACATACATACATACATACATACATACATACATACATACATACATACATACATACATACATACATACATACATACATACATACATACATACATACATACATACATACATACATACATACATACATACATACATACATACATACATACATACATACATACATACATACATACATACATACATACATACATACGTACATACGTACGCAGGTAAATAACATTTTTCTAAAAGTACTTTTTTTTTTACGTGGAGGAGCTTTCTAAATGTTTTACTCTCTAAAAATAGTTCTAACGATTATAATTAAATAATAGTTATTATGCAACGAGTTATGTTCCAGTATAAGTATTCATTAGTTAGTTTTAATACTCTATGCCTTACCTGAGTCAGTAAGTGCATTGACCTTGCCTTACGCAGTAAAAAGCTGGCAGTGTTGTGACATGCGCGCAGACGCTAACGTATCGATTTTATGCCGATCTCGACCTTGAACACCCGATTTCGAAACAGGGTAATGAGTCCACAAGCTCGATGGTTTCATACTTTGCGACAATTCTTCTAAATACAACCACACTGTATTGTTTATCGAATTTTTCTGTATTTGATTTTTGTGGCAATAAGTTATTAGTTACATTGTGTGCCTTTGCAGAAATTTCCAGCGGTGTAAGTTGTGGCTGTTACTCGTGTCCACGTGTTTACTTTTTCTCAAATCGCGTTAGTCATTCTTTTATTGAACGTGCGAGAACAATTTGTAGTTTTTTTTTTTTTTTTTTTTTTTTTTTTTTGAAACCTGCACTTTAATGAAGAGTGCAGCTAGCAGAAGTATTACTGAATTTAGGCACGTTAAGGCATAAAAATCGGCATTTAAATGACCTAATGAGATGGAAAAAATCTTAGCACAAAAATACAATAGTGGTTAAAGCACATAAATAACATTTTTTGTGGAGTTAACCATTTCCAAGGTATTCATGTTCTTGGTCTGAATTTTAATATCTGTCTATCGCTTGTACTTGTGCTATTCAGCGAAATATACAGTGGAAGTTAGTGTATTAACAAGGAGATAAACTAATACAGTTTTGTAAGAATGGAAGAATGTGTAGAGAAACACATGTGAATAGAATAGAGCAGTGCCCCTCCCCGAAGTATATGCTTGATAATGCCCTTCAGCCCACTAGGTAATAAGGAACTACGATGAAAATGTTCCGTTCTATAGTGCTACTGGTAACGGTATACGTGATAGACCCCTGCGGTGTAATGGCGGCCACTTCATGCATAGTTCCCGCCTTACGGGATAATCATATACCCACGTATGGCAAACCTCAGCGAAACTGTCAATTTTGTGTTTGCTTTTTGAAAACCTGCAATTATTTTTCACTTTGCAATCGTGTTTTGCTCTATTAGGACTAACCGCCTTGACATATCTACTGCATTCACTTCTGACGTTCACAGTCCGCTATATTTACAAATAACGGAGTTATTTAAGTTTGTATTACAGCAATGCATCTGTCAAAAGAACCTTAAAATGCATGATTTTCCCTTAAACCACCTGAAATGTTTCTCATGTATGGTGACGTAATATAAAGACCGTATACTAAATTCCAATGAGCTACGTGCTTTTGTTTGAGATATTGTTGTTATTGATTTAATCAATTCTTACGTTTAAAGCATCCTTGTTTTGTCACATCCCATTCAAAATCTTGTGCTTAAGCGGACCAATATAAAGAAGCTCACATTAGAGTTCTTATTTCTTCTTTTTTAATTCATCTGCTACAGCTACATATGTTGCAAACGACAAACCTTCTCTACGGACATTTTTGCTTTCTCTAGTACGTATAGTAGAGTAGAAGTATTGTATACTATCCAAAAATTCGATGTCCAGATTTCACCGGAAATATGTTTTGAGGCCTCCTGAATCCAAAAAAGAAGCATTTTTAGAAAAAGGTGTGTGTGTGTGTGTGTGTGTGTGTGTGTGTGTGTGTGTGTGTGTGTGTGTGTGTGTGTGTGTGTCTGTCTGTCTGTCTGTCTGTCTGTCTGTCTGTCTGTCTGTCTGTCTGTCTGTCTGTCTGTCTGTCTGTGGACAGCATAACTCAAAAACGATTGAAAACCAAAGTTGGTATTTAAGTTTGTCTTTCAAGGATGCAACACGGAGATTTTGAAGAAAATTTCTCCACCCTAAGGTACCCTTTACATGGAAAATTGTTTGAAATTTTTGATTTTATTCAAACGATTTGGATTAAAATGACATGTAAGATTTGAAGCTTTCACGGCGAACGTTAGTGATCAGAGCTTCACGGGTGATCAGCCGTGAAGCTCTGATCATTAAAATGACATGTTTGAGATTTTTATGGCAAATGAAATGTATATCCTGAATTTTCTAGCTATAGCCCATGTAGTCCTATGTACTCTATGAGTTTTGCATAACTGGTAAACCGTAAGAGATAGACCAAATCTTACTGTACAAAAAATAGATGTTGCTAAAACATACAATTTATGTCTAAATAAATATTTTTGTAGAGTGAACCATTTCGGAGATATTCCTTTTTATTTCTGTGAGTTTTGGAGAACTTATACTTTTGTAAAATGGAACATTGTTATTCATTAATATCTTAACCATGGAAAGAGAACGTAATTTGAAAGCTTTAAAGATATGACTATCGCTCAAAGTCTACTGTATTCCTATATTCTCCTTGTACCTACAAGAAGATAAACAATAAGATAATTTCTGCGAATGTTTATCTCAACTAGCACGAAGAAGATATGGGAATAAGGGTTTGTAGGAATGGTTAGTAAAAGAGTAGAGAAAGTCATGTGAGTGTAATACAGATGTTTCTTAAATGTCTCCAAAGAACCACTATTAGGTAACTGCAACGTTGTAGGGATAAATCAAACTAAACAATGGCATTAGTCTAAGTGTTCTAAAATAGTTCATTTATCAACAACTTCAAAATTAAAATTTCCTTTGGCCTTCCCTGTTTCTCTGGCCTATTCTGTATAAATCTACAGCTAAAAACCTTGAATCTAGTTGGTACGGCAGTAATTTTAGCTTGTGTTTTTAATAAATTGTTAATAATTACGACACAGCCTCTATTGTGCGTCTTTTAAACCGCTAGAGAATATATTAGAAAAACAAGCACATTGTGTTTGACCCGAGGGAAAATGCTGCTCTTATATGTATGTATAATAGTTGGTGGCAAAAACAGGTTTCTTTCTCATGCGTAAAATGTTGCTTCTTTCACTTCTAAGCTATTTTTTGTGGAAGGCATCAGCTCTATCAGAAACGCCGTTTTTGGAAGTCCGCTGTAGAGATATCTCTATAAGGATTTTTTTTTCTTGAAAAGGATATAGAACATAAGGTGAGTCATGCAGCGCTCTAAATTGTGCTTGTTTCTCATCGGCAAGTGCTGACCTCGTGATAGAACAAAATTAATCTAAAGACACTGACAAGTGGCAATGTCAAGTCCTAAACTATCCGCATGCATTAATCTGTTCCAAGGTGGAGGTGTTGCAAAATGCTCAACAGTGGGGGACCTCACAACTTGTTGGCGATTTCTCTTCACCTTTATCGTTACTTCACATTCGCGAAACCAATCACAGTCAGGAATAGAGAGGGTGTGTTTGAGGGAAACAGAATAAATACAGCCGCACAAAACTAACCTTTCTTATAACATAGATTGGCACAATAGTAGTCAGTCTTAGAATTAGGCAAATTAGACCTACAATAAGCTCAAAGTAGGTAAAGTCGCAGCAACGTGTGCGACTCGCATTGGGGAGGTCACGCCCTTAAACTTAATAGTATTTTAATCAATACAGATATAAAATATAATCAATCCTACATGTTGGTGTTTACCAGCTCAATAATTGTTATCTTACTTGCACTGCATACGTTATAATTTAAAAGAACAAAGCACTGGAATCAATCCAACTTTCTTTGTAATGATCGAACATATTATACACAAAGTCACTGAATCTTAATGCACGTTCCGCGAGATAGACAGAGTAGGCCGTGCTCAAATAAAGAATTACCCATAGTAATCATGGCGGCTAACTTGAGCAAGTGTGTTGTTTCTGAAATTGAAGAAAATTGAACAATAGGCAGTACTTCTCCCATACCTAAAAATCTAAAGAGAGATGCGAAAGAAGCTATAGTTTATATGTGCTGATTAAGTCAAACCAATACAAAAATGAATATATTTAGTTTCCCAAACTGAAATTTTAGTATAAAAATCTGTGTTGCACTGAAATGACTTTCTATACTCTTATACTAACTAGTCTTAACTCTTACTCCTCTATCTTCATGTTAGTCAATAAACATATGTAGAAATTATCTTGCTGCTAATTTTCTTGTATGTGTTAGGAGAATATAGGAATACAGTAGGCTTTGAGCGATAGTCAAATGCTTTAAACCTGGTCGCTGTATGAAGGCTTCGACATTCCGTTCTCTTTCCACGGTGAAGAGATAAAGAAGTGAATAACGATCTTCCATTTGAGACAAGCTTAAGTATTGCAAAACTCATAAATAACATGGAATATCTCCAAAGTTCACACCACAAAAATGTATTTTGATATAAATTGTGTGTTTTAACGAGATTTACATTGTTTTGTATAATTAGATTTGATCTATCTCTTACGGTTTACCGGTTATGCAAAAGACATCAAGGATAAACAGAACTACATAGGCTATAGTCAGAAAATGCAAAATATAGATTTCATATGCCACAAAAATATCTTAAACATACGGCATTTTAATCGTTAGAGCTATTTCTGAGAAAATAAAAATTTCCGAAAAACTTTCCTTGTAAAGGGTAGTTTAGGGTGCAGGAATGTTCTTCAAAATCTTCATGTCGCACTCTTAAAAGATGTTGAACTTATTTCTTGGCCGTGTAAAGAGAATGGAGTTTCAAAGCTTTAAAAATATTTGACTATCGCTCAAAGTCTACTCTATTCCCATATTCTCCTTGTACCTACAAGAAGATAAACAATAAGGTAATTTCTGCAAATGTTTGTTTCGACTAACAGAAAGAAGATATAGGAATAAGAGTTTGTAAGAATGGTTAGTACAAGAGTAGAGAAAGTCATGCGAGTGCAACACATCAGACGTTTATAAATAACCAACCATGCTATTTCCCCAAAACAGATTCCAACTTAGGAATTGTTTTTGTGATCCTAAAATGTAATTAAGCTATCTTAAGTAGTTTGAGAAAAAAGGTCATTTATATCAGCTAAAGTTACAGAAAAGCTGTTCATAATAAACTTGACGAAAACAAACGTATAGTTAAGAATCCTATCTTTTCTAACAATCAAAGTTAATCTATAAAAGCAGGTCAGTGAACTTAGAAGTCTTGTAACCTATAAAAATGTCAGTCTGGTGTCTTAAATAATGGGTTATGCATATAGCATTGGCGGCATAGGGTTCTAATCTCCCCTTAAGATAAGCAATGCTATGAACTGGAACAGGGTACTGCTATAAGAGGGTCAGCCAACGCGTGACATTGCAAGGCCTGCGTGACGTAATTGTAAAGCATAGCAGCAGTTGTGAATAGGGATGGATTTAAAACAACGTAAGGCAACGGATAAGGAAGCAATGGACTACTTACCCCTTCTCAGCTATAAAGGAAACGAATACAAGTTATGAAGTAACTGAAAATAACTGGTTACCGAATAACGGTTACCAAAGTAGCGAATAGTTCCCAGTTATCATAAGTAGTGCCACGAGTGATTGTCAATTTATCTAGACTTACATTTATTAAGATATTTCACGAATGATAGAATGATATAGGCTATCAAATCCTATTTAAATTATGTAGTGTAATTACTAACCTCTTAAAAGAAAAATGAAGCATTGTACATCAGCTTTCATTGGCATGGCCTACAAGATTAAATACCACTGACCCAGTTTCCTGCTTACGCACGCAGCTTATTGATTTTAACCAGCACTAATAAATACTTACTTTGGAAGAAGGATATTACGTATTATATTTGGAGCAGTGAAACAAAATGATGATAGAAAGGTTAAAGGAATATATAAATGGGTCCCAATGAAACCAAGATTAAGGGATCGTCCCAAAAATAGATGATTTGATGATATTAAGCGTATGAAAATAAAAAATTGGGCTGTTTGCGCACAAAATAGAAAAGTGTGGAAAAAAATTGTTGAAAAGGCCAAAACTTTTGTAAAGTTGTAACTTAGAAGAATAAATACTTACTAATTCATCAAACTGATTCCAAACATATTTCCTGCTGTATTATCGTTCTGGGGTTTCTCTTTTGGAATTATATAATCTTTTTCAGCATTAGATGCTTCATCGAAGCAAGAGTTTGCCATTTTCTACGTTTAGACCTAGCAGTTTTCTTGTGTCAAATTATGTAACCTGTTCCGTATCTGTAAGACAAGTGCATCTAGATTCTCTAACCTGATCATATAACAAAAAAAGCCCAAAAAAGCCAAAAAAAAACAACAACAACAACAACAACTAGGTCATTAGAGGCCGGAAAGAGTATTATTAAAATTCAGAGGAGCTGATAATGGTATTCGATAAATTTTTCGTGAATGAAGGCTACCATTGGTTGAACTGTGAAATTGTTATGCACTTGACTGGTTGATTTCAACAAAGTCACGCATGAGCGAAAAAGTCTCGTTAAGGTTTATCGAGTCTGGGCGACATCTTTTACTGCCTGCAATTCGTATTGGTTATCAGAAACTAGTTGCCTCTGCTCGTTACACAGTATTAATTTCCTCCCCAAGAAATTTTGTGTCACATTGTGGTTCTAATACACCATCTGGAAAGAAAACTGTCTACCAATTATCCGCTTTGTTGCGATGTAACCGAATGAGGATATCTGCATGTTTTGAGATGTTAGACAATGTATGTTTGGTCGTTAATATTTATCTTCTCCAGCAACATCGCCCTTCAAAATATCTCCTGCGGGAAAGAGTGTATCTTGATTAACGCGAAGTAGATAAAAGAATATTGCCAAGCGGAAGACCCGAGTTCGATCCCGGTGCTGGATTTTCTCTCGCTGGGAGGTCTGGTCCGGGATGCACTCAGCCTCGTTATGTCCCTGAGAGGCCATACGAGCAGCTACTTGATCGAGATGCAGGTGCCGCTGATTGTGAAGACCGCATATACCGACTGGGAGTGAATTGTGCGGTGACCACGTGTCACCCTTCAGTGCTGCATCCCACTCATTGTGCCCGTGATGGACAGAGGTGGGGGACGCAGCGACTGGGTGGTAGCCCGTGGCCCAGGAACAGTTGTTGTGCAGTGGATTTATTTTTTATTTTTTAAAGGAAAGCAGGCCTTTGCAAGAATAGTTTGTAAAATATTAAAAAGAGAAAGTCATGTGATTGCAACGCATACGACTTCTTCCCTTACAATTTGTCATGTGGGGGTAGCACAATTACATGCGACTTTACCGAATTTAAGGTGGGAAGATACTTACTGCCTATTCGAGAATGGTGAATTCATGAACTTCAGGTGTATATTATAAAAAAAACTACGAGTATTATAGTTTTCCGTGTAAAATTTGTAAGGCCCCGTTTTACAAAGTTTATTTCCAATAATTCCTATTATTATTTATATCATGTCAATTCATAATAAAATATAATTTTTTTAAATGTTCAGCATTTTTGGTTTACACTTTTGTAGGAAGTTAATTTTGTTGAGTTGTGTAAATCTCAGAGTAAAATACTTTATTTTTAACAACATGGCTCTGATTAATGCACAATTTTTAACAATTTAGAATGAATATTTTTTTAAAGAATATGGAAATATATAAAACTCAGAAAAACGGTGTTAAAGTGTATACATTTGTTATTTACCTTGGCACTTCATACAATTGTATACTGTTCGCTACCAGACTCAAGTGAAGGCCGATAATTGGCAGTGGTACCAATAGTCCAAACAAAACATGGAAATTCCCTTTCAGAACTACACTTAGTTCAGAAACCTGTGACCACTAGCACAGAACTTATGGTAAAATTTCTAAATGTTTGCAAAATGGGGTGTGGCTGCAGGTCAGCATACCTTAACAAAAATAAAAAGCCTTTTTTGACCGAAATTGAATTTCTTTGCACCGTAAAATTTTTAATAGTAATAGCAATTAGGGTTAACACCAGATGCACTACGGTATGATTAAACGAAATAATACACAGAAAAGGGCTACGCATGATAAAACTGGTTTATTAATCCGAGTGCATTAAATAACGCGAGTTAAATTACATTATTTTGATAACCTGAATGTAATAAACAGTAATTTTATTACACGATGCTCTGTCGAGGATATTACAGAACCCTATAAAGTTATCGTAATTGAGTTTTGCTAAAATGTAATGAAAAATAAAATGCGGATCCAGGAATATTGTCACGTTGGCTCTGTGCATAGAAGAGCAAAGCCTGCTATGCGACACGAATAGAAACGGCTTTGAAAAGCTCCGTGCGACGGGGAGTTCTCGAATCTTGGACTTGAATGTTTTTAGGTTTGTTATTCTATGAATTTGTATGTAAACAGTCGTTTGGGAGTTGCATTGTCTTATATTTGAGGCTAGTTTACCGTTAGTACGTAAAGGAAGTAAAGATTGATAAGGTAACTGATTGTTTATGTTAGATATTGTAATAAAATATCAGACAGTTATGCATCTGTAATTATAGGTGTTCGATCAGGATTGTATAACGTCCTCTGTGTTTGAGTGGTAGCGTTCTGGTATCTCAATCCAGAGGTCCGTTTTTGATTCCCAGCTTGGGATGGGAAGCATGAATGAGAATAATACGAAATTCCTTCTCTCATTTCCCTTTAATTCTATTTCCTTCTCATCTTTCAGACCTACTTCTAGGTTTCGTGGTGTTAGGGGTGCTGAGCAGATAGCGCAGATGTTTGCGAAAGGGAAAGAGTATTCCTGTAGACTCTAGAGGGCTGCTTGGTTGACCAGGTCGCTTATGTTTATTTATCCGTAAAAACTAATACCTGACTCCTGAATTTACAGGTTCATGGACAAGGTAAACATTACGGCTAAAATTCGTATAAATAGTAAGCATTGCACAATAAATTATCAAATAAAAGTGCATTAAACTAGAAAAGTTCATGGAGTAATATTACGAAAGAAGTTAACATAAAATATGCGTATAAGTTAAAAAAAAAAAACTTATTTTCAAATGGATTTATTGAGCTGCTTGTACAGAGATGTGAAAATTGTTAGACTCGAGCACATTTCATGGTAAAGTAATTGCTAGATTCTGAGCTTTAAAATTATTCTCAAATATCTAAAATCAAATCAAAGCCTTACGTGAAACCTATCGGCTATTTTTAACTATGAAACGCCAATAACATTGTATCAGTAGTTTTTGTTGTTGAAAAATCAGTTTTCTAAGCCATTGCCTCAAAAATCGTATAGGAAAAAGGGTGCGCATCATATAATCAATGTCAACTAATTAACCTACAGGTATAATTGTGAACTTTTGCAAATAACATTGAGGAGAAGAGTGATTGAAAATGGTCACTGAAAATCCATGCCTACGAAACTTATTCACCGAAGAAAAAAATAGTTTTCTCTATCCATTAGAACAGGATAAAAATTTGACTCTGTGGTTTTGTTCTGCTTTTTCATATAGTCAGTCATTTAACTCTAAATGGCGGAAAATTATATAAGCATGTTATCAGTGCATGCTTCAATGACTTGGAGATACGAGCTACATAAGTAAATGATCGAAACTTTGCTTTAAATCTAATTTTCACACCCCTATGATTGTGAAAACTCAAATGTTTTAAAACAATTAAAGATACTTTTATAACAATGACTATTCCACTGGTACGTGGATGAAGGCAATCAATCATGTGCATAACAAGTTTACATTTAAACCAATGACAGACTTCATTCGTGAAAAAATCTTGCTGTAGCATCCTACGGATGCGCAATTTGATACAACGTAGTTTGACGCAATAGAGCCGCTAGTTTCAAATGTCAAAAATGCCTGGCTGTCGTTCCGGTGAAGCATCTAATGCTGAAATACATAAAATAATTCAAAGAGGGAAACTTCAGAAGACAGAATACAACAGTAAATATATTTGCAGCAGTTTCACAAATTTTGCATTGAGCAAAATAATAAATCAACAGCAGCTACTTCTACTTCTGACATTGCCAACATCTTAAAAGATTGGAGCATCAATATGATAATCTTGTAGGCCGTGCCAATGGACGCTAATGTATGTATTTATGCTTCATGTTTCTTTTAAGGGGTTAGTAATTCCAATACAGTATTTAAGTAACATTTCGTAGGCTATGTCATCCTTTAATTCGTGAAATGGTCTTATTAAATGCAACTCGTGATAATCAAATTCTCTAGATAAATTGATAATCACTCGTCGCCTTGTTCCGCGAAGAGCTGTTGTGCTAGGGGTTTACCTATTCGAAAATAAGCAATGAAACCATTTCTTCAAATATTTATCTTGACTAGCATGAAGTAGACAGAAGAAAAAGTTTTTGCAAGAGTTCTTTATTGAATAATGAGTGGACAAAGTCATGTGACTGTAACATACAGTCTTTTTAAGCCACCCTTGGGTTCATTAAACCAACTAATTAGCGACATTATCGTAATGCGGTTTTATTGGATATCAAATATTGCAAAAGAGCTTAACATGGCTATCTTGTAAAACAAAACCGAACATTGATAATCCAATTAAACAGCAATAATCCTTCGTAAAGCTTCGGGGTCAAAGTATTAGTTGTGTTTTTAGGCAGAGCGGCTTCTTTTAATAAGTTTATCTGGTTGACCAAAATGTAGTTGTTCGTTAGGTGTCAGGATTATGGCTTTACATGAAGTTTGCTATCTGTTGATTCGCCTTGAATGGAATTAACGTTAAGCTGACGGCAGATATCCATATTGGGATTACGATTGTTCCTGCGTCAATTCGTGACGTACGGATCAAGAGCTGTGGTGTAATTCCGGTGAATATTTGTTTACAGATGTTCGTGTAGCTCTTCATGTGAAGAATCTAAGAGTACTTGACCATTTCACTCGTACTTCAGTCATCTCATGCTCTTCCCGAATTAAGAAACACACTCGAGGTAAACAGAGTTTAGAGGAAGCCCCAAGCACATGACCACTATGATTGCTTTAATTGGCTCCTGACCGCATCATAACCTGAGAGTAAAAAATCTGATGTGTTGCACTCACATAACTTTCTCTACTCTTAAACTAACCATTCTTACAAACTCTTATTCCTATATCTTTATGTCAGTTGAGATACACATTTTACAAATTATTTTGTTTATTTCCTTGTAGGTACAAGGGGAATATGGGAATTCTGCAGGCTTAGAGTGATTGTCAAATCTTTTAAAGCTTTCAAATTCCGTTCTTTTTGCACGGCTAACATGCAAAAAATGAATAACGATCTTTCATGTGACGAATGTTTGTTTTCTGAAACTGACGCAAATAACAAGGAATACCTCCAAAATAGTTTACTCTACAAAAAAGTTATTAGGACATAAATTATTGTTTTTTTTTTTTTTTTTTTTTTTTTTTTTTTTTTTTTTTTTTTTTTTTTTTTTTTTTTAGTGAGATCTACATTTTTGTATAGTAAGATTTTGTCTATCTCTTACGGTTTACGAGTTAAGTCATCCAGGATAAAAAGGACTAAATAGGCTATACCCAGAAAATCCAAAGTATACATTTCATTTGTCATAAAGATATATGTCATTTTAATCAAAATCGTTAGTGCCATTTTCAAAGAAATGGACATTTTCGAAAAAGTTTCCATGTAAAGGGTAGTTTAGGGTGGAGCAATTATCTTCAAAATCTTCATGTCGCATCTTTGAAAAACATTAAACTTAAATAATAACTTTGGCTTTCAATCCACACACACACACACACACACATACACACACACACACCACACACACACACCACACACACACACCACACACACACACACACCACACACACACACACCACACACACACACCACACACACACACACACCACACACAACACAACACACCACACAACACACCACACAACACACCCCCCACACACCCCACACACACCACACACACACGGAGCTGCTTTATCAAAAATGGCTAACGATTGTGACTAAAATACCTTAAGAGTAGCTCTGTGAGCTGATGGTTACGATGCTATATTCCAAATCGAGAAGTCTCTGGTTCGATTCCGGGCTGGAGGATGGGGATTTTTCTTTACCCAGAATTATTCCTCATCCTCTCTATAATTTAAATGTGTGATTGAGAATCTATATGTGTGTGTATGTGTGTGAATTTAATGTTAAAGAAAATCAAACGTAAATAAACCCAAAGTTACACAAACCATAACATCGTGGATATGCAATTATTCCAAAGAAGAAAAACTGACAATATGACCTTGGATGTTAAAGGCGACATATAAATGGAGAGCTCCCCCCCCCAAAAAAAAAAAAACACTTGGCATTCTTGCTTAAGGAATAAAGTGTATACCTTGAATTTCTTTTGTATTTAACCTGTATTTAATCTACATCCAGTAGGAGTTTGGCATTACTAATAAACCATTTTAAGAACGTAGAACTTTTTTGATTAAAAAAATAGAAAAACAATTTACGAATATTTAGTACAATATGTAAAGTGGCTAGAGAATTTCTTGTGACTACAGCTCAACAGATATTTTGCTTTCTCTGGAATATTCTGTATTACCATCCGTGTGAAAATGTGATTTATATTTTCTGCGCGCGTGTATAGAGAGGGGGGGGGGGACGCAGGGATGAAGGGGGAGGAGAAGATAGTGAGTCAGATTGCATCTTTGCCAACTTGTTGGTGATGTCTTGCATTCCTGATATGCAAATCCTGCCAAGATGATGTTGCACAACTTTTCTCTTCGTAGGAAAAACAAAATAAGGTCTAGGGTTTTTTTTGTATGACACTTTCAAAACCAAACAAAAAGAAAGATGATATCGTTAAGTTCCCTTAAAAACTCTTAAACAGAAAAAGTTTCTCTCCTCGACAAGTCTTTTTTGTTTGAGGATTCTCTGTGTAACTTAGGATGAATAAGCTTTCATTCGAGCGCTCCTGACACTTGAATCTACAGCCTAAAGAAAGTTTTTAATATTTGTAAACTAAATCCCATGGCCTTAGCAATTCCAGCCCTTAAGCCACGTGTTCAGTAACCGAGGTCTTTGCTTTTTCCTCCCAGCATCCAAAGCGTGCTTGGTTCATTTCATGAATAGCTAATCAGCTCTTTGGAACATCTCAGCAATTTCTGTTTGCCTGCCTCTAGAAGGCTATGCTTTGCACATCTGCGAGTTATGTTGTTTCCAGAATTTGCTTGCTTTCATTGCGAAACCAAGTAAACAGTCAGGCATACGCTGTTTATGCAAACATTGCTACTTAATATCTGATAGAATTGAATTTTCATGGCTTACGACTGGAAAGGAAATATGCTGTTCCAAGTAATTTGCACAACGTATTTCATAACATAAGACTGTGCTGATGTTCGATTTCCTTAAACCGCGGTGTCGGTCTAGGTAGCTCAGTTGGTTACACGTTGGCCTACTGATCCCAAGGTCGTGGGTTCAAACCCGGTCCAGGCAGATGGCTTTTAAGTGTGCTTAAAAGCGAAAGTTCCGTGTCAGTAGATTTAGTGGCATGTAAAAGAACTCCTGCGGTACAAAATTCCGGCACACCAGTGACACTGATGTGATCCTGACAACAAAATATTTTTTTCTTAAAATTAGGCCATTTTTTAAACTTTCTCTATTATGTATAGTAAGTAAGGGAAGTGTTGCATTCGTCCCAAAACTTCGATGCCGGGATTTCACAAAAAAATGTTTTGAGGCCCCTGAATCCCAAGAAAAACGCATTTTTAGAAAAAGGTGTGTGTGTGTGTGTGTGTGTGTGTGTGTGTGTGTGTGTGTGTGTGTGGATAGCATAACGCAAAATCGAAAAGTCGGTTAAAAACCAAAATTTGTATTTAAGTTTAATATCCTTCAAGGATGCGATAGGAAAATTTTTAAGAAACTTTCTCGGCCCTAAACTATCCTTTACATGGAAAATTGTTTCAAAAATTTTGATTTTCTTGAAAATTTGATTAAAATGCCATATGTTTTAAGATATTTGTATGACAAACAAAATATTTATTTTGAATTTTCTGGCTATAGCCTATGTAGTCCTGTTTGCTCTGGATGACTTTTGAATAACTGGTAAACCATAAGAGAGACAAAATCTTACTGTACAAAAAAATGTAGATCTCGCTAAAACACAATTTTTGTCTATTTATCTTTTTGTAGAGTGAACCATTTCGGAGATAGTCCTTGTTATTCGTGTCAGTTTCGAAAAACTTAAAACTTTCGTGAAATGGAACATCGTTGTTCATTTTTTATATGTTAAGCGTGCAAAGAGAACAGGATCTCAAAGCTTCAAAAGATTTGACTATCGCTCAAAGCCTACTGTATTCCCATATTCCCGTTGCACGTGCAAGAAAACGAGCAATAAGATAATTTCTGTAAATGTTTATCTCAAGTAACACGAAGAAGATATAGGAATAAGAGTTTGTAAGAATGGTTAGTACAAGAGTAGAGAAAGTAATGTGAGTGCAACACATTAGATTTTTTTATTTTTTTGTTTTATGTTTTCGGAAGAACGCAGCACTTCATGTGGAGTATTTTTAAAATACTTAGAACAGATGTTTGTGTAATCTTGAAAATATCATCGAAAAATAATTTAAACCAGCGTAGAAGTACATTCATGAAGTTTCCAATGATCTACATTTGTTAGTTTTGTCCTCACTTTTGTTAAATTTTTTAGAATGTCACAAATTGAAGCAACTACAAACAGTTCTTCCAAGAATTTTTAATTTTACTGTATTTCTGCATATACTGGCAATACCTATAACTATTATTTTGACTTCTCCTGTTAAAGTCTGTAATACCAGTATTATTTCCTTCATTTTGGAGGTTTCAAAACTCTTTATGTAACCAAATAATTTCGTAGTCTAGGCCCTAACACACTATCACCACTCAAGGCTTATGCTTGTCCTAATAGCAATAATTCTTGAGATGAAGGACACGCACGTAATTTAAAAAACCCTCGTTATTAGACTATTTCGCGCACGATACGCCTGCAGCCAACATGACTAATCCAGTCCAAATGTATTCACAGACAGTAAAAAGTGAACGACGAATTCTCCCCCTTCGCCCTTTTGGTATGTTGGCCAATAAAACTGCGTCAATGACAATACGATGGTTAGGTAATGTTTACGCCTCCTATTAGCCTATAATCTATAGTAAACTCCTTGAGAGAGATGTCAAAAAGTTAGCATTTCAGTAACCAAGCGGGATGGCTCAGCAGAAGTCTCTGTGGTCCCCATTCGGAAGGTCGCGGATCAATTCCCGTGATAAAAAAAATTTTGATACCTTGGATTTTTTCGACGGTTTCCCCGTCTCACTAGGTAAAGCATAATTACATGCCCCGAATTTCCTACCCCTCCATTTCACCTCACTACTCATTTCAACTCAACTTTCAACCCCAGTTGGTTGTTTCTGGGTTCTAAATATTGGCGGGAGTTTCGATGTACATGGCAAGGAAATCCTCGTCTAACCATCACCCCAGGGGATAAGAAATCCCGCTGGTTGTAGGGGGCGTCATCGGGAAATTTCAATCTGTGGCTGTTAGGGACCCTGCCCTCTGCTGTCTCTCCTCAGGTCCGGTCACCCTTACTATCCTATCACCTCATCCCTTCCTTCCGGGGGTGCTCCATCAGGAGCATAGGCACAAAATATATTTTATAGGTCGAAGTGTTAAGTTTCTGACCCCTGCCGATCTTGTCATAGTCATACAATGAACTTTGTATTTCAAACAGCAAAATTATAACATGCAGTCTTATTATTGTTGTTATTGTTATTCCTTTTCCTTAATATGGATTAGGCCTTTAGACGTGTTCCGAGGCTAATAAAATGGTCTCTCGACCTCAAATGGATTCCTCCAATCTCTCTTCGTCCCAAAAGTACCCCCCTCAACTTTAGATATAAATTTTATTCATGACATATGTACATTTTCTTGAGGACTTTATGATATAATGTTTAAATAAATATGACCGTAATTGTGGATATCCGTTTTGTGCTCTAATTAATTGTTAATAACTTTTTAATCAGCATTTGATAAACATTTCTTTTTAGGTAGGGGAGTATATCTGGAAATGACGCCACAGATTATAAAGGATAAAGTGAAGGATTTGCTATAAAAATCCTCTACATCATTAGACAATTTCATAAAGTTTACCGCCATATAAAAAGCTAACCGTGAAATGGTTTCCTCTGCTCACTTTTATTTTACATAACACATACTCGTTTTCGTCCCAGCGTATTTGTGGTTGTTCAATAGTGCTTTTGCGTGTTCTTTTCCCGGTGTTTTTATTCATTTTGTTTAATTTTTGTTCTTGTAGTGTCGTGAGAGCTTTAATTAACTCTTTTTAGGTGTATTAACATTTGTTAAATGTCTCCAAAGAACCATAAGGCTATTGGGCAAGTACAACCTAAGTCTAAAAGTTGTAGGAACTATTTCATACTTGGAGACATTAAATTATCATATAGGAATTATCACTTGGTCGTTCCTTTGTTTTTGTACAAATTAACACTAGGTCATTCTTTTGTTTAGTCATTGTCGCCAACTGTATCCTATAAATCGCCGAAAAACAATTTATTTATTATACATTACAATCGATTAACAATAGAAATAGCACTTTTCTGAGTTTTTCTCTGATCCTGAGAATGTCGGGTAACTTTAAAGCTCTATGGACCTCGGGCTCATTTGAGCATCATTTCAGTCATTCACCGTCCAATATGGCATTACGTTGGAGGACCTTAAAAAAAAAAAAGGCAGTTCATTTCAATTTGGTAACTGTGTTTCTAACATTTGTTCTTTTAATAGTTGATCTATTTGTCCTATTATTCATTAATGTTAAAAATAAAGTGAGATTTATAAACTGGTTTTCTATTATAACAACAGAAGATCGAAATGCATGTAATTCTTGGGTTTCGTTTTCCAACTTCAGTTGGCAGTGCTGAGTAAGTCTAGCTAAACTAATCGAAGCTAATATATTTTAGGTTATGTTTATAGAATTTAACATGTTGTGGTCAAATATTTGCGATACTTCATTCATATTTAAATTTGAGTGTTTAAATTCATTTCTACTTATGAAACAGTCCAGATAAATATCATTCGACGGTCTGAATTTCCCAGATAAGTTCTCTCGCTCCGTTCGAGAGTTTATGGATTAGGTCAAACGTGTAATGATAAATCGTCAAACCACGTGCTACGCCGGGTATTTCAGCTAACGTACGAGTAATATACGAGTAAAAGACATGTCTAAAACAAGCTAAAGAATCTGTGTTCACGTGCTGCAACTTTTAGATGTGCATTCACTATAAAAGAACGTCCTTTGACCTGTCTTCTTGTGTAGACTGGATGTACCATGACAAGCTCAGGCCCAGTTTGGTAGCTTGTTCGTGCTACCTGTTTCAAGGCAGTTCGGTGGCCGCCTGTTTTGTCAGGTTAAATCCCTCGCTAAGATCTCATGATTGATCTTATCTCGTTTGCGCAACAAGAAATTAAAGTTGAACATTACTCTGCAGTATTACCAGCATTGCCAGACGCACATTACATAATTACTCTGGAATGCACAAGGGCTGTATACTTTTACTATTCTTTGGAAAGGAAATCACAATTACAACTAATGACCGATAAATCTTCCAGCTTAATAGTGCATCCTTTGTAGTTGATGACGATAATCGAGTGAGTGGCCTCGTTTGAAATCTACACGTAGGCTCTTAGAGCCTTATGTACCTATTAAACTGGGCGTTCAATCACATCCAATGATCCCCATAAAACTGATCAAGTGCTTGATATTTTCCCTTCTTAGTGGTCAAATTATTAGAGCAAACCTGGTAAATTACCACGACCTTCACTAATTGGTATATTTTAATGAAACCTATGCATTTAGGTGTTTAATGTTTGACATCTTTGCATAACATTAATGCAGTCTAGGGAACAATAAGAGCTTTTGTTGAAGGGCATATTATAATATCGAAATCATGATATAATTTTCCTAATTTTTGCTTCACTCGTCCACCAGAATCTCAATGACCGGTCAGAAAATACTGCAGTGAAGTAACTATGTTATTATATTAAGCAGATTTTCATATACTAAACTATTTAAAATTCGTATTAGGCAAAGCTTAGTGTGTCCGAATCAGTAATTATTAATATTACTTGGTATGTAATAATTTTAACTATAATTAATTACTGTTTATAGTCCATGAACGTGGATTTAAGAACTTGAACGAGAATGCCTGCTTCAATAATTTGATCACTTCTGTGTATTCAGGTTCCAAGAAAAATAAGTAAGAATTTACACCTAGGCACGAGAAAACCTTTGCGTTCAAATAATGTGTGTGTATACCGAGAAATTTCATTTTTCCTTCCACATTTCCTGCATTGTATATTAAAGCTCTGCGGACTGGGTTTCGGCTACATTTGCAAAGCCTGTCCGGTTTGGCTTGTAAATAAAAACGAAAAATGTTAATTGGACTACGATTAGCAGCAGTGATCCAAGCGCCAAAACGAAGTAGATTATCACTTCACTGGTTCCTAACAAATCTACTGAAATTCAGCAAGAAAGATGCAAGCAATAGTTCCAATGTGCTGCGGTCTAACAGCAGTTTTAAAGGCAGCTGTTACATAGATTTTTATACGGAGTACGTTTACGAAAAGTTGAATGTATTTTAAGCTTGAATCACTATTGCTAATTGCAGTGAAATTTCACATTCAACGTCAGATATTCTCATGTAAATATTATAAACATATTTTAATCAAACACCCCAGAGAAGTTTTATAACAAAATAAAATGTTTGGCAATATTTACACGTAAAGAGTAGTTCGGAATGGGGAAATCTTTCTGGAACTGTCACTCTGAAAACCTTTGCTCTTCAACTACAATATCATAGCGGAATTTACACTACTTATCAATTTCTACATTCCTTTTTTCTTTACTTCTGAGATAACGCTAGTGACTAGTGCAATTTTTAACTGAAATTAGCAGATATTAGCATGTTAGTGAATAAACATAGCGGGAATAACATTAACCTTCAAAGTCGGCTAGGACAGCGTTTAATCGTGAACTTGGTCATGTAATATCGTGCTTCAGTGATTAGCTGGACATGAATGAACGCACATTACACATTCCCATGGCAGTGCGCCATTGTCGCACATTGCTCGGCCAATTACATGTTATTATTCAAAACCGGTCAATTTTTCAACGTAAGAGTTAACCATAAAGCCCGGAACTTAAAAAGTAATTGCAAAATTGTAATTCAACAATAGGATGTGACATAAATTTGAGAAGACCTTGCGATTTCTTTACCAGGGAAAAACGTGAGTCAGTTGGAGCACTCAATGTCGTTTGGGCATGTTACCATGGTAGCTCAGTTGATCAGAGTAAAGACACAGTAAGCCGAAGCTCCGTAATTAAAATCCTGGCTAGAGGATTGATTCTTTAGTCTTATTCTTAAATTTCTACAGTTTTCTGCGTTCCACACTAAGATTTCACGGCAATACCTGTTTATTTTTCTATCTGTAAATAACATAATTCAAACAGGAAAAGTCGCTGAAATACCAAACGTGGTATTTAAGTTCAGCGTCTTCCTAGGATGCAACATGAAGATACAATTTAAAAAAAAAAAAAAAAAAAAAAAAAAAAAAAAAAAAAAAAAAAAAAAAGATTGAAAAAGAAAAGGAAAAATAGAAATTCCATACTACCCTCTACATAGAACATTTTCTTCTCTCCCCCCCCTCTCTCTCTCTCTCTCATTTTCTCTATGAAATTTGATGAAATTGTCATTAGTTTAAAACATTTTTATAGCACAGGAAATGTTTATGTTAAACTTTCTGGGCATAGCCCCTAAAGTCCCTTTCGTCCCACAATTTCTCAAATATATGTTCTTTTTTATTTTAACTTAACCATTTCTGAGAGATTCCTTATAATTGGTGTGAATTTTACAATACTTACAATTTTCTCTAGTGGTAAGTCTATATGTGTTGTTTTTCTTCTTCTGAAATGTTTAACTTTCGCATAAGTCACGCCAATATTACGATCTCGTAGCTACATGGAAAAATACAATAAAAGAATTACTACTAATGTTTACCTGGATTAACGTGAAGTAGAGGAATAAGTGTTTGCAAGAATAGCTTTTACAAGAATTAGTAGATTTCTTTTCTTTTGTGATTTTCCCGCCATAGAACAATTAGGTTAGCTACCTTAAGTTGCTGATGGGTTAATTTTTTTTTAGATTAAGCTATTGAAGAGTATAAAAATGTAGTTCTCATTTTTAATTCCCATGGAATACTTCAGATTGCCTAAAGGATCGCAACTGGCCTGGATATGCATCCATGCATACCACTATTTTGTTTCAAACAGTGTAAATTTTGGGCGTAGTGCACGATACGAAATTCAATCCAGTTGGCCTTGGACGTATCATACCACGAATATCTGAAAATGTAGCAGTAGTAGTCCCAATTTCACTTGTAATTCCCATGTAAATGTAATTTGAGACTGTTAAAATCATTTCGAATTTCGAAGTTGTAAAAGAATGTGCCATTTTATAAAAAAGTTATAAAATATTACTATGACCCTAGCAAAAAGTAGCTCTGAAATTTCGGCCAAACAATGGCCTAAGGTGCTGTGATCACTCAAGCGTGGTGTCGAGAAAAAATATAATCGAGTGATGCAACAACGTTTTAATAACATGCGTTACATGTTCCACGCTTGCGATATTGGGCAGTTGTCCACGTCATATCGAATATCCGCTGTGTATCGTTCTGGTGATTATAAGTACAATTTTAATGGTTAAAAAGCACGGAAACTACCTTCTATTGGATTTTAATGGCTGTTTTTAAAGCAGTTATTTTCTTATCTCTGCGTAACTACTATTAAACCTCTACTACCATTTACGATGATCGTATATGTGTGACGTATTCGACGTTAGCTGAAACCTATACGAATAGTTGAACTATTTCTCACAAGTAATACCATAATAAGCCTTAAGCCGATAAATTCTCCGCTGAGGGAGGGAATTTATCTGCGTAGGTGAGGCCATCGAATATTTATCCGGACTATTTCATAAATAAAATATGAATTTAAATACTATATTGAAAAGATTTGAGCAGAAAATGTTAAATTCTACAAAAAAGGACCCGAAATATATTAATTTTCATTATTGTAGTTCGGCTTACTCAGCACTGCCAACTGAGGGAAACAGAACTATAGACTTGCATGTATTTCTCTTGCTGTTGTAACAGAAAATCAGTTTATAATCTCAAATTAATCTCTTGATTTTTAACATTAACAAATAACGTAGTCAGGATGAACCAGTGAAGATGGATTGTGTGGGATCCGAGACACGGGAGGAGAAACGTAGGAAGACCAAGGCGACAGAGTGAAGTAGAAGCAATTATAGGACAACTAGCTTTAGGTAGAAATAGGAACCCAGGGGACAGTGTCACATGAAGACGAGTGGACCGCCTAGGGATTAGCTCACCCTAAGAGAGTATCTGAGCTAATCTCTACAGTGGTAGCAGACTCTTGCGCCAAAGGGAATTAATGGGTTTATTTACTTATTTGTGAAATAGTCAATATAAATCCCCAGAGATTGTGGTCTACTGTTTAGGAATTCATACTGGCTTCGTGTATGATGATATTACACGTAATTAAAGTTAATTGTTTACTTTAACTACTTGTAATATCATACCTAGCTTGAAATATTACTTGACCATAAACTGAACATACATTTAAATATAGTTAACACAAAGTCTATATCAATATGAAAATGTCTTTGCACAATAGCTTTACTGATTACTACTTCTACCATGTTATTTAGGCTCGTGTAAATTAACCTCACCTATATCTTACTTTGTCCGTATCATACCAGATTAGACGACGGAAAAATTTACAATTAGCCAAGGATCGAAGCTGGTACTAAATTTCGTATTTTGTAAGTTCAGCTCCTCCCGAGATGGGACACTGAGATTTTTAAGAAAATCACATGAAAAGTGTTTCGAAAGTTTTGATTCTCTCAAAAGTGACTAATAATTTTTATTAAACTAGCGTGTATTTAAGATACCTATATTTATGAAAAATAAAAGGTATATCTTGGAACTTTCTGGGAAAATTCCTGAATGACCTTCGCATAACTGTAAAAGTAAATCTTACTAAACTCAAAAGGAAGAAAAAAGAAAATCTCCTTAGAGCACACAAATTATGTGTAGATGTCTATCACTGTTGCGGAGTTAACTATTTTCGATATATTCCTTGTTATTGGTTTAAATTTTCAAACACTTTTCTCCTGGTCATGCAAAGAAGTCTCAAAACATTTGACTATCGTGTAAAGCATACCGCATTCCCATATATCCTTGCTGTTACAAGAAAATTATCAATAAGATAATTTTAGATGTTTATCTCGAATAACATGACATAGGTAGAGGAATTAGTGCTTGTAAGAATGGTAGAGAAACTTATGTGAGATTTTTAGTTCCTGTTATTTGACTCCGATCAATTCATTCTAATTTTATTACCATCTATAATATGGATAAGGTACCTACACAGTGTATGTTCGGGGCTTCTAATGCTTCCGTATATCGAGTATACTTATGAAAATTGTAATCTCTTCCTGTTTGAACGCTTGTTACTGAAGTTGAAATTGAAATGAAGTGCGTGATCTAGAAGGATAAGCGTCCGTCCCCACTTCGCCTGTCACTTTTTTCTTCCCCCACGCGAAAGTCTTGCTCATGTCAAGTGGTTCACCTCAACATCCCCGCCGCCGCCGCTACGTGGTCTGCGTCTCTCACAAAGTAGGCAGGTGTAACACTGACCCACATTTTACTCAACTCTATTACAGATGCTACGACAGCAGTAAAGTTAGTGTCTCAGCACCACTGCCGCACGTACGGACAAGGAAAATTGCGTAACGCAGCTCGTGTTCTACTCGGCCGTTGAAGTCTCCACCCACGATGAAGGAGCAGCTTCTACATCTTCCATGTGCAGTGCACTTCCGTCTTCACGATGAATTTTCCTTACCTTGGCTTTGAAATCGCTCCAACGCATCGTGCAATAACTTCCTTGAAGGGAGAATCTTATTTAAATTCCTGGCTTACAACGTGACTATCGACTTTCTCTGGCGCGGCTTCATCATAGTAGTGCAACAAGTGTCTGTGAACAAGTGTCATTGTGAAGCACTAACAGTATAAAGGTTTGTGAAACGCATTTCCGGTGCGCAGGTAATCTTTATTGTGTATTATTGTGTTACAGCAAAGTTGTGCAAGTGAAATTCGGTGAGGAGTTCTAAAACGGATATACGTTTGTTTCCTTGGTGAATTGTGTTGCCCATCCCTACTGGAGTGGGTGTGTGATGGAGACGGAGTGGTACGTTCACGTATCGGACGAAGAGAAAAAAGGTCACCGAGACATGAAGGTACAGGCGGTCTTAGACAATTTCGATGATGCGGGGGATTCCCCGAAACAGTGGAGTACATCTTCCATACCGGGCTTGCTTGAGGAGACGCTAATCATGGAGACTCCGACGACTACAAGCGTTCCGACGGCCACCGCTGCCGACAAGAGAAGTCGTCGTAAGTCCTGGCACATTAAAATGGAGAGAAAACGACGCAAGGGCGTGATGGTAGGTGCTGCACCGGGCTCTGTCGGAGATAAGATATCGGAGAGACATAAACGACCTTCCTGGTGGAACATCTTCGTGCCGGATCATTGGCCCTCACGGTAAGTGTTAAACTTTGTCTTTATCTGCTTTCCTTTCATGGTTGTTTTATCATGACCAGGCTCTGTACTAAAATCTTTACAGCTCACTGATGTTGGCAGATAAAATGCTCCTTGTTCAGATATCAGGTACAAAGGTAATAAGGCCATTCTTTACAATTTTTTTTCAATCCTGGTACCGTCGTAAGTTGTTGGATATCTTTGCCACTAAAACTTAAGTTAGGTATGACAAATTCATTGTTGACATCGTTCAATCGTAGCCTAATTTCCCATGTTGATAATAGTTAAAGATGTATAGGCTTTTAAAGACTTCTATGATCATAGCGCCAAATGTGGTGTTTGACATTGTAACGTCAAAATTGTTGCATATTCATCCTGAACGAAGTGCCCACAATGGGCACCGATGTTAATCTTTTCTTTTCTCCTCCTTTTATTACCTTTAAGGTTATATGAGCGAGTTTTATTTTGAAACAATTGCTCATTTACTACCTATTCGCGTAACTTGGGATTTATTTACGTTGGACTTAATTTATAAACATTAAATTCTCACATACTTTTATTGTCCCCTTCATACTTCCAGAGTCTAGACTCTAGAGAGGATGGGAAATGAATCTGGTTAAAGAAACACCCTCCAGCAGTAATCGAACCCAGGACCTCTGGATTTGAAAGTTAGCGTGTTAATCACCAGATAACAGAGACAATCCCTTGCTTTTTTTAACTCCATATGAAATTCAAAGCTGCTACCGGGATCAAAACCAAACTGCAGCTTGAAGTCTGACCTGAAGGAAAAACGTTTCCAAACATTTTCCAAAAATGGACTAAATGTCATCTTAACCCATAAAACGTGCGTTGTCTAATAAAGATACACATTCCACACTTATCTGTTAAGACTTAATTTTTCTATCCTGTGCTTATTTATTTACATTTGAAAGTAAATATATTCAATATATCTGTTCTATGTTGAAAGAGAAAATATTTTCCTCAAATTGAAAATGTTTCTTGAATATAACTTGCAATACACTTGCTTGGGCGTCTCTTTGGTGCAGTGGGTAGCGTGTCTCTCACATCCAAGAGTTCCCGAGTTCGAATTTCGGTTAGTGCGAGTTATCCGGATACGGCTTTTCTCTTATCCAAGAAGACAAACGTCGGCCAACTTTAAGCTCTACATTTGAAATTCCCTATTCATCGTCCCATATGACCGAACAGGTTAAAGGACGTCATACTTAAAAAACACACTACTCTAAATAAATAAATAAATAAATAAATAAATAAATAAATAAATAAATAAATAAATAAATAAATAAATAAATAAATAAATAAATAAATAAATAAATAAATAAATAAATAAATAAATAAATAAATAAATAAATAAATAAATAAATAAATAAATAAATAAATAAATAAATAAATAAATAAATAAATAAATAAATAAATAAATAAATAAATAAATAAATAAATAAATAAATAAATAAATAAATAAATAAATAAATAAATAAATAAATAAATAAATAAATAAATAAATAAATAAATAAATAAATAAATAAAAAGAAAAAAAAACAACTTTTAATACAGGACATCTTAGCACATAAATCTGTATACATGGAGAAGGTGCTGTAAAAATTTTGTTCGTTTGATGATTCTTGATCTAGAAGCACCTATTTCTTCAGCAGTCCTCGTTACCGCAGATTCCACTTAAAGATTACCATGAGAGATAAAAACATCATCATCATATTCAAGTATACAGTTTAGACCGACGTAAAATCGTGCAATATAAATTTGAGGATTAAACTTCTGCTTTCATAATTTTAAAAATAGAAACACGTACATTATTAAAAGAAAGTATATGCGATGTATTTTAAACCAATAGATTTAGTGGTTGTCCTTGGAGGTGTAACTGCAATTTTAAATAAATCGATTGAAGCTCATTCTGGTCCCCCTTTTCCCCTTTCTTTCCCATGAAATGGAAAATATTAACTTCCTTCCGGGCACAATTAGTTTTCGTTTGACATGAAACGACCTTTTTTACCTCTTCGTTTCGGTGGAGAACGGCAATATTTTATTAACGATTATGCCCTCTAGCCTTGATGTTGTATCCTCCCACCTCCCCAACCCCCCCCCCCAAAAAAAAATTGAAGAATACCGGAAAGCACGTGTTTAACCGCGTTTCAGGTTGTAAACTGGCGCTAAAAACTTGATAACGTAAAGAACTTACTTTTTTAAGTAAGCGCTACCGATGAATTGTAACCGTACTAGCTAATTTGCATAACATTTCCTGCGTAGATTATTTTCCTCTTCAAAAAGCTGCATAATTTCAGCAGATACACAGCTGTTTTAGCTCTTATAGCTTACCAGTTATGTAAAAATCCTCAGAGTAAACAGGACTACATGGGTTATAACCAGAGGATTTAAAATATACATTTCATTGCCATATACCTAGATCTCTTAAACATAAGACATTTAATCAAAATTGTTAAGAGCATTTTTGAGTAATTAAACATTTTTTAAAAATTTTCCATGTAAGGGGTAGTTTAGGGTGGAGAAATGTTCTTCAAAATCTTGGTGTCGTATCCTTAAAAGATATTAAATTTAAACATGAGCTTCGGTTTTAACTGACTTTTTGTTCTTGAGTTATGTTGTTTACACACACACACACACACACACACACACACACACACACACACACACACACACACACACACACACACACACACACACACACACACACACACCACACACACACACCACACACACACAGACGGACTTTTTCTAATAATGCTTTTTTACTTTCTCTACTGGTAAGTAGGGGAAGTATTGTATTCCACCCAAAAATTTAATGTAGAGATTTCACTGGAAATAAGTTTCGAGGCCCCTGAATCGAAACGAAGCATTTTTAGAAAAAGGTCTGCACGCGCGCGAACGACATAACTCAAAAACGAAAGGTCAGTTAAAAACCAAAGTTGGTATTTAAATTTAATTCTTTTCAACAATGCGACTCGAAGATTTTCAAGAAAATTCCTCCATCCTAAACTATCCTTTACATGGAACACTTTGATTTTGATTTTCTCAAAAATGGCTGAAACGATTTTGATTAAAATGCCATATGCTTCAGTTATTGTATATTTTCAACTTTCTCGCTATAGCCGTGTAGTCCTGTTTACTCTTGATGATTTTCATATAGCTGGTGAACTGTAAGAGATAGACCAAATCTTACTATACAAAAATGTAGATATCATTAAAGCACGCAATTTATGTCAAATTATCCTTTTTGTGAAATTAACCATTTCGGAGAAACTCCTTGTTATTTCTCAGAATTTTGTATTACTTATAGTCGCTCTCCAATGAGAAGTAATTATTCATATTATCTCTTGGTCATGGAAAGAGAAAGGAATTTCAAAGTTATCATATAGTGATCACTCTTAAAACATTTTACTATGTCTTAAAGCCTACTGTATTTCCATAGTACCCTTGCAACTACAAGAAAATTAGCAATAAGATAATTTCATCAACAGTCATCTCAATTAACATAAAGTAGATGGAGGAATAACTTTGTAAGAATACTTTGTGCAAGAGTAGAGAGTGTTTCAATGCAGATTTTTTTTTACACTGATATATTTCAATTTACAAGCTTGTGTCAGCGAACAGCTTTGATTTTGTTGACATTTCTACTGTAGTATTGTGAATTTTTGAACTACTGTATCTTTATCGGGGGAATGTTATGTTAGGGTGATTGCAGACAGAGCTTACAAATGCGGGTGCCAGCTGGGAAAGTTTGGAAACCACTAGTACATATATGAAATAGCTACCTTTATTCCACCATCATTGCAGTTTCAGCAGTTTGCGCGAATATTAAAGTTACTATCCACCGAAAGTTTCCATCGAAAAGTTCCCTAGCAGATAGCGCCTCTGTCGCGTGCATTATTGAACAGCTCCCATAAAAGGGAGCGTAATACAGTTTTCTTTGCGGCAAGCATAATTTTGTTTTGCGCTGGAAACAAAATGCAATCACAGCATCGATGATTCTGAAACTGTGGTACGCGACACCCAGCAGAATGTGAATGTGAATGTCGAATGGTGTGCACAGATGATTTTTTAAAGATATAATTTGGAACTGTCTTGTATATATTAAAAAACCAACTGATGTGTTGCATTCACGTGGCTTTTTCTACTCACTCTTCTACACTGAAAGAAAAATTATGATAGGGTTTTAAAGGATTGGAGAAGAATAGTGTAAAACACAAAGTCGCACTCTAAATTTATTTTACACTTCTTAAAATACTCTAAAAATATTATAATATGGCAAGAATATGGTGGGTGGAACAACTGAAACGGTCTGTGGCGCACAGCGCATCGCGAATTCTAGGGCTTTCGGAATAATCGACGTTTTACTGTAGTGCTCTATACCTCCGGTTGTTTAGCTTGCCTCTAGGACCATAAAACTGGAAGGTCTCTTCCATCACGCCAGGAGGTACAAAATTAATTAAATTACATTTAATGTTTTGCGGACAGAGACGTCGGAAGTCTATTCGTACTTGCTTTTTCGGTGTAGCACTGATTGGATACAACCAGCCGAATTTTCTCCTATATTCCCCATAACAACAGACAGAGAGGGGAGTATCTGCGTCTCTTTTCAACTTATATCTTTCTTTAGACCAGAGGCAAGATAAACCACACAGGGTATATCAAACATTCATCCATGTTTATTTTACTCAATTAAAAACGTATTTCCATTCATCTCGCACATGATTAAGGTCATTAGCTTGGTTCAGTTTTTGCTGTTTATGCTTGTATTTCTTGTTTATGCAGCTGCTTGCCGCATTTGCAAAAATAAGGTTATCAGGGTCAAGCTATTCTAATTATCAGCTATTTCCTTTTAAAATCATCCGCACGCATGTTCATTTGTTTCTGGAAGTTTGACCTCACAGTATTTTTAGTTTCTGTACCATTTACCCAACAATTGCAAATAGAGCTGGAAAATTCACAGTTTAGTAACAAGTAACTAACGTCAAAGTGCAGACCAGTAAACTTGCGAATGTCGCTTTACTTTCTAAAGTTGCATTCTCTGTCAACAGCAACATTTTTAGAAAAATCTCGAGGGAACTCTATTGCACTTCCTTTGTAAGACGATAAGCAATTTCACTCAAGAAGTTGGCAGCACGTTCAGCTGAGAAAGTGAAGTCGTTTGCCAACTAGACCGTATCTTCTAATGTTGCAGGCTTTCGCGACATGGGTTTCTGTGTTTTGTGGTAAAAAGCTTGATAATGTCGGTTGTAAATGTATCGAAGCTCTTACAGAATTGCTTAAGTGCTGTGTATGGGGGATTGTGTTGTATGTTCGCGGTGTGGGTTTGAGGACAAATTAATTCAAACAGAAAAAAGGGTCGGATAGTTACCACAAAAATCTGATGTGTTGCACTCATGAATTTATCTACTCTTGTACTAGCCAATCTTACAAACTCTTATTCCTGTATCTTCTTCGTGTTAGTTGAGATAAACATTTGTAGATATTATTTGCTTATTTCCTTGTAGGTGCATCAAGAATATGGGAATACAGCAGGCTTTGAGAGGTAGTCAAATGTTTTAAAGCTTACAAATTCCGCTGTCTTTGCACGGTTAACATATAAAAAGTGAATAACGATGTTCCATTTGATAGAAGTATAAGTATAACTCATACAAATAACAAGGGACATCTCCGAAATAGTTAACTCTATAAAAAGTTTTATTTAGACATAAAATGTGCATTTTTCTGTAGTAAGATTTTGTCTATCTGCTACTGTTTACCAGTTATGCAAGTCATCCAAGGTAATACGACTACTGAGGCTATAGCCAAACAATTCAAGGTATACATTTCATTTGTCATAAGAATATCTTAAACATGTCATTTTAATCAAAATCATTAGAGCCATTTTCAAGAAAATAAAAATTTTCGAAAAGTGTTCTATGTAAAGGGTAGTTTAGAGTAGAGGAACTTTCTTCAAAATCTTCGTGTCACATTTTAGAAAGGTATTAAACTTTAATACGTACTTTTCCTTTTTGAGTTATGCTGCACACGCACACACGTACACACACGCGCGCGCGCGCGCACACACACACACACACACACACACACACACACACACACACACACACGCGCGCGCTGACCTTTTTCTAAAGATACTTTTTTTGAATTCAAGGGTCCTTAAAACATATATTTCCGGTGAAATCTGGACATCTAATTTTTGGATGGAATACAATACTTCCTCTACTTGGTATACGTAGTAGCGAAAGTAAAGTAAAAAAAAAGGATAGTTACCACAAAAATTAATATATAAATATACCACGTGTGTAAACAAATGTGTCCGATATTGCAACAAGAATTGGGATTGGTCAAAACTGGAATAACTGTTCCTATAAACATATATTTGAAAACACATACCTGTTTTGATATGAGCCGTTTTATTTGTTGAGTACTCATATACACCAGACAATGGATTTCATCCAACAACGCATTCTAAGGAACACTTTACTGTCGCAAACGGAGCAATTAAATAGTTGGGTAAACATCCATAAACACCAACAACGAGTAGTGATGATTCCTGCCATTTTGTCCTCTGATAACATCTGCAAGTTATATCGATACTACTACGGAGATCTTCCATGCATTCTTACATATGCTTAAACTTCTCTTCTCAAAGAATACAGAACTCTTTCGATCATACATGAATGTCCTCAGATTTGGGTACATGCATTGGTCTCACGCTCTTGTAACATATGCACATTGTCGATGTGTTGACCAAGAATCCAATGGATTGAGGCCCGACAAATGAGGAGGCCATGCATCTATCCGTTGCATGAAGTCCATTGTCTGGTGTGAATACCAAACACAAGACAATGGCTCATATCTCAACAGCTAGTTCTTTTCGGACGTTATTATAGGAACATTTATTCTAGGCTTGCCCAATGCCAGTTCCTATTGCGATATCAGACACTTTTTTCTTAATTTCCCTGTATGTTCAATTTATACGCCCCAACATTTAATGTCATATCGGCGGCTTTTTACCTTTGGAACAACTGCTCAACAAAATGAAGTTAACTGGCTTTGCAGTGCTTTAATCTTTGGTTTATTACATTAAATTCCCACACGCACACTTCATACCTCCAGATTCCAGAGAGGCTGGGGAGTAATCCTCACTAAAGGAAAATTTCGATCCTTCAGCCGGGAATCGAATCCAGGACCTCTGTATTTGAAGGTCAGCGTGCTAACCACCAGACCACAGAGGTAGTCGATTTATGTTTAAATCGAGCATACTTTAAGGACTTTCGGGGAATTCTTCCTGCTCTGAACAGGTTTTACAAGAGAGATGTAGAACACAGAAGGGATGGAAACAGCGGAAAGCATAATAGCTTCTGCTTCCACTACAGTCTACGACATCTTATCCTATAGTTGTCAAACTATTATAGTAAGCCTCGTAATTTACAACTTTTCCTCTAATTAAACTAACCCCGCGACGAAAGAGACATTTCTGGGTTAAGGGCTATCGCCCAGCCGCTGCGTCCCCCACAGCCACCTAGAGTGAGGTGCAGTACTGGAGGGTGGGACGTGGTCAGCGCTCTGGCTTCTCCCAGCCAGTATATGCTGTCTTTGCAACCAGAGACCGCTATTTCATAATCAAGTAGTTCCTCAGTTGGCCCTCGCAAGTACCAAGAATCAAACTCAGACCCCCGTTTGGTAAACAGCAGACTATAACTAATAATTAACTATTAATGATCACTGAAGATATTTTCAAGAATCAGGCCATTAAGAATATCTGTTTAACTTTAATAATCTGACCACGTCTGTACATAAAGAAGCAAGTGCCGAATATCAAACTCCCTCAAGCATGATGTTGGGCTAGCCGAGGTCATTAAGGCGCAAACTCGTGCGCAGGAGATCTACGGTTCAATTCCCGCCACGACAGTTCTCTGCCTGAGGTTCTTTCCGGTGTTTCTTTAGAGTTCATAACTAGAAAATTCCAGGAAAATATCCTAAGCTATGCTTAGTTTTCTGCCCATATTTGCTATCCCAATTATGTAATTTGATATATCACCAGTGTTCACTGTCTGTGGTTCCATTTGCGGTAAGAACAGGCATTCGGAGTCGGCACATATGTATTTTACCAGTTGCTCATACCTGCTATACATGGGAAAATGTCTGTATTTAGTCTCAAAACAGCTCAAACGCTTTTGATCAGCCTCTACTTATGAGAGCATCACAAAACATGTCTTGAATTCTTCATAGCTATGGGAGCAATTCAACGTGAACGTAGTACATACAATGAGAGGGCATGAATACAAGCAAACGTGGCAAGTTTGTGAACAGGAAAGCAGGTAATAAGTATGATTTTGCCTATCTCTAATGATAGCTCACAGCAGTTTCCAATCTACCAAGAATCGTGTAACACCAAAATTGTATGTCATAAATTATTTATTAGCATACTCACAGTGCTTTAGTACTGCAGCAATGGAATTTAGAACTTAACTTTCTCTCATAGCTGATTAGGAATTTCCTCTTCATTAATTCCTGAGATCAAATGTATTCAGAGTTGGGACCTGAAGAGCATTAGCTAAAGGAATAATTTCTAAGGTGACAACGATGAATAATTCTCCCGGAGTTAGTATAGGTCCTTATTTTTTAATTGTGACTTTTTTTTTTTTTTTTTTTTTTTTTTTTTTTTTTTTTTTTTTGAGCGGTATATTATTTTGTTTTAGTCTTATTTGGAGATATGCCCTGAATTATTTCAAGCATTATTGGCTGTGTTGTTTGGAATGATGGTGATGATGACGTCAAAACGAATAAAGACTTTCCTTTTGAAAAAGTACTTGAAAGGTCAAACCAAAGACAAAGAATATCTCAGAAGTGCCTAAAAAACTGTCAACAAAAAATTTATTCACGTAAAGATCTAGATTTGTAAGCAGTCAGATTTGATCTACCTCTTACGGTTTATCTTTTACAAAAGATATACAGATAAAACGGCACTTAAGGGGTTATTCCTAGAAAATTCAAAATATACATTTCATTTGTCATTAAAATGTCTTAACATCGATAATTAACTCAAAATTGTTAAGAGCCATTTCCGTATCTCGTTTTTGGAAGACGTCTGGTGTTGAACCGACGTTTGTTCTTGAGTGATAGATACTGTTCACACATACACACACTTTTTTCTCAAATTGTTCTCAAAACGTGTATTTTCGGTAAAGTCAGGGTATCGAATTTACCTAGGGACTCTGCAACTGCCAGTTAGTCTTGCAGAGGTTCCTGCGGACGATGGCCAAGCGGATGAAAGGGCTTTTACCACAGTGGTAAACTTTTGACTTAGAATTTAGTACTCTTCTTTATCTGATTACCCTCCCCGTTTGGAGAACTTACACCCCCTAGGACTTACAGACCTGTGCTTAGAGTTAGATGTCTGTCGGAGAGCAGACGAACCTATGGACTGGACAGAGTGAAGACCTGGAAGCGGGTGATCAGCCCAGCCCCAGGCATGAGATTGAGGAAGAGGATGATATTAAATGTAGGCCAAATCGATGAATGGAAAGGTGATGGAGGAGTTGGTGGAATGAGTGAGAGAAATTGGAGAACCCGGAGAAAACCCGCCCAGACGCCGCTTCGTCCATCTCGAATAAGTGTGCACACTTACACAAGGGCTGTAAGATTTTGTGTTAGTTTATTTGCAACGAAGCTAGGAAGCATCGTGCCTGTTTGCTGAAACGAACAATTGATGCTAGAGGGTACTTTCGAAATTCCTTACGATTGAAACATCGCTAAGTCTGGGAATATTTGCCTATGTTTACAATCAAGAAGCAGGAAAGGGGGGAAGCTAAACCATGTCTCAGCCTAGTTCAATCCTGCTGTAAACAACAAGGCGGAGCTGACTCAACTCGCCACGTGTTAGACGTATAGGCACGCACAAAAGTTTTGCAACACTAGCAGTATATATAGCAGCACTAACTTCTAGACAATAAATAGAGTTGGGTTACACATTAATTTATTAAATCTATCAGTTGGAATATTAATAGAATCATGCAGTAACACAATGGTTACCTTTAATCGGATTCCTTCCTCTCTGTCCACTATAACTAATTTCCGCCTCGCTTTTGAAGCTTCAATCCAATATCTATCAGCAAACGGTGGAGAGTACTTCGTGAAAAATTCGGCAAGTCCGTGTCAGAATTTACCGCATGCAAAATGTTTAGAGTCGGCGGTTCATTTCTGAAAAAATAACCATGAACTTTACTGCATATAGCACTTTTCGTAAAATCGTCGTATTTCTCCACGCGCTGTTTGCATTTACGTGATTTTTTCCGGTGTTCTTAGAGTTCCGGATGCTTGCTGTTCCATTCTAACACTGTGTACACTACTTGCGGAAACACCAAGGAGATCACCAGTTTCATTCTCAATGTTTTTTATAGCCGATTCCAGGTTTCTTTCTTTAAGTAATGCGAAACAATGCGCGATCATTCGCCTCTCACCACTTTTTAAAGGTTTGCCTCGATTGTTTCATTTCGGCTGAAGCACCAGTCTGCTCCATGACGAAAAGCTTACTGATTTTAAATTGCATATACATAAGTGTCCTTGGCCTTGTGAGGTCCGCGAGATGTACAGGAAATATAGGTTGCGCGTTTGTTCTTGACGAATGACCTTGAGCAGAAATCCAGTGAGTAGGCCTACTCTTAATAAACAGGTCAGCAAATTATGCTACGATAACAGACACCTCTGTTTTCCTCTGTCGCGTTTGTGTATACAGTCGACTGCAAGAGTTTTGTGCGGTACGGATGTATGTATGCATGCAACGAAAAAAAACAGTAACTCAGAGGAAGATGAGAGAGAAATGTCGGGAATAGAAGAATGCAATAAAGTCAAGTGGAAACAGTTATAGAGGTAGTGTATAATACGTATGGCTGATATTACTGGAAGTGTGATAAATTGATTTGTAGTGTTGGACTACTTCAGCCTCGAAGCATGTGCGTCACCTCACTGCAGACTGTACCTTGTCTCCATGCGAACGTTCCTGGAAAAGCTGAGTAGTGACTCGCATTCAACCTTTCATATAAAATTTTCATTCGTCAAGAAGTAACGCGCGACCTGTACAGTGTTATATATCAGAAGCAACTCCACACTATAAACAAAAACATCTTAATCAGCATTCAACTCGATACAGACCTCGTTGCGAGAGAGTTGCCTGGTATAGGAATGCAAAAATGTTATATAATAGCAGTGTGCTTTTGTAATTGTTAAGTAAAATGCAGCTTAATTTAACATAATACGTTAATAGTGTGTATAATTTCACCTGTCTTCTGTCTAATCTGTATATAGTATACTATTATGTATATATTCCTTTCAGAGCTCACGAGCCCATAAGACATCTATGTGGTATGTGAAGCAGAAAGATAAACTATTTACGTTTATAAGAATCGAAACATTTGCATACTTTTCTGTGTCCGAAATTAGCTCGCGCAGAGTAGTGATCGGAAAACTACTTCCGTACAATACTGTACTTAAAGGAGAGGTTTATCGTGCGTATGCAAATAAAAGAAAACGTCCATTATCTTCGCCAAACCAATCAACAGCTTAACCGTTTTCTGTCCCAATATCTCTGTCTCTGTCTCTCTTCCCGCCCAGATGTTTATAACAGGATGGAACTAGGTTGAGACATATTATAGAGGAGCCTATAGCGAGTTCACTGTCGCACGTTGCTTTTAACATGCTGGGACAACCCCCTCCTATCTAATTATTCACCTGTGTGGTAAATAGAATGCAAACTTGTTCGCAAGCATTAAACTTTGGAAATTGCTTTCTCAGCTGGAGAATGCAGATTCAACATTCTTTAGAAAACTAATATTGATTGGAAAGATGTATCAGCAACATTCTTCGCCTCCCTTACTTGCGCAAGAGTTCAATTACAGCGAAAGATTCATACTCAGCAATAACGGAAATTCACAAATAGAAGCTTCCTACTATTGCAATCCATTTCCCCCTAGAGAGTGAATCGTTCCTTAAATTTGTATATAGTACTTACTGTAAAGTCCAAGTTCAAGGATGTGTGTGTGAGACTGTCACTCAAAAGTACTTCTACTTGCCCCTTCATCATCCAGGCATTTTGTACCATCGAATATTTTACCTGGGCCCACCCCATCTTAATCCAAGCACCCAGAGGACCTAGCCACACTCAAACAGCATATTTCCGGCCCTAAAATTGAGGCTATCTTAATGATGGACAACATTCAACTCCTAATAAATGACTTGCAAAAGAGCAAAAATCAGTCCACAGGAATTGCCAGTCGTACAATCAAATTAAAAATCTGTAGGTTTCAGAGGAAAATAAGCATATGTATTTAATTTTTATGTGATTAAATCATGTGATGAAATTGCAGGAAAAGCATTTTATATGAATAGAAAATGATAGAATCTATCGTATTGATATCTCAAGCATATTTTAATCAAAACCGTTAGTCATTTTGAGAAAATGAAAGGAAACGGAACTAAAATGTTGCCATTTAAAGATAAGTTTAGAATGGGTGAATTTTTTATTGTCTATTTTTTGTAAAACGAACGAAGCATTTGCCATGTAATTGTTTTACTAACATACAGCAGCCGTGAACATTTACAATCTGTAAGTAATGATTTAGGAAGAAAGTAACAGTCTCCGTTGTGTAATTTTCGAATGCATCTTTAGAGTGCATCGTATGTATGTACAATTGAGGGTGGGCAACGCCACACCCTTTTCAAAAATTGTGATGAAATCTCGATATCGGTAAATACGAATGCTAATGCATCCAAATTCATATTCTATGTAGTGGCCTTTAAAATACAACTTGCTATTGTTTTCGTGTACTAATCATTAAAACAGAGTAGTTTGAAAAACAAAGGTATTAACTTTCTTTGAGTTTGTAATTCTAAAGGTGATAATTTTATTTTTGATATATTTTGCTTCTGTTTATTCTATTTTTGTTTCTTTATGTAAATATAGCAGAAGAAATGCTCTCCTGCCATCTATGTGTCAAATGAATTAGTTGTTACATGTTTCTGTAGATGTGCAAATACAAGCCTCAGAGAACGTTAACAGTTCGTTGTTTTATAAGTTATAACTCAAGGAAAGGCAACTACAGCAGACAACATTTAATGGCGGCTGATAGCTGATCATTATATCACCGGCTTCACAGCCTCTCTAACTATACAATACCGCAAGGCATGGCGAGGCTCTGATTGGATGTTGTATTGAGTCACCCGCCATTGAATTTTATATCAGCCATAATTGCTTTAAGAGTTTGGATACAATGTACGTTAGGTCCATCTTGGATAATGTCTATTTTGCATAATAAATTGCCATATTCATTGATCCAGAGTATGTATGCACAACTGGAAAACAATCATGGATTATATTAGAAGACAGCCTACATCAACTATTCATTCCACCCACAAGTATTTGGCGAAGTGTGGGTTATTCAGAGTTTATGATTCGTCACTTGCATATTTATCTATATGCAGTCAGTTGAAAGGAACGACGTAATTATTAGTTCAGTGAGCCTCCAAAGGGGAGGACGTGAATCTCGGATGAATGCGTTTCCGATTTCGTAAACAGATTGATGTACTGCATTGGTACAAAATTGATTTTTCACCAGGATTTATCGTTCTTTGTAAGAGAAATGAAAGTGACCGCCGATCACAGAATTTGCGTGGTTGAATGCTACTTCCTAACTGTAAGGATACAATCTGAGGTCTATCGTTATGATATTGCCCGTTGTGTGAATGGTTTCTATCTTTTCTTGTCCAGAATTTCATCAAGTCAGAAACATAACATGATAAAATGACTAGAAATGCCTAAAATTACTAATCTGACGTTAGATTTCATGTATGCCTATGTGTATTGTTTTCTTAATTTATTCTGTGTAGGTCAGTTTTCACTTCTGTGTAAAGGAAAAGCTGTTCCATTATAGTCGAAACAGACTACGCTACAAAAAAAAAGTCTTCCAATTATTAGAGTTAACTATGAGTATACTTGTTGAAGAGTTTACGACGCATGGGAAAGAAGTTTCAAATGTAAATATTGGAAAGGTACGATATAAGACCCATTTCATTAAGGGGACTTCGAAACTGTTGACAACCACCCCTTTCACTCATCTTCCACTAGTTCTCTGCCAGGTGCACTTGTAATAAACTCGGTTCAAAGTACTGGCGTCATGAGCAGACGATTACCGGCTGGAAAGACCGAATACATCTGAAGACCCGGTATAAGGTGAAGTTGGCGCCTTAAGTCTTCCGCTTTCTTCTACCTGATTCATTCCGTCCGCGTTCCAAAACAGAACATGGAGTATTTGCATGGCTTTCCTGCCAGACTGCTATTATAGTGCAGGAGTAAAACTACTGGTGTTCTAGCGGTTTGATTATTTTCCCAAAGATGGAGTTATGATGGGATGTGTGGTTCAATTATATTGAATTACCCGGGAATTCCTGTGAAGTTCCCTTCATTTCGAAGAAATTTTGTATAACTGTTTTTCTGATAAACCACAAGAGACCGTTACAAACGTAATACACAAAAAATGTAGATTTCTTTAAAATACAATATATTTCCAATGACCTTGTGTCAAAGGCCTTTCCGGGAAATTGATTATTATTGATTTGCATTTTTCAATACTTTGTCATATACTAACAGCAAATGACTGCTCTAAACGTAAGAAAACAAATAAAGATGTGGGGAGTTTACGAGAGAAATTAAGAAAATAAAAACGAATAGGAAAGGAGCAGAAAAGCCAAGAGAAAGTAGAGTAATGAAGTAGGTAAGAGGGAGGAGGAGGATGACCAAGAAGAAGAAGAAAGGGGAAAAGGTTATGAGCTAACTGAAAGCCAGGCACAGCACTTGGCATAAATATATCAAAACATTGTATTTTTGTAAACATTTGGTGCAAATATTAAAATGAACGGTAGTGGGTAGAGAAAGCTATGTAAATGTAACACACCAGAACATTTTTTCTTTCTTCATACTTTCTATACTAATCAACTCAGCTTGTGTTATAAACATTTGAGAGATACACCACTCTGTACTGAATGACCTTCAACCCTTTTATGGGGTTCTACAGCATTATCTGTGACTTGATAATGAATAGAGAAAGTAATGTGACTGTTACACATACGAGGTTGACAGGTAGAAAACGGCTCGAAATTCAAGAGGCATTATTCTATAGTGAAACACTCCATTGTACAGGAAGACTGAAGAGGTATCCAGTGCAGTTGAATGGTAGGTCATTCATTCCTCCAGAGCAATTGAAGCAGTAAGGAATATTTACATCTGTCTTTCCTTCAGTACTGCTATTGTGCAATTAAATTCCGTTAGTGCTGCAATAAATCTCATGGCCTTCTGGCTCAGCACCAGGTATATCATGAGATTCTGAACAGATGGTATCAGAAAGTTGAATAAACGTGCCACAAAGAGAATGGCTTTCTATTATCCCTTGCTTCCCATAGAATGCAAAGCAGGCAGTAGCCTGGGTTAAATTTAAATACGTAAACGTGCTACTGTGGACTAATGTCTTTACCAGCACGTTATTGACTAGCAGCCGCCTTCACTCTGACCTCATTAGCACATTAGATAAATAGACAAATAAAATGTAACATGCTCTATATTTAGCAAGTGTGTATTAACCTTTTGAGGAATGATTCCATCCAAATTCATAGGCAAGATATAGACAGTTAGGGGCACAACTGCAGACGTTTGTATTCGTAATAGAGGACAGTGTAATGAATAATATTACCTCAATATTTGCTCCATTTGATTACTTGTAATTTAACTCACTAAGAGTAGTATTTTTTCAGATGATTAGTACCTCGAAGTAGACATGTAACACGTGACGCAGAAGCAGCTGGTTTCGTGATAACCAGTGGTTTACTGAAACTGAGTTCCAATACTTCTGCAAGACCAATGACACCACACTACCTAGGCCAGCAGGTCACGCATTGAAGTGTGAAACCTGGTAGCAAAACGGATAGTCTATACTGACAGGCGTTCATTTCGTGACGCAGTTACAAGCACACAAAAACATCAGGACGCAGACAGACGGACAGAGAGAGAGAGAGAGACGGACAGAGACAGAGAGACGGACACAGACAGAGGCACAGAGACAGACAGACAGACAGACAGACAGACACAGACACATAGTACTGCATCTCCCATTTAGTACTTTGAATTCTACAACACTTCTCATAATAAAGAATCATAACTTCTACACAGTTTAGAGAAGAGAGAAACTTAGCACCCCTCTTAGGGGAAGTTTTTCTCTACAAATTGGTACTACTGCTAAGTATGGCCGCTTCTCTATGCTCAACTCGTGTAGTTTCTTCCTTTGCAAATAAATGCTTCATTGTACACTCCATGGTTTGCTTTGAAAAGCTTTTTCTGTGAATGACATTCCATCTTAATTATCCATTTCAGATAATTAAGTGTGTGGATCTACTTTGGTGTTAATAACACGTTTAGTTATTTTTTTAAAAACTAATTCATGACAAATTTTAATGAAATTATGGTATAATTAGGAAAATAAACACACATTTCCTTAACAAACAAAGGTATTATATACAATTCGGACAGTGAATTTAGAAAGCAAGCATCCACATCCTGAAAAAATCTAGTCTCATCTCTTAAATGGCTTCCGAGATAATGGGTCATGAATTTAGCCGATTTAATATTGGCGAAAAAGGACAATTAATCTCCCCTTCATATGTGCCAAAATAAACTTTAAAAACCTCATTAGTTAGGTTAGAAATAATTTGTAAGTTAGTGACCAATCTGGTTTTATGCTCTCTTGTTAGGTTAGAAAAAATGAACTAAAGTTAGGTTAGAACTAGACTCCCAAATTTGACATTCCAGTACGCGCCAACTGGTCACAGAGACCAAAGAAGGCCAAAACAACGGTGGAAAGACCAAGACCATCTTCACTAAGTTTATCGTTAAGGGTCACATAGCCTAAAACGAACTTGTTCATGATGAGAAATAAGGTCTTTCTATAAGTTAATGTTTAATTTGAGTTTATATTCTCAAGAAAACTTTAAAGAATCCTTTACCAGACAGAAATGAACAGCTTTGTCGGTACTGTTGAACGGAAGTTTCTATACGTTGATTTTGCATAATCGTTTCACGGACGATCCGCCGCGTGATATCTTGGAAGACCTCCAAGCTTTTGTTCCATATGACTCCTTGGCCTTCTTGGAAGACCTCGAAAATATCATTCGGCTGATCGTCCATGGAATGATTATCAATTTCAGTACTATAAGTTATAAATAAAATCTATAGCAATCAATTGCAAACTGAGTTTGAGTTGTCACAGAGAATCATATATATAAGCTAATATGGGAAATTATTGGTCATAATCAGGCAGCGAAACTTGGACACCGACGAGAGAGTTCTGTAGTGTTGTTTACAATCCGAGATTAGTGCAGTTCCACGTAAAAACCGTGGATCCTTGTGCGATCAAGCATCAGTTGAAGAGAAACAGTGCACGTGTGAATAACAGAGTAGCGCGAATTGCACATTAAGTATTTACGCTTTGTGTCCATCACATCATGTGGCCTCAAGCGCACCTTCTCGTAATACCGACAGTGTGCAAGTGAAAACTGCAGGGGATTTACTTTTGAAACTTTTAAAAAGTATATTGTAGTGCCCTGTGTGTTAATTCTGCAATCATAAAAGTAAAATATCCTGAAGAAAAAAGGGACTAACAAAACATTTAGGCCAACGAACATATATTTGTATTACGAATACTATAATACATAAAATGGAAGCATTCTAATTTCAAAATATATAGCCTTAAGGGTAAGAAAGTATATTTATTATTCACAATTAAGTATATATTAATTATGTCTCTAGATAAAGAAAAATATTTAACCAAAATATGAAATATGAAAATTACTCACATTATTTTTTAAACATTTCGAAGGTGGTCTCCACTGCTGAACCTGGCAACTTGTAGTATAGTTAAAAACGTGTTTCATCGGTCCCCAAGTTTCATTGCCTGATCATAATAATTATGTAGTTGATATGGGCTTCGATTATCGGTTGAAGGCGCCCACCCACCGACAAAGGCATATGAGCCCTCGCCCAGCATAAACAGCAGAGTTCCTATCAAGAGATAGTGAGAATGTTCATAAACAGTAATGCCCGACCTTATGAGAAAGAAAGGAAGACGGATATGCCTCCATCTACTGTTACCCGAGCTATAACGCATTTTCGAGACTAAAAAACAAACCTCCCTAATGCTTGCTTACGTCAATGATTAAAGAGGAAATGTTAAAAAAAAAAAAAAAAATCTGATGTGTTGCACTCACATGACTTTCTCTACTCTTGTACTAACCATTCTTACAAACTCTTATTCCTACATCTTCGTGTTAGTTGAGATAAAAATGTACAGAAAATATCTTATTACGTATTTTCTTGTAGGTGCAAGGGGAATATGGGAATACAGTAGGCTTTGAGCGATAGTCAAACCTTTTAAAGCTTTGAGATACCGTTCTCTTTGCACGCTTAACATATAAAAAACTGAACAACGATATTCCACTTCACGAAAGTTTTAAGCTTTCCGTAACTGACACAAACAACAAGTAATATTTCCGAAATAGTTCAACAGGACTACATGGGCTATAGCCAGAAAATTCAAAATATACATTTCATTTGTCTTTTTGGCATTAAGACATTAAACTTAAATACCAACTTTGTGAGAACTGAAAATGTTGCCAACTGCACATGTATGAAAGTAACTTTCCTAAAACTACAAGCAAAATTTTTTCTTGTGTTTGTCATCACAACAATGAACACTAAGTTTGAAGAGAAAACATTGGTTACGAGTTTTGCGGATAGCAGTGGTGGGCACATACCCAAAAAAAGTGTTCGAATTAGTTGAAAAAGATTTGTAAAGATACTATCCTTCAGCTTGAAGAGGATGAATAAATTATCCAAAGCCATTAAACAGGAACAGTATTCAAAGTAATTAGTATTCCTGATCACGATTGGAAATCTGCAACTGAAAAAGTCTTAAACTCGGGCAGTGGCATTTTAGAATTAACCCAGCAAAGAAAAAGTGTGTATAAAGGTGAGGTACTTTCTTTTATCAAAATTCAGTTTGAAGGGCTAAGCTTATCGCCAGGAAGCGGGGTTTTAGTAAGAAATCCATCAAGTTAACCGTTCATCTACAACAGGCAGTGGAAGCGCCGGTGACCTTGCTGTGCTCTTGTAAACAAGTAGAGTGGAAGGCAGTACAGTCCTCACGCTACCTGCCGGCTCTATACTCCATGCTGTTAATCTCACTCTTATGTTTACTTACTAAAACCCCGCTCCCTGCTTATCACTAAGACTAATCGAAACATGACACACATTAGACCACAAAATTTAAAAAGAGATGTACTTCTACCAAAGTACGTGGTGCTTCAAAACATCAAGTGCAGTTTTATTTTTATTTAGAAAACCAAGAAGATCTAGGATTTCAGATTGAAGAAAATGAAGACGAAGTAGTTCATGAGGAAACAATAGACACAGACGTAATGTAAAATGAAAGAAAAGTTTAAAAACCTAGCAATTGTTATTGGGTATTAAAACTATCTGTTTAGATAACTGAAGTGTTACATCTAATTTCAAATCCTTCATTCTTCAGTTTCAGAAACCACTAAATCCCAATTTTAGTATCAAACTCCACCATATCCAATTTTCCTCAAATTTATTTCTGAAATATTAAAACATATTTCAGAGTACTTTTGTATTCGAAAATTTAATCTTAAATGACTCATTTATTATTTTAATATTGAAGTTAAATTACTTTGAATAATGGTTTATTCTGGGCAGTTTTTCGCAATTATCCAAAAAAATCAAGTAAACGGATTTGGTAGCGTTTGACACTAGGTGCCTCATTTCTCGAGTTACTGGAGGAGTTCAGCTTCTGAAATGACCCATTAAGTTGATAGTTCATATTTGAAATTGTTTCTCTACTGTAGTTCATTCTCCGCTGCATGACAACTCGACATGATCAGATGTTTATGTGACAGATACGCTTTTACCGCAACATGGCATACACAATTATCTAAGATACGATCTCGGCAAGTTCCCGAGTACTTCCATCATAGTCGTGACCAGTTGTTAAATCACTGTCAGTTCTTTCATCGCATTTATACCGGAAACGAAATGTCACATTAAACGTGCAGTGTAAGGCTATGTTGGAAATGTGTGGAATGTCCATCAGGGGTTTTTCATTTGTTATTTGCAGTCTGTGTGTTATAAATGTAAAGTTATACTGTAACGTCATGTTAAGGTTTCTACGCTTAAAGAACACCAGTAGCTATTCGATATTCTGTAACTCGCTTGTTTCGCTGATTGTTAACGAACTGGAGTGACTAATCAAAAACTCGTGCTCTGTTTTTCATTGTCACCAGCGTTAGAATGATTTTGTTACTAATCGGCCATGATATGAGTACGTTCTGTGGGAAGGGGAACTAAACAATTACGGAACAAGTGCATTGAAAGTGCAACCAGCCACAGAAAACATCCGCAGTTCAGAATTGTATTTACCAGTGATACTGGAGTCTACAAATGTGGTTGATGTCGGTCTGGGTGGTTCAGTTGATTAGGTCCCGACCTACTGATGCCAAGGTCGCGGGTTCAAATCCGGCCCAGACCGATGGTTTTTAAGTGTGCTTAAAAAAGGCAGCTCCATGTCAGTAGATTTATTGGCATGTAAAAGAAATTCTGCAGAACGAAACTCCGGCACACCGGCGACGCTGATGTTGTCGAATCAATTGACAGCGTCGTTAAACAAGACATTGATGACGTGATGCATTGTCAACCAAACAGTGATGTTCCCCTCCAAGTTCACCAGCGTTGCGAACCTAGCGGAATTCCGCTACGTGTAGCGTAATTTGGGCTCTCGGGTAACATTGCGGTGAAAAATGAAGTGAAATTATTTAGTGACTACTCTCAATTTCAATTTAAAGTATGTTTGATTATTAGTAAAACAAACATGCAATACGTTTCAATTAGTCTACAACAATCGTTTTAAGTTTTGAAGGAAACCATGTATACTGGAATACCTACTTGAAAATTGGCTCAAGTTTTACTGAACACTACATTATTTGTGTTGCCACATGGAAAGCTGATGCGAAAAGGGTGTTTTCCATAATGGTTGATATTATGTCTAATAAAAGTAATGAGCTAAAATCCCATACAGTTGAGTGACCTCTTAAGAGTAAACATTGATCTTCAAAACAAAGGCTGTATTTTATACTGAATAACTGATGAGCACGTAAATAAATTTAAGAAATTCATGTACACATTTTCAAGAACGGAAGACCCCCTAGTGATCTCCGATAAAACATAGCCTGTGTAGATAGCGTGATTTTCAGTGATAATTATTAATTTATTTTTATTACGCCCCTGCATATACTTTACTGAACTACAGTAGCAACATCGTCACTTCCACTGTCAATTTGTCGCCTTGATCATCTGACAGTTCATTGATAAATTTATCTTCTTATAATTTTTATAATATTTATGTTTGTATTTTTGTAGCTGAACTTTTAGGGCCTGTAGCAACATTCATTGCTTTTGGTTGGTAACACTGAAATGCACTCATGTGGTTGAGATAGAGAGGAAGCGTGTTGTGAAAACATAGCACGAAAAATGTAAAATATATGTTAATTATTTAAAATTTGCATCCATTGCTTAGAACAGGAAGACTTTCTCTTCCTTGTGATTCCAAGGGATTAGAATATTTACGGAGAAAGCTCTCCCAACTGATCAACAGTTGCGACAATAGTCCTGCAAAATTTGTTTGAATTGTAGGTTAGGAAAGGCAGACAAAATAACGAACTGTCCACAGCTGGAGTTTTGTTTCTTGCAAGTTTCTCTGATTTATATCAATCCGCAATTTATTGTTGCTTAATTTTCTGTATGGTTTTCGAGTTAATTTTTAGCTCTTATATCTTAATTGAATCAGGGAAATCGATGTAAATCTTGTACATATAACTTTTAAGAGTTCAAGAAGCTGAAATAAATAATTATCTTAATTATTATAATTGGTATCTGATGATATCGATATTGTATAAAAATAGCACAATCAGTTACCTTTTATCTCTTTCTTTATTTACTTTACATATATGCGTCAAAACTGGCCTCAAATAAATTAATATTGCTATTTGTACTCAAATTAACGAAAGCTGTTTGACAACGCGACAACAGCCATAGAGTAGGAAAACTATAACTCTCCTCCAAGCTTCCAGCATTCCCCGTCGCACGGCGCTTTTCCAACACTGCCTATATCTGCATTGCATAGCTCTAATTTGCCAATGTGAAAATATATGCAATTTGTGTGGAAATACTAGTTCTGTCATCTAGGGGAATTTTTCTGCTACAGATGAATATTTCAGATTATTTTTCCTAATTCAGTTTTACAAATATTTATTATCACTTTATAACCAAAGCTGCTGCCATCTGTTAGGCTCTTTCTGTTCCATCAGAATCGATGCAACGTCATTGTGAATGGCTGTGAGAAACCGGCAAATAGCTTTCTGCTTGCCATTTCTTTCGTTTAGCAGATTGGAACTTCTTTTAAATTGCTTCTGAATAACGAAAATTGATCACTGTAATAAATTACAGCCCTCAAAAGTGCCCAGTTCTTAATCTTAACCTAAAAGTAAAGCAAATACATTCTTAAACCATGAAAATTAACATCAATCACTATTTGAACCTAAAATTCTCAAATTAATACTTGTAACTGTAATTTGTTTACAATACAATGCTGGCAACGTTTGTTTTGCTATTAAAATTGGTCTCTTAAAAGTTATGTTGAAAGCATCATGCCATCACACGGAACATTGCGTACCCAGGCGTAATTCGTAACATTTGTATTTTACGCTACAACGAGTAAAAATCCATTTGATAATCAAATTGTCCACTTTCTATCATGCTCTTCCTCTTATAGCATCATTAAAACGATGTATGTATGAATCTCTTGCGTAACGCGTTAACAAAACCATCTCTGGGCGTGTTGCGTTCAACAAGCAAATTGTTATAACAGAATTTTGTTTTGTTAGGAAATTAGTCTCAAATAGCACATAATACTTGATTAGTGGCTTTAACAACCTGTTAAGCCTTAACAAAACATCACAGAATAGTCCTTTATATGTGAAACTTTAATTTCGCATCTAAGATGACTAAACACTTGACAAATAGAGAACATAAAATTGGATTTTTTAAAAGTCCTTCAGTATTTGACATGTATTTATGCCTAATAAAACTACAATCCAAATGTTTCTGGTAATTTTCGTTTTGTATTAATAATTGATAGCAACTTACACTACACTCAGAAGTTGCATTTTTAAAATCTATGTTGTCTAAGCTTTTTTATCTTTTCGTGGAAGAATGGTAACATATATTGTTACAAATCTGAAATAGAACGTAATTTGAAAATAGCCTATCTAGTATCTTCATTTCTTCCCCCTAAAAAGGTGGTTTCTACGTGGGAGCAAAATTGAAATGTCGGCATAGTATTCAGATGTTTGAGAAATCCTTTATAACACAATGTAAACATAATATTTCTGGCTATTGTTATTTATAAAATTTCTGTAGGATGAATATTTAAAAACTTGGTACATTTTTCGTTACTATTATTGCTTGAGGGAATATGACTTCGTTGGCGGCAACGAGTAATTGGAAAAATGGAGAAGGGTAGAGAGGGAGAGAAAAGGGCAGGGTAAGACAATGAGAATGTTAGAATTGAAGGGAGAAGAGAATAGTTTCCGCATTCAGTGCAGTACTACGAACATAGCCGCAGGTTCTGATAGCAAATAGAATGACAGTTTTTGGAATCTTAGCTTTAATCTGTTAAAACAAGTGAATGAAAGGGCAAGATGGCGTATGGATACTGAATGTGGATAAGTAAATAAATATAAATACAAATGCATGTACTTTTAAAAATCAATTGATTGATTGCTTGTATAATACATGTTACAGGCCAAGAAATACATTTGGGCGTTATTGTTTTATAGCATTTATGGTATACCACACTCCAATTCTCATTTTTGATGATGAAACAATAGGAGAGATGCTGTCTGAGAGGTAAGGATTTTAGTGCGCCTCTGCCGGCAACATTTCCCCGGCGAATCTGCGTTCCCTCACGCAGTGAGGAACAGCCCGCGAATGGGTTACCATATATTTTAATGACTCTATAGAAGAATGTAGGAGGCAATGGCATGGACATGTCTGGATATCATGAATGCCTGAAAGTTTGAACTGTAGACCAAAAGGACAAAAAAGGGACCAGAAATTTCCACGATAGCAAGGATAGTACCTAATTGAAGCTGGTTTAATCCTATGAGGAAGAAGGAGAAGAACGAAAAGGAAATTAGTGTTCAGATTTTTTTTTCTTGATTTTTGGTCAAACGTTAGAAATATGTGTCCTTAAGATTGCGATGAGAGACTTTAAGATGAGTATGTAGCAGAAAAATGAACTTTCAAAATCGGGAAGGTGTATCGTGAAGTTGCAGCTTTAAGCCAACATTTCAGAACCGCTGCTGCACTGAATATCCATATTGTTTTAGTTTTCCTTTTAGGGATCCCAAGTTGATCCACTTGCAGCAGGTGGAGATGTTAGAACACCACGAAGATCACAAGCGGATTACTGTCACATTAACAATGTAAACCCACATTCTCAATTGTTGTCGAGTTGGGACAGCCTCTGCTTAAGTGGGTATTAATGTCAAAAACAAAGGTATTCACGCTCGTGCTCTAATGCTATTAGTCCCATCATAGTCGATAGTCTCGCTATCTCCCGTCGCATAACAGAATACACTTGCAGTGGCGGCTCCTGCATGCGAGCACATGAACACCCAACTTATGACCCCTTGAGGAATTATTGGTTTTTGCTTATCTATAGGTACGCAGTGGATAGTGTTCCACTGCACTCAAAATATCGATACCAATATTTCACTGGAAATGCCCGTTTTGAGGTCCCCTGAATCCGAAAAAAGCATTTTTAAAAAAGGTCCGCGCGCGCGTGTTCGTGTTAGGGTTACCAGACGTCCGGAAATTCCCGGATATGCCCTAAGTTTCAAGATTTGTCCAGCGTCCAGGCGGAATTTTTTAAGAGTTTCTAATGCCCTACATTTTCAGAAACAAGCCGTGATTGTCAGAAAATTAAGTGGAAACTAGGAAAATAGAAATGAATAATTGGTTATTAGCCGCAACTGCAACTCGCTATGGCAACATGAGACTGCAATGACCATTGAACGAGAGATTGGTGAACTCTGAGGCAAAAGGTTAGTGTTGTGTAGGCACAAAGAGATACTTTACTCTCACTCATCCTACTTTAGTACGATCAGCAATAGAAATGTGTAGTATATGCAGCTGACAATGCAAACACTGATTTTGCTGACATAAGTCGATCAGAGAGTAAATATGTATTCGCCAAACTAAAGCCACATTAGTTGCGAAAGATTGGTTCCTCAAAGAAGAATGATCACGTTTAACATTGTGTTTCAGGATCTTGAGAAAATATAAATAGCCTTTGTGTATATGTAAATAGCATTTAAATGATAACTTTACATTTTTTTTTTTTTTTTTGCATGTATAGATAATGTCCATTTTTAACCACTGTCCTATATTTCCATAAAATAATCTGGTAGTCGTCCGTGTGTCTATGAACAGCCCAACTCAAAAGTCGGCTAAATACTTAAATAAGTTTACGATCCTTCAATGATACGATATAAAGATTTTAAGGAAAATTCCCTCCAAACTACCCTATACATGGAAAAATGCCCAAAAATTAAAATGTTCTCAAAAACGCTCCCATCAATTTGAAAAACTTAGCTTTGCGGGTTGTTGTTGTTGTAGTGTTTAACGCCCGCTTTTACTACTACGGCACCGCAGGCGGTGACACTGATGATACATGAAGATGGAGCACCGGTGGAATGAAATGGCGGGGGAAACCGGAGTACCCGGAGAAAACCCGCCCTGACGCCGCTTCGTCCACCACGAATACCACATGCGGGTCCCTGGGATCGAACCCGGGCCGCCTAGGTGGTAGGCGAGCGCGCTAACCGCTCGGCCACGGCGCCGAGCTTTGCGGGTCTTCATACAGCCTAACATTTGTAGACTGGAATAATAATATAAATGCGTAAACGAAGCATTCAAAACCTTCATTCTTAGTGAAACTGATAACGTATTTTCATTAATAGTGCGTACAGTTTCCTTCAGTCGCCACACTCCATTAGAACTGGAGTTTTAGCGGAATCGCTGAGCTAAACCTAAACATAGTGGACAAGAAAACGGGTAAATAATTCTGAACTCACAATTAACAACGCAACATTTCCAGCACCAGATCAACCGTACATAAAAAAAAAAAAAAACAAAAAAAAAAAAAAACAACCTATTAAAATAAATATAAATAAAATAGATGATGCAGGAAGGCAACTATACAACTGTCCGTTATATATCAGAGAACCTACAGAAGGATGGTCTCGCATTCGAAGCGACATTTAAAAAAAAATCTTAGTTACCTTCACATGAATTTCTCTACTCTTGTACTATTCTTACAAACTCTTATTCCTATATCTTCTTCGTGTCATTTGAGATAAACATTTGTACAAATTATCTTATAGCTTATTTCCTTATAGGTACAGAGCAAATATGGGAATACAGTAGGCTTTGAGCGACAGTCAAATTTTAAACCTTTCAAAGTCCATCCTCTTTGCACGGTTAACATATAAAAAATTTAATAACAATGTTTCATTTGGCAGAAGTATAAGTTCTCTAAAACTCACACAAATAACAAGGCATATCTCCGAAATGGTTCACTCTACAAACAATTATTTAGACAAATTTTTATTTTAGCAAAATCTACATTTTTTTTTATAGTAAGATCTAGTCTATCTCTTACGGTTTACCAGTTATGCAAAATTCATTCAGAGTAAACACGACTACATAGGCTATAGCAGGAAAACTCAAGATATACATTTCATTTATCATAAAAATATCTCAAACATTGGCATATTAATCAAAATCGTTAGAGCCGTTTTCAAGAAAATAAAAATTTTCGAAAAATTTTCCATGTAAAGGGTAGTTTAGGGTGGAGCAATTTTTTCAAAATCTCCGTGTCATATCCTTAAAAGACATTAAACTTAAATACCATCTTTGGTTTTTAACCCACTTTTCGTTTTTCAGTTATGCTGTCTACAGACAGAGAGACTGACACACGCACGGACCTTTTTCTAAAAATGCTTTTTTTGGATACAGGGGGCCTCAAAGCTTATATTTCCGGTGAAATCTCGACACCGAATTTTTGGGTGGAATACAATACTATATGTAGTAGAAAAAATAATAAAACGAAGCGGCTTCCTTATGCTGTTTAAACCTGGGTGCTGTTATGTACTATAAGCCACACCATATGGTTTGGGTAATCCACTCGTATGTCCTTGAAGAAACCAATAAGGAATGTGTTGTTTGGCGGAAGAGCTTAAAGAATAGCAAATTTGTGGTGCGACAAAATCAGTGTTTGAACAGCAGTGCGATGCCAACATCGATAACCACACCCTCGGCATTTCTTTATCCCAGACATCTTAACGAGCCGACTGTCGGGAAATAAAATCCTCACTCGTGGCTACTAATTTGCACTCACTGCCAAATCTGTTATAGGCTCATTCGGATTGTGTAAGTACTTTATCGCAATTAAATTCACCCTTTTTATCTGAAGAGATCATTAAATATTTTATGTTGTAGTTTTACTTTAGAATGAACTCGTTAAAATCATTAAGTATTTCTTAGACATTTCTGAAACTGCTATACTAAACACATGTTTTATAAAGAGCGCAAGAATTGCTTGGATTACCAAATGCAACTGTTAGGCAGGTAGCACAAATAGAACTGGGAAGGGTAACAAGTAAAGGGAAGATTATGGAGAGGGCACTGAAATACTGGTTTAGAATATTAAATTTGGAAGAAAGGAACCTGTTGAAACAGTGCCTACTATATCAAGAAAAAAGCCTAAGGAATAAGGGTTGGGCAGACTGTCTCAGAAATAACTTGGAAAGTAGTGGTTTAGGGGAAGTATGGAGGAATAGAGAAAATAATATACACAATTTTTGGAAACTGGCAAGAAAAAGATTTGACGATATAGAAATACAAAACATATTTAGTGAGATAGCTGAAAAGAGATCCTTAATTTTTTATGTACAAATGAAAAACTCTTGGGGTAGGGAGAAGTATATAGACGTGACAGATAAAGAGGAGCGAGAAGGCATTGCATGGATGAAAGCAGGAGTATGGAGATTAAAGGGTCTAAGGAAGGGCATTCATCAAAACCAATGTCCTATATGTGGTGGAAATGAAGACATAGAACATATAATATTTAATTGTATTGGGACTGAAGGTTGGAGAAAAGAATATATTAATAAGAAATGGTCGAATATGAATAGAAATAGATCTATAGTTGAAATGCTTCATAAAGACAGTAAGAGGGTAGGAAGATTTTTACATAAGGTGAAAAATAAATGGATCTGGACAGTAAATAGAGTTGAACAATAAGATATAAGTGATAGAATAAGTTAGAATTAAGGAATTATTGTAGAATAAGAATATGACTGGCAATGAGCCAGGGCTGAACACCGGTCATATTCACATGTATATAGCTTAGTAAATAAATAAAAAATAAAAAAAAAAAAAAATAAAAAAAAAAAATAAAGAGCGCAAACTGTGGAACCAAAAGTTAATTGTGACGTACTCGTATTTTCCCCATTATACTGCCAAGGCGGCTTGGGTTTGATCCCAGGGATTTTTGGTGGACAAAACGGTCTGGAAGGGTGTTCTCCGGGTCTACGGTTTCTCCAACCATTCCTTTCACCAACTGCTCCATATATTTCCTTTCATCCATTTTCGCCCTTATCCTCTGCCTCTGGCACGGGAGATCCGGGTTCAATCACGTCCTCTAAGAATATAACACAGCAGCCTACAAGACTCAAATGAAAATGCGCGGGACAGGTCGTAACGCTTCACCACGACAGTGGGCTCAGTCGATCACAGTGTAGGACGCACACACTGAAAACAGAAACCGAGAAAAACCAAGAAAAAGATGAGCGACGACTTTAGACAACTGGTGGTACCACAGTGGGGCAGTGTTGCAAGGTGCAGATCTGTTTGGAAACAATAATATGAAAGACAATAATAAATAAGTCTGTAAATACAAAAACTACGTCTAAGTTAGGTTAATTTTAATAGTAATGGAAATGTAGTCAAGAACTTCCACTCCTACAGGAAACCTATGAGTCACTATAGGCTTTATTCATTCAAACAAAAGTAATAAATGGTCATTCGAAGTTAAAAAGTCACTCATGCAATGGTAGTTAGAAAGCTAGAATTTTACAGCATTGTGGTCTACTTCAGCATCTTCCGTTACTTATGAGGAACTCCTAAAGTCCCTAAAATACACATTTTCAATAATATGGTACGTGCTTTTCTGTGGATCAGCTGGATGTGGCAACAAACAAGATTCTGTCACGGTGCCAAGAACAAAATCTGTGGTCACGTCGCCAAGCAACATCACAAGGCCGTAACGTGCAAGCTTCCGTCTTGCATAGCCAGTTTTCAATCGGTTCATCAACCCGTTATGTTTTCCTTCTGCTAAGTGTTTTCTCTGGTTTTGAGTTTTGTATCGCTAATTAATTGTGATTTCAGATGCAAGGCGAATATGGTCAAGTAGTTGGCACCTAATTTGATAACACGCTTGGTAATATCGACTTAGCAGAAGGATATTAATTATAGTTATGAATATGGGTAGTTCAAGACCTCGGAATAAAAATGTGCTAAGCTCGCGTTTTGTCGTAAACCTTGAAGCAGGAATTAATAAGAAGTATAAGTAATTCCGAGGTCCAACTCTAAAATATATAGTTAAATAGCCAGGACGGGTGATCAGCTCGAAGTGAGGAAGATACGAAGGTTGGAAATGGCAATCTTTTCAAAATTGTCAACTTTTTTTATTTTTGCGTCATACAATAGACCTGACTTTCTAGTTTTCAAAATTTATAGTTTGCATGCTAGTTGTTACCAGAAGTGTGTTTAATTTAACAATTTCTACAATCAGGTTAGCTGGGTACATAACATTGTATAAACTTCTTTCCAAGCTTATTAGACAGGAAATGATGTGAACCAAGAATCTTAATCATAAATCACAAAAACTCTGCAGCCATTTAAACAAAAATTCTGTTGCTAAAAAATGTATTTTGAGTTTCAAAAGTTATTACTTTTTAAGCACTAGTTTACTTGATGTAATTGGGGTTCAAATTATTGTGCATGTTTAGAGAAACAAATTTGTGTACGTATTGAAGTCTGAAATGTTGATAATTTTATGGAAGCTGAAAAAGTAATTGAAACTTCGAAGTTTGAATTCTTTATGGTTACTAAAAGAAATATCTTAAGTGCTGTTAGCGTGAATATTTCTAGTTTATTCTGCTAATCATTAACAAAAAGGAACGTAGGTTAATAAAAATAAATGAAAAATTCTGGCTAAAATATATATATTTTTGTACCCGGCGTGAAAATATGTACCTTAAATGACGGCAAAATGTGTGGAAGAAAAGGTGGTGATGGAACAGTTGGTGGAATGAACGGCGAGGGAAGCCGGAGAGCCGGGACATGGGGCCGCTTTGTCCATCATAAATCTCACACCGAAGCAAGTACAATTTTATATTACGTTTAGAAAGTATTAATGTATCGAAAGAAAAATTAGAAACAAAAGAAAATAAAGGAAGGGAAGCGATAGCAATGGTTAATGTGTGGGATGAGTGTAAATAAATAAACAACGTTAAATACATGACCCGTTCTCAAAGACAAAGGAAATCAAGAAGCTAAGGAGAGGCGCCATAGTAATTTTCATGGGCGCCAGTCGCATAACAACGCAGGAAACCGATTCCTGCAGAAGAAATGTTAATAAAAACGCTGCGGTGGTTTCATCCTGTAGGAGGTTAGCGGTATCACCGTGGGGTCAATTAGCAGTTAAGTGGGAATCTAAGTGGGGCGCAAGAAAGTGTAGAGATACTATCACCACGTCGAAGTACTTGAGCTTTGATCTTTCGCCAAGAATACCTGCCTACTATAATCAACAATATTGCAAAATTCAAGTGAAAAAATAATTGTAAAATTTAAGGTACTCGGCTGGGAAAGTATCTAATAGGAATCGTTAATGAAATTTTGTTTTTAAAAGAAAACTTTGTTAAACAGGGTGCTTTATGGATCAGGAAGAATCTAAATACGCAAACTCGTAACGAGTGCATTAAATTATTATTATTTATTTCTGCCAAGAAACCTGAACACACACAGGCCGTGTGTGGACAATGTTGGAGAGGTAGAATCGGAACTGAAAAATTCAACTTCATAGAGCGGAAGGATTGTGGTTCAAATCCCGGCTGTGGCATTGAATTTTTCAGTTTCGATTCTACCTCTCAAAGAGTGCATTAAACTTTAATTTTGGGAAAATTGTTACAATTATGACTCCCAAAGAATTAATTGTAAAAAGTCTCATAGCGTTCAATTAATACTAATTCAAATAGTGGTAAAAGAAGCTCTGTAAAAACAGTAACGAACCATATTAGCAACATGACCCCGAAATTGCCGGAGTGCAACGATACACAACCCAACGTCACACCCGTTACAACCTTTTTGTTTCAAATTTGCCTTGTTTAGATGCACTTCATCGGACCACAGATGAGTTTCAGATCAAACCACGATTTTAACCTACTTAAAAGTAGTTTCAAAACAAGCGTTTCGCTCAGCATGAATTCTATCCATCACTTCAATCGAATCAAACTACGTAAAGTTTGTTTAAGTCCACACTTGGGAAACAAACTTTTAGGCTATCTGCAACTGACTTCAGTTGTTGACCTAACATATTTTTTCATGGTCAATTTTTATCTATATGTTAGGCTTCCTTAGCAGGATGCGGAGGGAGGGGGGGGGGGATAGCACTACCTCACATTCAGATATCCCGAACTCTAATCTCAATTAGTGTGAGTTACCCCGATGCGTTTCTTTTTTGTAAGCTCTCCTCATTATCAAAGCAAGTAAGAAATATGTCACTCTGATGGCTAAATGGAGATACAGGTTGGTTTTGATACACAGATGAACACTGGAATTGAAAATAAGCATGTGTAACCTTCGCAGCGGTCTCGGAAAAAGAACGCGCCCTGTACTCTGCGAAAGCCTGATGGTTTTCCCACCCAACTGCAGGGGAAAGTGCGCTCTTGGCAGATCTGCCTGCATTTCAAATACTTTTTTCCTGCAAGATAATGATTGAGATAAAACTTTGTAAAGCTTTTCAATGCAGCCGTTCAGATGTATCTCCCGGGTATATTGGTTCTAGGTGAGAGCGGAGAAAGCTGTATGAATATTTTAAAGATAACTGCTGTTTCCACAAATATATCGTAAAAATTATTATCGACAATGGATACTATTTTCATATTGCAGCATATGCTTGGAGAAGATAATTCAATTTGCAGACACACATAGCTTTTATAGATGTTAAAAAGACTTTCGATAAGGTAGACAGAGGGAAACTGTGTAATATAATGAAAGAACAAGGCTACCTTAGGCATTTGTTAAAGGTGGTAAAAAGGTTACATGAGGAAACAAATATAATTTTATATATTAGAACAGAGAAATCAGAAGAAATATTAACCAATAAAGGAATTAGACAAGGATGTATAATGTCACCCACACTTTCTAATTTTATGTTAATGGTATAACCTAAAATTGGAGACAAGTTGATGCAGGCATAAAAGTAGCCATAATAATAATGCAGGAAACAAATACAAGCCTAAAATCGCTTTCCAATATGCACATAAAGAAAGAGACATAGAAAGGCCAAGGAGGAGCTGAAAGGAGATAGACAGTGGTCTAATCCACGAAGTGAAGAAGAAAAATTATTGCAGGAAATTGGTATACATATTATATATACAGTGTAATTTGTAAGGTATATGTTGTAAGGTTTCACAAAAGCTGGAATGAATTTATAATGCTATGAATTGTGTCATACCGTTACATATATTTCAGCCACAAAGATACCATTACAAATGTCACTTTGACAATAAACAGGTACTTAAACTATTGAGTAGGAGCGTTTATGATACAATTTTATTGCAAAGCATGACCTCATCGTGCCCAAATGCAGCATGTGCAGGTGTAATTGAACACAATATAGTTATCTCATAAGAAGAACACTTTCTCTTTTAACAGAAATCGTGCATGCTGCCAAGAGTTCAATCGGGTCATCAACTTTGCACGTAACCATGCTTCTTGCGTGGGATGTGTAACGTGTTTTGTTTCAATGATCCAGTTGGAAAGACGTATCAGTACCTTCTTCTGACATTCACTCGTAGAAGTCATCGTGACTGTAAAAGTTATACATGCTGTTAACAACAATTTACAAAATAACAGTCCATTTGAATGCAATACCTATAAACTACATTAATCAACAATGTTGGCAATACAGTACCAACAAACTAAATACATTTGTAACAATAGCATTGTCCTTAACAAATTAGAGACAAATTATAAATAACTCAAGCATTTAACATTGAGCAAAATAAACCTTGAATATCAATTAATGAAGGCTATTTAAGAGTTACATGAAGGTATATTATAGTTTTAAATTCATTTCTACCTTTTAAATACATAATATTTCTATGCATCCTTTCTTAGATTACCGGGGGGGGGGGGGGGTTACTTTATGCCCACCTTCTGTAATTTTAATTGTTTAATTTTATTTTAATTTTTTTATTAAATTAATAAATTATAAGTTAATAGTTATTGTCAATCCGGTTTCTACTACAGAACACAAAGAAATGTTACGGAGGCCATGAAGCACTGCCCCATCGGTATAATGTAATTCACATAAAAAGTAAAAAAGGAATAGTTAAACAATGTTTAGTATCATCTTTATAAATATGACAAAAATAGGATACCCAATTTTAAACATTTTTTTAAATATATTGTTACCAGTCGTGGTCACCTACATTGGTAGTATTAGCTCTGTAATAAGGATTGCCATAATATGTAATGTCATTCATGTAAAAAAGGTAATAGTTAAACAATGTCAAATATTACCTTTATAAACATGGGAAGATATAATACCCTATTTTAAAATAAATTTGTTTTACAAAATTGCTCAGACAATTTGTTACTAGTGGTGGTCACAAGGTGCCCCCCCCCCCCCCCCCCCCCCCGGTAATCTAAGTTATGAAATAAGGCTTGTTAATGCTAGGGTAAAGCACTTCCATATTGTTAGGTAACTTATCTAAATCATCCATCATACAGCCAAATGGCTATTTGTATATAACAAAAACATGCGTATAAAATAGGTGATACACAGAAAGTCTATTCCGCAAGAACAATTTTATATCAAACAGTAAAATTATTAGTTACTTTAAAAATAGAAACTAAATGAAATTGATGGCTGAAATTATGCAACGCGCCTACTGTTAATAAACCAACAAATGACGAAACATTTGTTACTCTTCATTTCACTGTCCAGTTAAGTGAAAACGAACCTTGATAACTTTTTTGTTAAAGATCAAATACAGTCTCTTGCAACTTAAAAACAATTTAAACATGGAACATCATTTTATTTCTTTGGTTTTTAACTATTTCGACTTTCCTGCTGAGTTAAATAGGACTTAGTCCCTCTTACTCTACGACTGATGATTTACTTTCAAAATAGTAATGGTGGACGGGGGCGGGCCTTCAGAGGTAGTCTGAACCAATAATGGATGAATTAGGGCCCCAAATTTTCCATTAACCCAGGCCACACTACATAATATTTGACGTGAATATGTTTCATTTAACATGTTGATTGAATGTGTTGCAATGTCAATGCTGAGCCCGAAAAAATTATCTCCACCTGTTGCAAAAGTTACGTTAATGATACTTCGTTGGTCTCCGCGATACTTCGGGAACATCCGTGAGTTCAGATGTATTATTCTCTCGCTCCTTACACGCCATTTTGGTGAATTTCTGTCTTTGTTCTGGCTTTTGTGGTTAAGTTTTTGCGACTGTGGAATCGTAGATCTATGCCAAACCTTTAAATATGCTGGAATGCTGCTCCAAATATGTCCTTTTGGGGATTATAGGTTCTACCTTTCTATAAACTAAGTTGGTTACTTTCACTCATTCTCCAATATCTTTTGAAGCGAAACCTAACCTCAACTTTTAAGTTCATACTCCTGTGCTGATTGGGCAAATAGGACCTAATCAACACGGCTCTTTTCTTCTTTCTCATAACACACCAAGCAAAGGCAGAAATCCTTACTACTGGAATCCATTTTGCTTTTAGTTCAAAGATTGTGATGTTCCAAAAGACAATCAATGGCGATAGAATGTTAAGAGTTAAGTTACCTACATGCTGCAGTTGTACGTACATACATACATATATGTATGTTTAACATCCTGAAAGAACGTTTTTCTGAATTGTTGAATCTTAACTGATGATTGTTGAAGTTAAATGTTGAACAATGTGGGCCAGTTTTTAGGTCTCTGGTTCTGTTCCGTTAAGGTTGTGGCATCACTGCAACTCTGTATAAGTTGTAGCGTAATATGAGTACCGTTGCATGTTAATGTTGAAACGAATGCCATCGCTTCTGACAGAAGCGGTACCCAGAGAAGCGTATAATATGACGAAATCAATCCACTTGCCTGGTAGTGGTGGTGTAGAGGTTAAATTCTGTCAAGCAGCTTGAGTACTTCTAAGAGCCCGTCCATTGCTCTCTTAATGACAGAAGAAAATGACTCGCGATTTCTTCTAGCACACAAAAGAGAGCAGGATGTATGGTACCGACCCCATTTCAGGATATCGTTCGCAGAGAAAGACGACAAGAAAAGGCTTTGAGGCAGTGGCGTTTTGTACTTTACAGGGAGAATTTCTTGCAGATATTATTTATGAATTGGAAAGGTAGAATCGGACTAAAAGGTTTAATACCATTGCTGGGATTTCAAACACGTGTCTTGGGTTTCACGTGTCGTCTCCAACCAAGCTACCATGGCAACATGCCAGCACGCAATTATTTATGAATTGTATGACACAAAACTATTTAATTAAGCAAAAAATAATGCTGTGGGTTTCTACACTTGATAAACTGGCCGCAAATAGATAAGCCATTTCTTAAGACATCTGAATGGCTGGGATCTTGGACGAAAACCAGAGAAAAATGCTTTTGATCCGACCTGATTGCTCATAACTGGAGGGTTGGAGTGAAATATATGGCGTTTATGTGACGTCTACATATGTTAGAAGGGACGAAAGTGGGCGAAAACTGCCATGCATTTATATATAGGTTTTAGGGGTGTAAGTGTAGATCTGGTAATTGAGGTCGGTGTAATGAACAATATTACATTAATATTTGCTTCATTTGCGAACTTATAATTTTACTTATTAAAAGCAGTATGTTTTCTGGTTGGTTTGTATCTTCGGGTAGGCGTGCCACAGAAGCGTGACGCAGAGTGGGTATGTCTCGTGAAAACGGTGTACCGGAACTAAGTTCCAATGCTTTCTGCAAGATCAATGGCATCACAATACATCGGCCAGTAAATCGCGCATTGAAGTGTGAAACTAAACGGACAGTCTATATAGCAGGCGTTGTTCATTTTACGAAGTAGTTACGACCATGCAAAATACATCAGGTAGTAAGCTTTATGATTTGTTTGTGGGAAAACCGTTTGACGAACGAAAAAAATAACCAACACACCGAAGTGGTTGCATATTAAGGTACCAATTTGTCAAAATAACTGCACTTATACCCCTAACACCTTGTATACCGTTTTTGGGAGGGGTAAGACTGATAACAGTACAGTAGCTTCTGTAATACAGGTAAAAACAATGTTGGTTGTTGGTCAAAATCCTAGAAAACCTAAACTATAAATCGAATATATAGAACGTCTGTCCATTGTAATTTCCAAATTAAATAAATTAACTCACCATCTTGTCTTTATGGAGGAGTACATCAGACTTTAGCAGATATCCTGATCTTATTTAGGGACAGCAAGCTCACTTGAAACGTTTATATTACCATCCTAGTACAGAAACTGCGATACAAGTAAACTATCTAGCATCCTTAAAATATCTACATAATTTGCACTATAAGCACGCACGTCAGATTCCTAATTGATCCATAGGGCTGTACTACTGAGACGCTTCCGACCGAAAGGGCGAACTCCACAGATGAGTATTTTTTGTGCGTTTGCCTCGATGGGTACGTAACAATGAACAGTTTGGTACATTAATGTAGTTGACGTCACCTTAAAATTCTATGAAAAATGGCTAGAGACAAATCGGAGGAGTTTGGTTTGAACCACAGATAGAAAGTTAAAATGACTGTTTACTCCAAACGCGAGTTTGATGAATTCGCCCTTATGGTCAGGAACGCCTCAATTGCGCTCACCTTCCCAAATCAACTGAATTAGATATCCAAAATAGATATGTACCTATACCTGGTTAGTGGCAAGTTCACAACACCACCGACCATGCCCTTGTAGGTTCTTCCTAACCTCCACAACAGTAAGAAGAAGTTACACATGTCCATAACCAACTCTACAAGCCACTACTCACATTTACATCCTCACCTCAAACACTCAAAAGATGTTGGTTTAGTAACCTCGTTTTATAAGCTAAAATATGTCCTCTTAATGTGTAGCACTATGATACAAGGAACCACAATTATAGTCGCCATCACGAACGAAGGTGGTTGCCAGAAGACAAATATTCAATGACGCCACAGTCACGTATGTTCTAGACAATCAGGCGTAGTCTGTTTCAGAGCGCGTGTCAGAGTACTTGCCTACAGTTTAACAGTGAAATTAAATAATTGCACTCCATGTCGTATTAGTAAGTTCGTTCAGAGTTCTGACAATGACGGAAGAAAGAGGGGGGGGGGGGGGGGGGACGTTATTCACAGTGTAGTCAGAGGAGCAATGTATAATATGTACAAATACTTCTTGATGAAAAACAGTTGCTACCGAGCACTTCCCCTTTTACCCCTATCTGTGCGTTATATGTCATTTACCGCCATCGTTCCTGATGGCTACTCTAATATAATTTAACACCGAAGTTGACTAGAACCTGAACTTCAAGTTCATCAAGTCACCGAGAGAGGCGCCTCAAACTTCACCAAAGAGCAAAATCCCAAGATCGACATGAGCTGATATAGAAAGGTCTAATCAAACTCTTCTATATGGACATTTCCTGTGATTTTATATACTAATGTTTACGAAAACTCCACAGCGTTGTTAGAATTATAAACTGTACAAATTTAAAAAATGCAATGAAAATAAATTCTCCAAAACATTGATCTGTGAATTATAAAACCCAAAAGCGAAGATAAAACAGCCAGGTGCCCTGTAGTAGGAATACCTGTGTTCACGCCACTGTAGCAGTGAAAAGAAAGGTCTTTTCTGTTGACAGCATCGTGAAAGCCGGATGTTCCTGCGTACCGAAGAAAGGAGGAGATTAGCAAACCCGAAAAAGGAGAAGGTAGCGAAGAAAGTCTTTGGTCGATGTAAAGGAATGAAGGAACAACAAAAAAAAAAAAAAAAAGTGACGACTGGCGTATGAAAGGGTGTACCAATTATATCCCTGGCTTTGTATCCGCCGAGAATTTTCCGATACATATTGGTGAAAGAAGAGAAGAGCAGAATATCTTCACACAAATGGTGCAAAATCCTATACAAGAAGGATCGAGTTTACCGTTCTGGTGAGGGGATTCCCTAGCCTGTTTCCACAGAGCTCCTCTCAAATAGCAGGTGGAAGCAATATAGATGTCATGGAAGATATGAACGTCCTAAACCCACTCCAAGCACAGACGAACAGCCGCAACTTCTTCCCAGCAGAGACAGGCCTGTTCTACTATAATATATTTACTGTAAACATAAAGTAGATGTAAACAGAGGCACATGGTGGAAATGAACCTCATTGACTGGTACGTTTTAATACTTCCTTATTCTTCCACAATATAGTTCCAAGACTTAGCTTCTTGCTTTACTTGCATTCAAGAAACAACTCAATTTTTATAATATACGATATAGTGTTGTAATGTAATATACTTCAATAATACACTTTATACATTATCACTAATCGCAGAACATTCAGTTCTCTTGTTTTGAATGCCACATGTAGCGTTTGCCTGTTGTCTCAGCGCCATATTGGCGTGCAAAATGGAAGCAAGATCAGTTGCAAGTGGTTTTCTTGAACATCTGTGAGAAAAGCTTTTAAGGAGCGATGAAAAGGTTATTGTATTGAATGTATTCAATAAGGTTTCGTGGAAATATCGTACCGTGGCTATAAAGATCTGGTAAAGCGTGATAATAATGCACAATGCCCCTTACCATTCAGTAAGAGCACAGCGCATTTAAAAAATGCATGGAAAAAACCTGAACTGTTATCTTAGCTGAGTTCTAAGAATTTTTACAATGTGATGTATGTGACTACTGCAATAACAATGATTGTTATGTTAACTAATACTACTAGAGGTGGAGCTTTGTGGAGCGCGGAGGAATACACTATTGTAACAGCAAATAGATTATACAGATAAAGAAACCTTGCTATAATAAGGTGAAAGTTGAAGATATCAAATATGTCTTTGTGCATATTTTGCTGATAAAACTGACAAAAAGGCCCAACTTCTTAAACAGGGATTTCATATGAAGATAGACTTGATGCAAGTAAAATACCGTTTGCTGTGATTAGGATCAACGTAAACACCACATCGTGTGGTTTATACTGTTCGCAAAAGTTAAAGGCATGTGAACGCTGGCCAATACTCAAGCAGAGCGCTGTTGCCAAGCGTAGTGCGTGTACCGGCAGAGGTTCTATACATAAGAGCACGTGAGATGCGTAATTTTTCTAAACAAACAAACAAACCACATTCGGCAGCGCTGGTAGGAGGGGCAAGCTTAGTATTCGCTGGAGTCTGCAGTACGGCCCGCCTCCGTATGGCTTTAACTTTTGCGAAGATTATAATGGAATAACTCGTAAAGAAAGTAGCAAGTTACACTCTTTGTTTCCAAATTTTTAGTTTGGTAGGCTGGGCTTGGGCTGCACAGTTGAACTAAAAATAACATTTCCTAAGAGTTTACAAACTAGTATACATATCTCGTACTACTCGTATTCTTATCTTGTGCTAGGTACAACAGGAAATAGGAGAATGCGATAAGCTTTAAGCGATTCAAATCGTTTAAGAGCTGGTCGCTATTTAATGGCTTTCAAATTCCATGTATTTGCATGGGCAGGAATTAAAAAAAGGAATAATAACGATCTCCATTTAAGGAAACTATAAATATTGGAAAACTCAAATCAATAACAGGGAGTATCTCGGAAATGGTTAACGCCATAAAAATCAAATTATACACTAAGATATCTACATTTTTGTATAGTAACAGTTTATCTATCTCTTACGGTTTACCAGTTACAGAAAAATCATTCAAAATGAAGAGGAATTCTGAAACCACTCCCAGAAAAGCCATTATATACATTTAATTGTCACTTAATTGCCTTAAAATTTAATTATCGTTAGAGCCATTTGTGAGAAAATCAAAATTTTAGAATAATGTTCCCTGTAAAGGACTACAGGTTTTTCTTTTATCTTCATTTCGCATCCTCGGAAGTCACTAAAATTGAATTTAAGTTTGGTATTTAACTGAATTTTCGTTTCTGAGATATGCTTTCAGAAACGCAGAGGTGTGTGTGTGTGTGTGTGTGTGTGTGTGTGTGCGCGCATGAAATAAATAAGGCATATAACATCATTGGGATCTCTTTGTGACATTTATTCCTCGTTGTATACCGCCGCATTACCGCTGCGTGATGAAATACCTTCTGCTGAGAGGCAAAACGGTACAGAATGAAGAGGAGTAGCTGTAAAGTGTGAAAGATGTGGCAGTAAAGAGAAATGACGTACAAATGATGGTCTATTATTTGTTGCTGTGAGGTTTTCCATACCGTTAACTTGGATGAGGGAGCGTTGCCCCAACGCAAGTGGGTCACGAGTTGCACGTGCCATGGACACCTTACTGCTATTGTAAGACATCCATCTTCCTGCGATCCGTGCAGGATACCACGTCTGTGCTTTTGTAAACAATGGAGTAGGTCTAAAGTTCCTACATTGTGAGATAGTGGCCTTCTAATTCTAAACGAAGGACAACAGTGATCCACAAAGTGGGAAACGGGCCTTCGTTGCTGGAGTGAAAAGTGTATTAGTGCTTGTGCTACTGCTACCATCACCATCACTAACACCACGTTTGCCCCACCACTGCTACCACTCATGAGCGTCGGCAGACTTTTTTTCAGGGAGGGGCCGCATGTTGGAAGTTTACAATTAATTCATTATTAACTGCAAAAATTATAGTATTTGTTACGGATATGTTAATTTATGCTAAATAAAAAGCGTACTTTACCTCAAAATTAAAGTAGTAGTCTAACAGTAGTTCATTGAACAATACATTTATTATTTTCCAGGGGGGGCCGCGGCCCCTCCTTCCCCCCCCCCCATCGCGACGCCCATACTACCACTTCTATTACTACCACTACTTCCATTTCTACTACTACCACCACTATTACCACCATTACTACCACTGCTACGACCACTACCACTAGTATTGCCGTCACCGTCACTACTACCACTACTACTGCTGCCGCTGCATCTTTCCATCCACCACCACCACCACCACCACCACCACCACCACCACCACCACCACCACCACCACCACCACCACCACCACCACCACCACCACCACCACCACCACCACCATCTCTGCGAGCACCATTACTTCTACCACTACTTCTGCGGCCTTTTTATATCCACATACAAGATACAGATATTATCCATTATTTGTAAATGACTTTTCCAGTTTTTCACCAAGGGTTCTCTTGCCGTTTAGTGAAAATTTAAGGGGCATTCTTACTTTTTCGTGTGCGATCTCGAGTTCATGATGTCTGCTTTGCTTTGCCCGGCGTCAAGGCGATCTTTTACCATGTGTAACCTTGTTGTCATCGTGATATGTTTTAACGTTGTCTCAGGGTCGATCCATATCGAGATGGTTTTGGCTAGCTGTGCTTGTTTCGAGTGGGATTCATGTGGTGAAACTTAACCCTCTGCTGTGCGCGCGCCGTGCTAGAACACCTAGTAGGCCCGCGTTATATTTTTGTACTTATATTTATTTTTTTTAATTTTATTTTTCCTTCATTCCCACGCTTAGCTTCATTTAGTTGGAATATCATGGTTCTTATTAGCATTATGAGTACAGTATACATTATAAGTTGTACTACCACTATATGGAAAGACAAATTGCGATGTTTAGGCATACAACTCGTAAATTGAAATATACCATCATAATAATGATAATGATAATATCTTTGACAAGCATATGATCTTACCTATAACATACTTGTTATAACACAGGTTGCTTTCATCCTGTTCTTCATGCTCAGTTTTTGAATCTAATGATCTCGTTTTCAATTATCTTCAGATTTGAAATCATCCGATTCATACACGTGTAAGGCATCATCATTATCACAAGGTAGATGATGCACTTCTTCCAAATCCTTGGGATTTTTTAGATCATGCCTTTTACTTATGTTTGTGAGAAATAGTAACATACTACTTGCAACAGCAAAGCAATATTGCACGAATAATGAGGAAAAACATGTTAGTAATATGTAATGAGAGTAGGCGCGTGGAGTTGGTTAACCTCTGCAATTCGTAACTACGATTAGTCATTCTTGGAGCTAAAGAAATAAAAGATAAGGCTGTTGCTCCAGCAAACAGTCCAGTAAGATGTCCTAGTCAGGCGTTTGCATAGTTGCGTTCGTTCGAAAATTAAAATGCATAAATAAACGTAGGGGTCTATCAGACCCTTAGCGACCAACGCAGAATTAAGAAAGCAAAATCTCCTGCAAGTTTTTAGTAAGTGTTTGATTTTTCCGCACTTTGCGTTCACATTGGTTAGTACCTCCAAGCACGCGTGACACACACAAGCTATACGTGTTTATTTGCTCCAAGAGCCCGGGAGAGTGTAAGGGGTAAAGCAGCGCGGGCTGTCCTCGCGATAACCAATGTCGAGGTCTCTCTCATGAAACTAATTACAGAGGAATCAGTCACGGTTCTGACGTGCCCAAATATTCATTATTTGTGTTAATACAACTTACACTTTCATAGAGAAAAGAAGTTTAAATAGTTAAATTGATGATTTAAGGTTTATCCTTGCATTGTCAGTACATCCATTGCTTATTTTAACGTGCAATTGAGTACGAATGCTTTCTGCAAGGTTACTAACCCCAGACTACCTTGTCCGACAAGTCAGGCACTGCAATATGAACACGGGAAATAACACGGATGGTCTATACTGAAGGCGTTGTTCATTGCGCGGGCAATTCTGACCGTGTAAAAAATGTGTTTGCAGGAAAATGTTATACGAAGAGCAAAATGCAACGAACACACTAAATTATATATGTTAAAATACCAATTATCAAAATATCGTTACCTATACCCCTAACATCCTATATATGCGCTACTGGGTAAAGTTCAGCTTGTAGTACGGCAGATTAATTTTAACTTCACATAAACTTACGCTTGAAATAAATAATATATTTAATTGGTGTACGTTTATTGGTGTTTTTACCCGCGAAGTGAGAATAGTTGAAGCGTAACAAACAGCGCGTGTGAGTCGAAGACAGTAATGATGTTTTATCGACAAGGAACCTGTTTTTCACTGCAGGTCAGGTCGTGCGAGGCAGTCTACGGCCATATACATACATACTCCTCCCTGGCTATAACTCCGGTGAATGGGCTGCTATTCTATCGTCTGCTGGTGAATTATGAGCAGAATTTCCCCATTAATATAAATATCCCTGTTAACTACTGATTTTAAAAGGGTTCACAGAAACTCTAGTTACTTCCTGCTTACTGTTCGTTTTGTTTAACTAAAGCATTTATCTCTTCTAGAAACCATCCTTAGAAACGTTTAATAATTTTCTTTGTTAGAGGAAGCGTGATGTAGAGATTTTACCCAACATATTTTGAGGATCTCTAAATAAAGCGTTTAATAAAAGGTTGGTGTGCGCAGGCGCGGGTGAAAAGTATAACTCAAAAAACATGTAGTCGAATAAATATTAGGCTGTCTCATAAGTGATTTTGGTGTTTTGGAAAATTTATTGGGTTTCTTTGGTTTGGTAATGCTATTTACAGGATGCCATGGCTAGTGTTGCGTACATTGCGAGCATTTCTCAGTCTTCAGTTGTTAATAAAGAATCACAAAATGGAGATACCAAAGTTTGGACTTAGAGTCCTTCTAAAGCACTACTGGAAACAAGATTATAAAGCCGCTGCTGCAGCTCGAAGAATATGTGAAGTGGAAGGAGAAGGTGTCGTTAGTGAGCGTGTGGCACAACAATGGAGACGAAAACAGTAACGATTTACCACGTTCTGGAAGACCTAAACTATGGAATATTGAGGATAGATGCCAAGTTTTGCGACAAAATCCGCAAAAAAAGTACCCGTTGGCTTTCAGAAGAACTTGTTGCATCAAAAGATGCCGTACATTAAGATACTTAGAAAATCATACAGAAGCTGTAGATTTGTACCTCATGAACTGACACCTCAACAGGCGCAGCGCAACTGGATATCTGTCGTCAGCTTATCCGTAATCCCATGGATGATAGCTTTGTCAGGAGAACTGTCACTTGTGATGAAAAATAGGTATATTACCAAAACCCTGATGCCTCGAAACAGTGGCTTGATCCCCGCCAACCTGCCAAAGTCATCGTCAAAAAAAAAAAAAGTCGGCTCGGTCTCAAAGTAATGTGTGTCTGGTGGAATTTTGAAGATGAGATTCACTGGGAGTTCCAAACGTGAGGGCGATTGATGCGGATATTTATTCTCAACAACTGGGACGAGTCCATGAAATTTTGAGACGGAAATGCCCAGCATTAGTTAACTGTAGTGGAGTTCTATTGCAACAGGACAATGCACGAAAAACCATGGAAAAAATTCAGGAATCGGGAGGAATGGAACTGCTACCACACCCAGCATACAGCCCTGACCTCGCACCATCAGATTATCATCTTTTTCGATTCATGGCCGATTTTCTACGTGGAAGAAATTTTGACAACATTGAAGCACTGGATCTCACCGAATTCTTCGCATCAAAAACCAGAGACTGGTACCATCAACCTCGCTGAAAGATAGCTCAAGACCAGGAATCTTTTGGTTTGTACTTTGAGGATTAGTTAATTGTTTGTCAGAACACATTTCAAATAATTGTTTTTCTTAAAAAACGACATTACTTATGAGACAATATCTGTATACTAATCTCGATATCTAAGTAAAGTAGCCTTTAATCATGCGACATGTAGAGTATCAAGAAAATTCCCTTACCCTCGTCTACCCTTTACACGGGGGGAAAAAAAAAATCTGAAAAAGGCTGCAATATGTTGATTAAAATGTCATATGATCAAGATAGTTTATGACAAAATGTAAATTTTCAGTTGTTTGAGAAAGGCTGTGAAATGTTTTTCATTTTGCATGAGCTTTGCATAAATGGTAAACCGTAAAAAAATGTGCATCTCGTTAAAGTACGCAGTTTACGTCAACTATATACATCTGATACTGTAAAGTTAACCATTTCCAAGGTGGCGTGGTTTATTACTTAATACTTTTCTCAAATGGAAAGTCGTTATTTGTTTTCTACCTTCTCCTGGACATGCAAAGAGAACGGAATTTGAAAGCCATCACATAGGAACCAGTTCTTAAAAACATTTCTGTCGCTTCAGCCTGCAGTACTTCCCTGTTCCCATTGTACCCCCAACAAAATATGCAGTAAAAGCATTCCTACAAATATTTATCTGAATTAAGGTGAAGTAGAATAAGCTTATTTGTTAAATAATGGGTATAGAAAGTAATGTGAAAGTAACACCTCACATAGAAGCTGTTAGGGGCACAAGTGCAGATTTCTTGATAACACTGGTCGACAACATTTTGATGAAATAATGGGTGATAATTGTATACTTATCTGCCCTCAATCCAAAACTGGTAATGAAATATCTCCATCATCCAGTTTTCAAGACCTAGGGGCATCATTGTTGCAAAAATAGCGATGTTAGCATTAAAATATCCCAGTGAATCTTTTTGTTTCTTAATAAAATTATTTTCACATTTGAAGTCGTGCGATCGTGACGGTTTCTGAGACAGCCCATTTTCAAAAAAATCTTGAAATTTCAACCCCCTTCTACCCCCTTAAGGGACGAATTTAGAAAAATCCCTCCTTTACGGTTACCTACTATGTTGAAGGAAGGCACTTCAAGTTGGAAGCTTCTAGATGTAATTCGGATGAGTAACCCTTTAGCTTTATAATGGTTAAAAACAAACAAACACACACGCACACACACACACACACACACACACACACACACACACACACACACACATACACATACACACACACACTTTCATTTTTACCGACCAGTGTAATTCGTGCCTTAATATACATCCACTTCGCTGTGGTTTTTTTTCTCCGTCTGACAGTTTTCCCACCAACGAACCACAAAGTTTACTACCTGATGTTTTTTCTACGGCTGTAGCTACGCAGTGAAATGAACAACGCCTGTGAGATAGACTATCCGTTTTGTTTCACACACCTATGCCCAACCTATTGGTGGGGTCGGTCTGGGTGGCTCAGTTGGTTAGACACTGACCTACTGATCCCAAGGTCGCGGATTCAAATCCGGCCCAGACCGATGGTTTTTAGGTGTGCTTAAAACAACAGTTCCATGTCAGTAGATTTACTGGCATGTAAGAACTCCTGCGGAGGAAATTCCAGCACACTGATATGATCCTGGAAATTGACAGCTTCGTTAAACAACATAATTTAATTTACCAACCTATTCGTATTGGTATTGTGAGATCATTGACCTTAAAGAAAACGTGGGAATTCGGTTCCTGTGTACCATTCGTTATCAGGAGACTGGCTCACTCTTCATCATGCCTTCTGTGTCACGCCTTAAAGCATACTACTCTTAATTATTTTTTTTAATTAGCGCTACAGTGTATTCGCGGGACGTAGTTTGTGGAGAAATTAATTATTTTCCCTTATATTTTTGAGGGAATCTTAATAATCCCTTAACTTAATCACTTATTGATTTCCTATGTGATATAAGCTCAGTTTTAATTACTTTCTTGTAAACTATACAGTCTTGTATTTCTAAGAGCGCAATTTATTTCCTGTGCGGATGAAGACAACAACTCTATATTTGAGGCCTGGTTCCTTTTCTTGCGAATGTATGGTTATCTCGCCATACAGTTTCATTCATGCATCCAGGTGAAGTCTGCTGGAAACCCTGGAGCAGTCGTCTGTTTCTAATTCGGCGAGCTTGCAAAACTACAAAAACCGTATTCCATATTCTCTCTGTTCGTCATTTTCATTTCGGAAAGGAGGAAAAAGTACAAGAACTCTTGCCAAACTTTAAGTAATGAATATATAGGGCGTTCCAACAAACCGTTCTAATATATTCCTAGTCTATTGCTGATAATAAGACAGAACTCTTTATAATCAATAAAAGCTGTATTATATTCCTTATGCAGCGTGATATTTTAGTCCCTCCGCAGTGTAAAAATACACCCCCAAAACAGTTTGTAGCAAACTCTGTTTAGTTACATGACTAAAGTGCCAATTATATTGTAAAAATGATTATAAATGATGGCCAGTGTCACATTGTATAAGTGTTTTCGTTTAAGGAGTCAACTTTTAAAAATATTCAAGATGCTCGTCGCCAGGAAAGCTTCAAATCATAATTTAACTTTTAAAAATGTTATTGGATGCAGCAAAACTATAAGTGTATTTAAATGACTGGATTAGTTCAAGAGTAAGGATTTAAAAAGCAGATTCTGTACCGTTTGTGGGAAGCTAAAAAAAATACTCAAAATTTGTCATCAAAATTTCAAGCTCATTTAGCATGAAGCACATTTTATAACCTCAATTTTGACAAGTCAAAAACTACTGAAGGGATTTAAATAAAACTTTTGTGTCCGTTAGTATGTACATGATCTAGAAAACTGACCAGAATTATGATCTTCAATTTGAAGCTTCTCCCCCCCCCCCCAAAAAAAAAAAAAAAAAAAAAAAAAAAAGATTAAGGAATCTAGAAAAATTGCTTTGTCAACTTGAAAATAAATTCTGATACTGTTTATGCAGATGTCTAGTTCTAATTCACTTCCCTAAAACAAAGGTTAAGATTTATAAGACAAATAACAAAACTAAAACACGTTTTTGATTATAATACATGTGTTGAAGAGCTTTTCATGATAAATAAAATGCATATCATGATCTTTCTGGGAATTGCTTCAAAAGTTCAATTTATTCTGCATGACCTTTATATAACTGTTAAGGACACATTTCTCTTAACAAAAAATATACGTCCGGGATATTCCTTGTTAGTATTTTGAATTTTCCAATATGTATACTTCAATGGGAAATCGTTATTCATTTTCACCCTGCTCCTGGGCGGATAAAGACAGACATTTCGAAGTCATCACATAGCAACCAATCAAAAGATTTGACTATGGGAGCTATGGGCTCTAAAAGGTCGAATACCACTGTATCATAATGGGAGTGTTTTCATTGAGTACAGTGGATTGTTGGACACGTGACTGCTCATCTGAATACCCAGTCTCAGTGGGAAGACATTCACCTTCATATGCTGGCGTGGCGATGCCGTGCCTCTGAGGACCCGAACCCAAACAAAACGGAGGGAGAGTGGTTCACCTTGGACGGCAGAGGTCACATTCACACTCGGGTTTATTTTTGGCTCGAGATGTTGCGCTGGATCCTAACTAGGTTATACCTCCTAAACAGGAAACGGATCCATTTATCATGACGGCTTTTCTGGACATAGTGTCATTATTGTTACGATGACCCGTATTTGATCCTGGGCGTGTCTTGGAGAACACTGGCGCCAACTGCTCTCCTCGGAGCCAGATCAATGCATTGCTACATGACAGTTCAATGAAGCAATGTATCTTTTGTGATTAATCAAGAGGTGCTCAGAGGTGAAGTATAGAGAGCAGAGATTAATAAAAACTGTCTCTGAGAGCAGAAACACAGCTAGAGACACATTTGCTCTTTGGGTTGGTAACCTTTAGGGTACAGAAGGTGGTGGTCAACTGCTTTGGTATCCCAGAGCAGTTGTCTACTGTCTCTAACCAATATGGATAGCTTATTAAAAATACAGATGTTCCTCAGGGCGTTTAGACACAAGAGTTATAAGCTGGAACTGTAAATAGAATACCCTACAAACTGTTTTCATTTCATCTTCTTACTACGCATAGCTTCGCCCCGCCCTTTCCCGTGTAGGAACATCGCGTTTCTCTGATAGTGGTCAGCCGTCAGCAGCCTTCAAATTTTGCGGCCACCATAGAAGAGAAGAGTTCTTTGAAGGTGTGTTCTCTACATGCTCCAATACACCAAAATGGTTGTTCTATAGCCTATAGAATATAAAGCTATACCTAATCGCAGTTAACATTATCCTAACCGCGAATTTGAATCATCATGATCTCCGTCTGTGGGGAAGATAGACCTGGCGTTTTGAACAGTGTATTGGCGTTCCAATACTTGCGTCAACTTAACTCTGTGTTCCGAACTGCAGCCTCAGTGACCAAAAACCTAGGCCTGGTTGTCACTATTGGTGCTCTGCTTTCTTTTGTTCTGACCCCCAACGAGTCTACTTTATATCACGTATCTAGCAGGTAAACGTGACCCAGAGGTTTCAGTCAAAATACACATTTTTTTGTGTACGTAGTAGAGAAAGCAAAAAGAAAAGAAAAGGGCGTATAGACAGTGGTTACTCATTGCTGTTGTTTCCACATTTTCCTACATTATATCGTTATTGCTAATGTCCGTAGAGCCGAGGTATTTGAGAAATGTGAATACCTACCTCGTGTTTCTATGGTAACCACGATAATTACGCACCTTACAAATCGCCGTTGTGTAGTTTCGACACTCGGCCTGCACGATCGCCATTAAGAGGGCGGTAACCTGCCCTTTGTTTGGTCACGACCTGTTTCTAGACCTCACGCAATCTGCTTTGCTGAAATAGATGACACCTGACATATCTTACGCTTAGCCATTGTTCACCTTTGATCGAAATAGTGGACAAACATGTTTACCCAAAGTTTGGGAACTAGTACACCTCGTGTTGTCCTCGTAACTGATATTTGCTTCACTTAATGCTTTACCACTAGGAGCCTGGGGTAGAGGAAGTATTGCATTTCAACCAAAAATTCGATATCGAAGTTTTGAGGGAGACTTTCTCTGCCCGCCTCTGTGTGTTGTGGGGGGTAGCATATCCGCCTCACATTCAAAGATTCTCGAGTTCGAATCTCGGTTAGAGATCAAGTTTTTCTGGGGTTTTCCTTTATCTCCTAAGTACAAAATATGTTGGATTAAGTTCTGTGGAAACCAGGGTCATTTGAGCATTATTTCACCCATTCATCGTTCGATATCCTAGATAAAACTTAGATGTTTGGTGTATAGGATTATAAACAGTCGTTTTTTTTATCATTTTTATAAAAAGCGTTAATGTCTGTTTGTTATTAGTTACATTATGAATCCCTTATGTGTTGACATTGCAATCTGAGTGTATTTAGTTGAAATTACGTGTAAAGCAAAAATTACCAAAAAACTAATGCCTTTAATTCCTCTTTAATTTATATGGTTTATATGCATTGCATCGCGCTGGCATATTGCTGTGGTAGCCCAGCTGGTTAGAGCAATATGACGATCCGTAGTTCAAATGCTGGCTAAAGCATTGCATTTTTACCTTTCCAACCATGTCCTGCAGACGGCTAATGTCAAAGAACAATTAATTTATAATAGTATACTTACTCAAAATTGTTAAAAAAAGCCGATCTGACTTTCTATACTCAGTTATATACACTATTATTACAACCACCTTTTTACTTTCTGTACTGCTATAGTAAGTAGAGGAAGTATTGTATTCCACCCAAAATTCGATACCGAGATTTCACCGGAAATATTTTGAGGCCACATGAATTAAAAAAAAAAAAAAAAAGAATCAGAAAAAGGTTTGTGTGGGGGTGGGCAGGAGGGGGAGCTCTATGTGAACACATTAATTCAAAAACGAAAAGTCGGTTAAAAACCAAAGTTGGTATGTAAGTTTAATATCTTTTAAGGATGTGACATTAAGATTTTGAAGAAAATTTCTCTAACCTAAACTATCCTTTACATGGAAAGTTTTTCGAAAATTTTGATTTTGTCGAAAATGGCTAACGATTTTGATTTAAATGCCATATGTTTGAGATATATTTATGGCAAATGAAGTCTACATTTTGAATTTTCTGGCTATAGCCTACGTTGTCCTGTTAAGTCTTGATAGCTTTTGTATAACTGGTAAATCGTAAGAGACCGACCAAATCTTACTATGCAACAAATTCAGATGTTGCTTAGACACACAATTTATATCCAAATAATTTTTTTGTAGAGTGAACCACTTCGGAGATATTCCTTGTTATTTGTATGAATTTTGGAGTACTTAAATCTTTCGTCAAATGAGAGATCGTTATTCATTCGTTATATGTTAGCCGTGCAAAGAGAACGGAATCTCAGAGCTTTATACGATTTTGGTATCTCTCAAAGCCTACTGTATTCTAATATTCCGCTTGCACCTACAAGGAAATAAGGGTAGAGAAAGTCATCTGAGTGCAACTGTTAGTGTTTCCCTAGGAACCTACGAGATTCTGCAGTTGCCTGTCAGACTTGCAGAGGTCGTAGCGGACGATAAACAAGCGGTTTGAAGTTTTTAGCAGTAGTAAACATGAACTTAAGGATTTAGGGCGCTGATGACCATGTAGTTGAGGGCCCTTAAAATTATATCAATATATATAACATAATACTTTAACGTCGCATACGGGATCAAGATTGGTTAAAGCTTTCTTCTTTTATTTCTCCCTCCAAAGATTTATATTACGACTTTCCAACTTTCTACAAAATTACAGTAGACGTTTCATAAGAATTGGTGCAATAAATTAGTTGGTATTGAGCTTCAGCATTTAACATCTTCTGGAGCATGTTTCCAGAGTATAGCAGTGCGGTAGGCAGGTATGCGGGTAAAGCTCCCTCATAGGGAATGCAGCGAAGCTCGCACTGCCGTTATCGGTCGAAGCTAAAGCAATTCATAGCAGGAATTGTAGAGCTGTCAGGACGACTAGGCTTGGATTTGGCAAGCACTTCGGTTTTGTTCTTTCAACGATTTGAATACGTTAACCTACTTTCCTTAACTGCTTAAATATAAAGGGTTCCGGAAACCAAAGACTGTAGTTAAATTTGCATACGAAATGACACTATTACGCCCTTCTTCTTGGAGGCTAAGGAGTGTGTCTTTTGGTTTAAGATCAGTAATGAACAGAGCATTGGGCTGTTTCACGTCTGTAATTAGTGATTTTCTTTTGTTTCAAAGTGACTACAGACTTTTCTAAGGGAAAGGAAATTTATATTCAGAATGTAAAAGAGTATCTACAAGAAATTGTGAATTTAGTGTGACATTTTTGAGATGTAATAAAATATATTGGTGTCAGTTTTATAGTTTTAACAGTATATGTGTAAATTATTTTAGAATTATTTTACTGCAGACGGAAATATACCTACGCATGGCCGGGAAGCGCACCCTAAATATAGAAAAGAAAAGCAGTGCCGGTTTGTCGCCCGAGTTTGGTGAATGTATCCATTAAAGAAATATTTATCCACAAATGAGAAAATGTTGAGAAAATTCTAACCACGAAGTGTACGGATTTGAGGCAAGGAACGCAAAATTATATCGAGATTTTGACGAGACACCGTTAACACCGCCAATGATTTGAAAATTATGTAACTTACATAATATTGAAAGTACATGCAGGAGGTACGCGGTTCAGTGTGTGAATATATCGACGTGTTTTTATCGCGAATACCTCGCAAAGTGCAGAACACAGGGATGATAGGTAAATTTTCTGTGGTCGGGATAGAACAGCAGGAATTGGGTGATAAGAATAATATTATAGTGCTGTCAGATTGAGGGATTTTTCCTTCAGCGTAAGTGTTTTTCAACTCGAAAGTGAATGAGGGAATTCTTTGGAAATTAAGGTATTTTTCAAGTAAATCTTGAAATTCAAGAATACAAATTTGTTGACCTATGCAGTTCTGCTTTTAACAAAGAATGTTTCCTCATTAGACGTTTCAGCATTAAATGAAAGTATTACTTCATTGAAAGTTTCTGTAGTTAACGAAATCAAACATCATTGACCAACAATCGCAGAAAAGAAAATGTTACCGTTTCTTAGAACCCCACATCTGCGAATCATCACAAAGACATAATGAGTGGTCAGTTTGTTCTCTTCTGTGTGTTGAGTAAGACAGGCGCGTATGTGTGTGCTAGTTAATCGCAAGCTGTGTGTGTGTGTTAGAGGTCTGCAGTTAGAGGACTGGGGGGGACAAGCTCCCAAGCCCTCGGGCCTAGACCCTTCCCGTGGGCCGGGTTCGGGTCTAATTTGAAAAAGTTTGTCGGGCTCGGGCTTGAAAATGAAGAGATACAAAATAATGTATTAAATTTTTGGTCAGCGATGTCAAAATTCCGAGAAAAGCACAATTACCGCAGCATTTCTTGACCAAATATTCTATCATTATTGTGCTGAAACTTTTCAAATAATAATAATAATGATGATAACTATAATAATAATAATAATAATAATAATAATAATAATAATAATAATAATAAGTATAATAATAAGTATAATAATAAGTATAATAATAATAAGTATAATAATAATAAGTATAATAATAATAAGTATAATAATAATAATAATAATAATAATAATAATAATAAGTATAATAATAATAAGTATAATAATAATAATAAGTATAATAATAATCGTCAATAACTGCAAAATTTTGTTTAAAACAAAACTACACAATCTGGCCCGGGCATGTAATCTCTTCTCGGGCTCGAGTTTAGTTGAGGCCGGGCTGGGCCGGGCCGAACCTAAGAATGTCGGCCCCTGCAGGCCTCTAGTGTGTGAGCGAGTGAACATTGGTGTGAACGTTTAGAATAATTATTAACATGATGACAATGATGATTATAAACTGGGTGGACCCTTTATAAGAGCCCTGCACATAGGTCTTTTTATTAGACCCTTTATGCCCCTTAACACGGTGACAATTTTATGTTAATATGAGTTATTCAAAAGAGCCCAGTACTCCAAAAAAGACACAGGAAACAAGACTGGAAGCTACTAAAGCTGAAAAATCCTGGCGGAGACAAAGTTTTATCAATGCCTGATTAGAGGACCGAACATTTAAGTGTGGCTAAGCAAATGTAATGTGACCCCTTTGAAGCTAAATGTATGTGTTGCAAAAAGGAGCTCCAGGCAGGGAAAAGTGAACTAGATAAACATAGAAAAGTATATTAGAGATAAAAAAAAATCACAAAAATAAGCAGTATGTTTGCTAGAAAACCAATTTATGAATATACTGTCTATACCATCCCTGAGAGCAAAGATCCATTCAACCCTGAGCTAGAAACGAACCCGAAATCCATTCTAAGATGTTCCATGCTAAAGAAACGCATGTCACTTCCCTTCCCATCTTTTAGAATTAAAACCTTTTCAGATAAAGGAATTTCGGGATATCATGAGCTTGTTATAAACCTTGCTTGTCTCTGTCATCTTCCCTGAAAGAAGCCTCCAAAATGCAATGTCATTAAAACCCATGGCCATTATCAGCATACGCTTACCTCCATATTTGCTTTGCACCACTTTCTCTCGAATAAACAGCCAAGAACCAGCCTGTCCTTTCTGAAGGCTCCATATAACATGGACACCCAAGTCTCATCAATAGTAAGGAAGTAAGCAGGTTTTTCTCTTTTTATAGCAGAGCTGAGTGTCCCGGGTATCATACGATATCGCGGGTTTCGGATATATTTCGCCCTCTTTGAACGAGTCGACGTAATGACGACCGGTAGTGTCATATTTGATACATTTTGCGCTACCTGCTTATATTTTGTTTCTAGCTCTGTCTACTGTTTATCGATAACTGAATTAAAAAAAGAACAAAAGTTCAGTGTAAACCAGAAGTACTATATAAAGCACCACCCCTAAATCTCCCTAGAACCTATCTCTCAAGATAAAATCAAAATTTTATCTCTTGAATATACGTGTCTTTTCTTTCTTTTTTCCATTTGTGTGGTCCCCTTTAATTCCTTTGGTCATATCAGGGGCTTTGACTTGAGAAACAGCTGATGGTGTTATTGGTCGTTGATCTGTAGGGTTTCTTAACGTTGATTTTTATCCTTTTTAGCATTAAATACACTCAATTCGCTTGAACTGGAAAAGTCAAACACAAATACAAGGATTTTTGTGCACTAAAATATTGCCTATCTCTACGGTTTACCAGTTATGCAAAAGTCATCTAGAATGAAGAACACTTCTTATGATGTTATGGCATACCTAGAACATTCAAGATGCACATAAAAATATACTAAGCATATGGTATTTTAATCAAAATCATTAGAGCCATTTTTGAGGAAATAAAATTGTCTAAAAATATTCTATGCAAGGGATAGTCTGGGGTGAGGCAATTTTCTTGAAAATCTTCGTACATCCTTGGAAGACGTTGAATTTAAATGACAAGTTTGATATTTAAGTAAGTTTCGTTTTTTACCTTCTCTACTGGTAAGTAGGGGAAGTATTGTATTCCACCCAAAAAATTCGATGTCGAGATTTCACCGGAAATACATGTTCTGAGAACCCCTGTATCCAAAAAAGGCATTGTTAGAAAAATGCAGTGTGTGTGTGTGTGTGTGTGTGTGTGTGTGTGTGTGTGTGTGTGTGTGTGTGTGTGTCCGTGTGTGTGGACAGCAAAATTCAAAAACGAAAATTCTGTTAAAAACCAAAGTTGGTATTCAAGTTTAATGTCTTTCAAGGATGCGACACGAAGATTTTGAAGAAAATAGCGCCACCCTAAACTACCCTTTACATGAAAAAATTTTCGAAAATTTTGATTTTCTTGAAAATGGCTCTAACGATTTTGATTAAAAAGTCATATTTTTAAAATATTTGTATGACAAATGAAATATATATTTTGAATTTTCTGGCTATAGCCTATGTACTCCTATTTACTCTGGATGACTTTTTGAATAACTCGTAAACCGTAAGAGATCTTGCTAAAATACACAGTTTATGTCTAAATAATTTTTTTGTAGAGTGCATAATTTCGGAGATATTCTTTGTTATTTGTGCGAGTTTCGGAAAACTTAAAACTTTCGTGAAATGGAACATCGTTGTTAATTTTTTTATATGTTAAGTGTGCAAAGAGAACGGGATCTCAAACCTTTAAAATATTTGACTATCGCACAAAGCCTACTGTATTCTATTCCTTGCACCTACAAGGAAATAAGGAATAAGATAATTTGTACAAATGTTTATCTCAACTAACACAAAGAAGATACAGGAATAAGAGTTTGTAAGAATGGTTAGTACAAGAGTAGAGAAAGTCATGTGAGTGCAACACATCAGATTTTGACGTATGCTGTGCATAGGCGCGCACACACACACACACGCACACACGCGCGCGCACACACACACACACACATACACACACACCAAATGGACCTCCCTGTATTTTTTTTAATTCAAGGGCCCTCAAAATGTATAAATTTCCGAATTACATCATAAATATCGTAGCTATTGGAACGCTCAAAGCAGTACAAAGTAAAACATTAAAATCAAATAATACACTTTTTGACTACTGTAGTACAAAAGTTCACTCTTTGGTTGCCTTAAAGTTAATAAACCTATGGCATCCATGCATTGGCTGTTCTGTTACATTCTGATCTCCCTTTAATACTCATACGTTGAACTTAAACTGTCGTACTTTGTTTTCTCTCGCCTTTTCAGTTATCTGCATTCTAAATGGGTTTGCTCGTCAACGTGCCTAATATTGTTTATCTTACTGTTTACTTCAAAGATGTCGCAGTCGCTGGTTTGCATTAGGAAGTTGAAACAGTAAAGGTAATTTACGTCACGTTTTGCATGGTGCATCAATTTATTATTCATGAACTTGGATGTACGCGAAATGCCGCGGTGGTATATCGTAGTCGCCGCGGGTATGTTTGCGTCGTGGATAAAAAGTTTGTCTTTTGTTTCTTCCCAGCAGAGATTAGACCTCAGGGTTTCGTAGAAGCCAACAGGTCACTTGTGCACAAGTTCTGCAAAATTATATGAAAGAGGAGTGCAGTTCTTTATTCACCCTTCTAAGTATAAACAGGATAAAGTATAATGAAGATAAGAAATAATGAAAAGTCGTTTTCAACTTCTTAAAGTTCAAGATATTATTAATGAAAGAATTTTAAAGTGACACACGAATGTATTCGTTTTTTCTATTTTGTCAGCTTGTTAGGAGCTGTTCAACGCATAAACATGTCCTCCTCTTGCATCTAAACATTGTTGCAACCTATCTAGCATTTTTTTCACGGTGTAGCATGTACTTGTACAGTCATGGAAAAATGCCCATTAGGAGAGCAGAATATTTGGAAGTAATATTCTGCTCTCCTAACGCGCTCATTCATTTTTTCCAGGACTGTACACAATTGGCTAACAGGTTCTGTTACATTAAACATTAAACATGTAAACATTCTGTTACATTAACGCACTGCATGTAAACAAATGACTAATGTGAACAAGTATCTATGACAAAACATCGCCATCTACGTGAGATACAGTGAATTCTATGATTTGAGACACAAATGAAGTTTTTACGTTGGGGCTGGAAAGCCATTGGACCTAAGCTTTCATAATAAATGAATAACGATTATAAGAACCAAACTGCTAAACCAGATTCAAAGACATGTAAAATCATGCAAGTTCATAAATGACTAACATTGTTGAATGAAGTCATAGTAGGTATATACTTCAACATTTACTTTAGCCATTCCTGTTCACTATTATAATAGTATGCATTTAACGAAATATTTTCTTTTTTAGCATTTACGCTATGTATAAGATCGCACACATTGCAGAGAGTCTAAATCTTCATTTTCGTGCACAAATTGTGCTACACCTTGAGAATGAGTTGATATACCGCAAATACTCTATCCTTATTAATAACCCAGAAAATGGATCTTTCTTTTCCTTTAACTTAAATTTAACGACCATATTCGGCCAGTAATGACAAGATTAAACGTTTTGCTAATCTCTTGCGGAACAAAATCGTAATTTTTGCCTGCAACTGCTTAATTTTTTGTTAAACTTAACCAAATATTTCAGAAATGTTACACTTCCAAAAGGCATTAACCCTAGCACTACCAAGGGGAGAGAGTACTTTATGCCCAACTTATGTAATTTTTAAATTCTTTCTTTTAATGTTTTGATTAAAGGATCCAGTAAATGATTATTGTAATGGTTATGCGTAATGTTTTAGAGTTTCCTTTCTTGACCTTTTTGAGAAACAATGAAATGTCAAGGTGGTCATAAAGTGTTGTCGCGTCGATATAATGTGATTAATTTAAAGTAAAAAAGGAATAGTTAAACAATAATAAATGTCATCTTTATAAACGTGAAAGATGTAACACCCAATTTTAAAATGAATTTGTTTTAAAAATTGCTTAGACATTTTGCTACCACTGGTGGTAAGAAATTACGCCCTCCCCCCTCCCGTTGGCAGCATAAGCTCTGGAATAAGGCTTGGAGCTATGGTTAAAAAGTGGTTACAGGTCTTGAAAACTGAAAATACAGGAATGCAAGCTTTTCGAAAAATCGGTATCTGTAATAATAATAATAATAATAATAATAATAATAATAATAATAATAATAATAATAATAATAATAATAATAATAATAATAATAATAATAATAATAATAAATCAAAGTTAGAGAATTTAATATAGTTGAAAATGCAGTAAAATGGGTAAAACGTGAAGGTAGGCTAGGTTACTTCCGCTGAATGTAGGAAATTGAACTTTCCACCATGACAACATGAAAAACAAGCATTTTATCACGCCCCTCATTCTCTTCCATTCTCATACGAGAGAACCCATTTCACGGATTCTCGGTACCAAAACGCAGGGAAATGGGGCAGATTTTACAGCTTAGAAAGCACATAACACCTCCTAGAAGGGCTGTTTCACCATTGCATACTGTAAATAAAATTTCTTTGCTCCGGACAGAGAATTTTAAAGCGTGTCAACCTCGGAGAAGAGCGTGAAAATAAATATATTTAGGTTGCTGTGTGCCCATCATTTTCTCTGTTTGCTCTCATCGCGTATTCCACAGAGAGACAAATGATGCAAGGTAAATAGCGACGAAAGTGCATCTCGTTTTTTACTCGTATATACCAGAGCTTCATGTGGAGCCTTAACCAACCAGATGCGTTTTTACAAAGATACGAGTAGTTCATAAAGCTGTCTAGGAGTGTCTCTGTCTTCGCAGCGAGTGTTGGTATGAAAAACAACCAGTATTTGTCCAAAAATCCAAGTCAATATCAAGTTCCTATTATGCGGCACATTCTGTAGGATACAGATGTTTTCATGTTTATAAGAACTTCGCGAGTTATAGAGAACTATTTCACGTTGACGGAAAGATAATGCTCATCTAAGCTTATAAGCCAAACCCATTCTGCAATATTCTTCCCGTTGTCTTACTCAATTGTTTATCCTCTTCGTAATCACCTGGACCCGGATGTTCGTCACATGTCATGATTCCTGTTTGTGGTATTTTTCCATGGAAAGTATAAGCAAAGCACGATTTTATCAATGGTGATTAAAATTATGCAGTTCTTATGGAATGGCTTTTTTAACGTTTTTTGTCATTTTCTTGTCATTTTCCATCTTATTCTTACTAAGGCACTACAACTTTACAAAAGTTTTGGCCTTCTCAACAATTTGTTTCCACACTTTTCTACGCAAACAAGCCAATTTTTATTTTCATATGCTTAATGTCATCAAGTTCATCATCTAACCATCTATTTTTGAGAAGGCCTTGGTTTCATTGGAGTCCATTTATATATTATTTTAACTATTCTATCATCCGGAGTCCGATTTGTGTGTCCAAGCCATCCTAATCTTAAAGCTTCTATGTGGTCAGTGATGTTTTCATTTTTTATTAATTTTAATTCGTTATTATAACGTATTATCCATGAATTATTTTGTTTCACTGCTCCAAATATAGTACGTAATATCCTTTTTTCGAATACCATTAGCTTTTGTTAATTTGTTTCGTTAAGGACCCAGGTTTCACACGCTTTCGTATTACAGTCACATTTTCTCTTAAATTTTCATATTTTTGTCATATGTATGTTTCTATTCCAGTTTCACATATGTGCTTGCAGTCATCTCAAAGACGATTTTTCACATCTGCTAATTCTTGACTGTAATATTTCTTCCATCTTTCCTAGAAATGTTTCCGGGCATTTGGAGTTTAAGCTGTATATAATTTGCTATTGTAATTCTTCTTTCTCATCACCCTTCAAAATGTGACAGTTCATTCTGTGCAGAGCTGAGGGTTAACCCTGGATCGAGCAATTAAATAAATTCAAAAGCAACAATAAAATTATTTATTTATTATTGAGTGTGCCAGATTTTTAAGGTAGATTTTCAATATAAGATTAACTTAAAAAGCATTAAATTTTTGAAGATTTCGCAAATGCAATAAAAGCAAATTTAGGTCCTATTTAATCTTCAGATCTAATCTTTTTTCGATCATAAGTGTTTGCATATTTCTAACACTTTTAGGCCATAAACATCTGGGCCCTGGTAATCACTTTCAGTAATGTTCCTACCTTATTTTCCTTGTACCCAGTTATGTAAAATAGGTACAAGGGGAATATAGTAGATATAAGCGATAGTGAAATTCATGGGCATCTGATGGTTTTGAAATTTCATTCTTTGTCCGTGACAAAGAAGGGAAAAATGAACGAATAGCGACTTAGCAGTTGAAAAAAGCTAGTCCTAAAGAATATATTAAATGGTTCATGCTGCAAAAAATGTATTTGAAATAAATTGTGTGTTTAATACGTATAGTAATCTTTTATAGATTTCTTACGGTTTAGAATTTACATAACCTGATTCAGAATAAAGGAAACAATTCAATTTACTTGTCATGGGAAGGTGTTAAACATTTTAACAGAAACCGTTGGAGTCATTTTTTAGAAAACAAAAAATAATGTGAAATATTCCATGTTAAAAGTGATATGGGGTCGCGGATTTTCGTGAAAATCTTCGTGTCATACCCTATGAAGAAGTTCAATTGAACTTAAATACCAATTATTATTTACGTATGCCAACAAGCTTACTCCTGGTGTTCTTAAACACAGAAGCCGTGTGTGGGCAATGACTCTTTCAGCCCTGATTTCACCTCTTAAATACCAAGTTTTTGAGTTGTACATACACACGTGCGCGCGCGCGCCTACATATCGACGTGTTTCTAAAAATGCTTCTGCTGGATAAGGCAGCCTTCTATTAAATCTGCGTGGAATGCAATGCTTCCCCTACTCACTGATAAATAATCGTCACCATATGACCTATGACCATTATGGGCAACCATGTTCCTCCAAGCGGTGATTGAACCCATTTCCGAGGTGGAGCCATGCGGAGGATGAAGTAGACAGATAAGCATGGCGGTGGAGTGAGGGGACCTACAGCCTCTACCGCAGCCTCAGAACGACGTTGGGGCTTAGAGGTACTTCTCATGAGCTGGCCCGAGTTGAAGGCTTGTATAGAACCAACTTAAATCGCCGCTCCAAACCCGGGAATGGAACCAAGTAAAAATATACATTTTCAAAATAATTAAGGCACATCGATGTACTTCTAAAGGCTCCATTCTGTCCAGCACTTTATTCATATGTCTAGAACAGCGATGTCCAACGTTTTCGATAGAGGGGAGGTTGGATTTACCTCCTTCCACTACATGCGTACTTTGCCACTCTTTAACACAGACGTGTATTGTGTTACAGCGGTGGTTTTGTAATATGTACCTTGTGTTTGATTTAAAAAGCACTTTCAAATGTTACGCGATAAACACCTGTTCATTAGTGACTTCTTTGGTAGTGCTTAGGTTTAACAAGTCTATCAATATTTGGCGACAAAGTCCAAGTGCATAGTCTTAGAAGTTACACCAAGTGATCGTCGTGTAACTTATTGCGATATAGACTTTTAGTATAGTTCAATTTGGAGAAACTCTGTTCGCAAATATGTAGAGCTATACTCACTCTTATACACACTATTCTTGCAAAAGCTTATTTCTCTACGTACTATATTTTAATCGACATAAGCATTTTCAGAAAGTGTCTTATTACTAAATTTCTTGTAGGTGCAAGGGGAATATATGAATACAGTAGGCTTTAAGGGATAAAATATTTTAAGAGCTGGTTGCTGTGCGATGTCTTTGAAATTACGTTCTCTTTGTAAGGCCAAGAGTATACAAACGAATAAGGTATTCCTATTCCAAAATCACACAAATAATAGAGTATCTCTGAGGTAGCTCACTCAAAAAAGAAAAAGAAAAAAAAGAAAAAAAAAAGGCATTTCACGTAAATTTTGTTTTAACTAGATCCACATTACCTATTTATTTAATATGACTTGGTCTGACTCTTGTTTGACATACTCAGAAAATTCATGGAATCGCCTGTTTGTGTCCGTCAATGGATCTGACTGTGTTGGTTTCTACACGTCACAAGCCACAGCTGGTTCACCCTCCGACTGAAATAGTGGAGTGGGTAGTAGCCGCCAATTACAAAAGCGTCTTCAAAGAGATAAGGTTGAACATCTCTGGTCTAGAAACTAAATTCAACTTATCCGCCACTGAACTATTAAACGAAAACACTGCTCTTACTATAGTAGCATCACTCCATACAGAGCTGGTGGTCTTCCGTTTGCTTACATTAAGCCACAATTCATGCCGATGTTTGTATACTAAACGTTGCACGTAGACAGAGGTAATGTATAAAAGGGAGAAACAATTAATTACGACCTGGCACTGGAGTGAGTACTTCAAATATTTTATTTCCGAAACGCTTAAGGTAAAAAAATCACCTCAAAAATAATTATAACTCCTACATTTTCTAACCTAGAAAACTGAAATTTGGTGTGTTAGTTACTAATGCATGTTTACATACTGTGTAATTGTTTCATAATTTTGTGATGTCTTTGAGTTGTATTATGCTTTTGGCTACCTGAGAAACAATAAGGTGCATTTTCTCAAAAAGTGCTCTAAATATTTCATTGAAAATTTTCATAAGTTATGTTGAATATACAACACATAATCCTGTGGAGCGGAATTTTTATATGTATTATTTTTTATATAAGTGCTGAGGCTTTCACGGCCGGCGTTGTCAACTATGTTAAGTAGATTTTCCGGGCTTGTGGGCTGTGGTCGAGTTGGATTGCCTTCCTCCGACGTTTCGCTGAAAACTGCGTCCAGCATCTTCAGGGTGATCCAATTAGTGAACTCCCGAGTCCAAATATTAGAGAGCTATGCCTTCCAGCGCGATATATATATATATATATGCTGGACGCAGTTTTCAGCGAAACGTCGGAGGAAGGCAATCCAACTCAACCACGGCCCACAAGCCCGGAAAATCTACTTAACATATTATGTTTTAGATAAAAATAATGTAGTTACTTTGACATTCTTGAAAATCCATTCAAGTAAACTCGCAAGAAAATTTAATTGAAATGTTTACTGAAATTCTGTTCCTCAGGATTATGCAATAGAACCTTTAATATCAAGCTTCCAAATTTGATAACTTTACATACAATAGTTTTTGAGAAAATGCACCTTCGAAATGAAAAAAGTGATAAGTATCGAAAAGTTGAGTTAAAGATTTAATTTCATTTAAACAAGGCGACCTCAATAAAGGCATCTCGCCATCTTGTTTACAGCCTTCTAAAAGCGCAAAAAACAATACTTAGGAAACTGACAGTCAAAACAGCAAGAAATACGAAATTGCAAACTGTTTTAAAGAGGAAGCAAATGGCGTGGCACAGTAACATTAATTGCTATTTAAATTAGTTTTGATAGATGCGTAGAGCTTCAGGAACATAATCCCAATACTGCAAATTATTTTTAATGAAAAGAAAAAAGTAAGGTTTTTAGTTATGTTGCCTACATTTACCTACCCTTAACTATATAATGAGATGATATTGTTTTGTTGTGAGGGGAAAATCCTGTTATTCTTTCCAAACCTGTACTGAGCTACTTCTTTTGCCCCTCAGGTACATTGTCTCATTACGTTTTCCTCGTTTATATATGTAATTAGGTTAATTTTTGTTAGTTTTAATTACTTGAAACCCCTTTATCTCTAAAAATGTACATATTTGTCTTCAGCACAGCTATACGTGATGGTTACAATGAAAAGAGCCTGATGTTGATTGTGGGTCCTTGTGAAATCTGTTTGTCGGTAGGAATGCCGAGTACCCACTTAGTATAATGACTCTTCTCGCGTTTGTTTGCAAATATTCCACTTCTCGTGAGAGGGTCACCTTGTAATTGTCCTCAAGTTCACATGGGAACATGCCTTCTTTGAAAAATTGTTTCCTGGCATGTGAAGTTCTACTATGTTGTGATAAAACATCCCGGTTCATGGCTCAGATATGAACTTAACCGCTGCTATGATGCCAACCTTTATTTCTTCCTATTTTTGTTTTGCTTCGCTTAACCACATGCTCCTATATCGGAGGATCTATTAGGAAATACCTTATGGGTGGTACATAGCGAGACATCCTTGTTTCACCTTGCTTCGTCACGTATCCACAGAGGCCGTAGTGCCAGACAACTGTATCTCTGTTTCTGTGATAGACAGGGGCAGCTTCGACCGTGTCCACAGAGACCCTAGTGTTGGCAACTGTCGCACTATTTCTACACATGCTGGGCAGATGGCATTAGAGTGCGGTTCAGTCAGGACCTTCTAGATTAACGGACCTGACCCTGGCATCCCAGTTGTACAAAAATGGCGTCGGCTGGTGGGAGTGATTTCTGAGGTGTTTCCACACGCTGTTTTTCGTATTATTTTCTATGTCTTCGAGTTATTGTTTCTTATAATAATTCCTATGTAAGTTTGTCTTCATATTAGCAAAGCGAGTGTTTCAAAAGTTTTATTTGGGCAGTATAGGAACAGGAATAAATGTAATAACGTTTTGACTGTGCCGTGTGCTATCCACGTGTTCATGTTTATTGTGTTCCATCTAGGACTATGGCTACATTAGCCGTATAGTGTGGTTAATTTATCTGTTTGCAAGTACAATTTGTGTCACGATTACAGTGGTGAGAGGTTGTTGAAGAAAAACTGTTCCAGTAGTGTATATTAATGTTGCCATACTACAACCTAACCTCAAACACGACAATGCACCGTAACTGTTGCATTCCCGGATGCAAATTAAAAATCAGAAACTTTCAGTTAAAACAAAAGGTAAATTACAACATAAAGCTTCTAAATTCAGTATTTAATTACAATAAATTGCAGCGTTATGTGTATTAGTTGCCGGTGTGTATATAACATGGTGAATAGTGTGAATAGTGAAAGACAATAATTTCGAGTGAATTCAATTAGTGGCATCTGCAACACCAACAGTTTGTTTCATGTAAGTAGTATGCTGCTCATATTTGTACATTATCTTTTGTCTTTGTAATTTAAATGTGTAGCTGTAGTTTAGAAGAAATGTGTTATGTTGCTGCATGTAAAACTGTAGACTATAGCAAAGTTTGGTAAATATTTACAAAATCGTCCGCTCGAGAAAACGAATGAAACATAGTGCAATGGATTCAGTTTTTATTGCTGATTACGATCTTGTAAGTTTTATTGTGCGCTCAAGCTTCGTGTTTTATTTATGAGAAAATTTCGTACGGTCGATGAAGTGGTTTTATTTCGCTTATGCGGCGGATATTTAGCTAATAAATGTGCATAAACGAGTGTAATATATGCTACAATGATTGATTAATGCATTTACGTTGAAATGATTGCATAAACACTACCCAAATTGTAAATATTTCGATAACACAGGACCCTGTCACCCCACTCATATGCAAAACTAACCTAACCTAAGCTAACACAATGTTGCTTTACAATACTGATTTAAGATTACGTATTTCATGTATTTCATTTACAGTGCTGTTTTACGGTTATTATTTTTAATATTTCATCTGCTTTTGTGGATTCCCCCTGTAAAATAAAGTGTCCTGAAGTGCTGAGTAATATGTTGTTGCAAACTGAGTAATCAAGTTCTCAGTAATAGTAAAAGCAAAATTTCACCCTAAAGGTTTTGAATTCAGTAGGTAGCTTTAGGTCATTCTAAATAGCAGCATTTGTATATCAGCCATCCAGTATAGTATGTTTTGTGTAGGTATATAACATTATGCACATTGTACAAATGTGAAAAACAGTGTAAACAATGATTAATAATTCTGAGTCAACTCACTGTCAACAGTTCTGTTTTATTTAAGTAACATGCTGCTTGCAGTTTTGTCTATCTTCTTTGTAATTTGAGTGTGTAATGCAGTTACATAATGGCATGTAAACCTGTAGATTGCATGAATGATATTTGAGGTTATATATTTCATTGCCCATGGTTTATCGTTTAATATTAAATGTCATTCTTTTTTGTTTACTTGAGTTTATGTTTAAGACAGTGTTTTTGTGTTTAACACAGCCCATATTCACAAAATAGGCGTGTTATTACACCACATTTTTATTTTACTGCGTTGAAATCGTAGCCTGTAGACGAGTTGTTTACAAGTAGTTCCCACCACATAGGCCGCCATCTTGAATCACAGTGTCAGGTCCGGTATTTAGGAGGTCCTGGTTCAGTCCACCGGCTTTCATTATGTGTGGACAGAGGGCAGTGCATTCGCTATATCCGTATAGTTTCAATTTTATTGTTATTTTTTAGGTCTAAGGTGGAACTTTGAGTCTTGGTATTAAATATTCGATTCGGTACTCACCTTTGTGACTGAGGTAAACTATAAACTATAAAAAGAATTTATAGAATAGGAATTGTTATCGAGAAGTCCCTGCAGTTTCTGCTGTGATACACACTTCATAACTTAATTCTCCAGAGGGTTAGTAACTCGGCTTTCAAAATGTTTCCCAAAATTCAAACTTATAGGTTGCGCGTTTGTTCTTGACGAATGACCTTGAGCAGAAATCCAATGAGTGAGCCTACCCTTAATAAACAGGTCAGCAAATGTTTATGCTACGATAACAGATACCTCTGTTTTCCTCTGTCGCGTTTGTGTATACAGTCGACTGCAAAAGTTTTGTGCGGTACGGATGTATGTATGCATGCAACGAAAATAGCAATTCAGACGAGGGAGAGATGTCGGGAATAGAATAAATGCAAGAAAGTTAAGTGGAAACAGTTATAGAGGTATAGTGAGGTATACGTGTGGCTGATATTACTGCAAGTGTCATAAATTGATTTGTAGTGTTGTACTACTTCAGCTCAGAAGCATGCGCATCATCTCACTGCAGACTGTACCTCCTCTCTCTCGTTCCCGCAAAAGCTGAGTAGAGACTCGCATTCAACCTTTCATATAAAATTTTCATTCGTCAAGAAGTAACGCGCGACCTGTACAATTTTACAAATTTTTATAACACCTTTTACTTCTACTTTTACCAGGATGCAGACTTCGCTGAATCCTGCGTGACACTCGTCAAGACGTAATAAACTGCCTTCTATAACCCAACCACCCTAAACTTGAAACACGCCCCCCTTAAACACCTTCCTATAAATATTCCTATCTGCGGTTAAACCCTACGCAGCAGGGTACACAGTAAAATAATTCAGGGGGAACCTCAGCCTGCCAGCAGCTTCATGCTCATGCTCATAGTCAGTATGGTAGGTCCTCAATTGCGCCTGTGAGGAAAGGATTACCAAAGACATCCAGGTCCGTACGCACATGAGGACTCAGGAGGCTAAAGTCCCCCCTCCAGATATTCGAATCGAAGCATCATTTTTGTTTTCTGTGGTTGCTCTATACCCAGAGGTTTAGCATACCACAGTTTACCTGTTAATATATGTACAGGTAAATAAAAATAATGTATACGTTTAACAAATAATAAGCAGATATAAGAATACTCAAGTAGTTGGTGCACGTACACGCACCTTATCTTCGTGGTCTAAGGGTAACATAGCCTCCAGTTCGCGAGGTTGCGGGTTCAAACTCGGCGGGTAGTGATGTCTTTTTTCGGGCGTAAAACCTTAACATAGCTTCCATCGGAAGGGAAGTAAACCGGGGTCTCGTGTCGGAGATTTGCTGCACGTAAAAGAACTTCAAGCATGATAAAGAGGCCTCTGAGCAAAATTAAGCTATTTTTCACGCCTGAGGACCATAGCAGTTAAGGAGCATCCATAAACACCCAATTCTTTTACACACATACTTGTAACATAATAGAATATTACACAACGAGAGCATAATGGCGGCAATTAAGATACGAGTATAATTTTAATTGCCTTTATATTCTAGTTTTATACGACTATTATGCTCCAATATGTGTCAAAGTTTAAAATGTTTTAATGTTCTACGCCTCTAAACATATATTTCCGGTGAAATCTCGACATCAAATTTTTTGGGTGGAATACAAGACTTCTACTTCTATACGTAGTAGAGAAAGTAAAAATGACAAGAAAAAAGTTAAAAGATGCAAAATATGACCTTATATGACTCGTGAGAATTGCATAATCTGAATCACCATTGATGGAATCGTGCTTCACTTACATTTTCCATAGGCAAAAAAAAAAAAAAAAAAAAAAAAAACTATGACGTCATAAACAACTTCGCCCTGATCATTATGAGGAGGTGGATATCATGAGATCCATTTCAGTGGCATAAATGACTATTATGCACTTTTCTACAGTATTTAATGTTTCTTTACGAATGTTTTCCCAACTGTCAAATGCAATAAGCAATCGTATAATAAAACAGATTTTCGAGGGTTTGAAGTATGATAACCTCCGACACGTTTGACTGCAGACGTTCTGTCCCTTGAGAAGTTAGTCTCGTCGATGATCACAACAGTTGCAAAGGCGTCATCACTTCTGTTTGCTATTCATGGCCGCACATGATCGTTACGGGTGCTATTACTGAATAAAATTCGTTCACAGTTCGCCCCTCCCTGTATGAGAACCTTGGCCTCATTCAACAGGTCAAGCACTTCTCGGTTCTTTTACTTTCTCCTTGCATCCTTTTATTTTTGTTATTCTCTGTATAGTTTTCCTTAATATACGCGACCTTGCCACCTCCGTGCTCCTCCTACCTTATAAAAAAGGTAATTACTTAGTAGCTTAACATGTAAAATCTCCAAATTTCTGCACCATTCGCTCGAAAAAATGAGGTTAATGTAAGCAAATTATGCATGCAAGCGTAGAGTAAACCTTTCGCGAATGACCGGCGTGTTTGGTTAGGTAATAGCAATGTTTTCTGGGCTCCATAGAGTAACAGTATCAACACATTATTCAAATACTTGAGAGGCTGTAAATATTCACTGTTCAAACAAGGACAGGACAAGAAAAGTTGCCATTACGGTTTTTTTTTTTCCCCTCTTCCTCACTGCGTTTCTTGCAGTTATTGTTAACGACCCATTAAAGACATTTTTATCAACTTTAATGAAAAAACTATATGGTGCACTTGCATGACCTTCTCCAACCTTGTAGAAACTATTTTTCAAACCCTTATTCCTCTATCTTCTTGAGTTAATCCAGATAAACATTAGCAGAAATTACCTTATTGCTAATTTTCTTGTAGCTGTAAGGGGGATATGGGAATAAGAGGGTTTAAGAGGTGGTTACTGTGTGATGGCATTGAAACTCCATTCTCTTTGCATTGCCTGAAAATAAAAAATGAGTGGACCTCCAATTTGGAAAAAAAAGTATTGCAAATTTAGGCAAATAACAAAGAATATTTCCGAAATGGTTCATTCCACAAAACATGTGCTTTAACGAGGTCTAGATTTCTTTTGTGCAGCAAGATTTTGTCTATATATTACAGTTTACCAGAAAATTCAAGATATGCATTTCATTTGCTTTAGAAGTATCTTTAACATATGACTTTTTTAATCAAAATCGTTAATTTTTTTGTTTGTTTGAGAAATTCGAAATTTTCGAACAATGTTCCACATAAAGGGTAGTCTAGAGAGGGGGAATTTTCTTAAATCTTAGTGTTACTTCCTTGAAAGACCTGAACTTAAATCCATTTTGGCATTTAACCGACTGTTCGTTTCAGAGTTACACTGAGCTTTCTTTTCTAAAAACACCTTTTCTAGATTGAGGTGGTCCCAAAACAAGTATTTCTGGTGAAATCTCGCTATCAAATTTTTGAGTGTCATGCAGCGATTGCCCTATTTACTCTAAACACGTAAAAGAAAAAGTAAAATGCGTAAAAATTATAGAATAAATTCTGGAAGAATGTAGATCAGTAGTTAACAAATATAAAATATATTTGAGAGGTACAACCGGAACTAAAAAATTCAATGCCACAGTTGGGTTCTGAACCACAGACGCTCCGCTTACCAGATGGGTGCTCTAACCATTAAGCTACTGTGACAACCTGCCAGAATGACACCGGATTCCCCAAACGATTCGTATTTTTCTCCCGGTAAACCACAAAGGCAGTCTCACATCAGAGAGTTTGCCCACGCACGGCTTGTGTGTTTAAAAAACACCAACAGTATGTTTGTTGGCATAAATAATAAAATATCTTTCCAACTCTGCTTATTTCTGATGTACTACGGAGAATACGTTCTCGGAATCTGTGACGACGTAGCAGTTAGAGTACCTCGTTTGAAGATGTCACTACAGTATGTGTTTCACGGATGTAATTAGGTTAGAGAACTTGATATGGACAGACGCCCAACACAATAAGCCCAAGGGTGGAGTACGTCCGGAACAGTGACGGAAATCTGTATTGAGCTAGACAAGACACGAATTTACTGAGCAGCATAGGCAATACAGCATTTGAGAGAACACATTGTGTCTGTTGTTGTATTCCTGGAAGATGCTGGGTCCTCCGAGAAACATAAAAGCCGAATGAACAAAATAAATTATTTATTCCCTAGTAAGGCGCGTTCTTGGAAAACCCCTTAGCACTTGTTTTGTAGCTTTGGCAAATAAATAATACAACGTTTACCCTTTTCACTAGGGCTTCTTGGCAAGTACAAATGCTTCTTAGAATATTCTTTTGCTTAACTGCAGTCTGGACCAAGTTGGTTACACTAAAATTTCCTTCACTGATAATAGAATGCATGTTTAAACTTCTAAGCGTTGCGGATAATGCATCTGTAAGGTTGTTCAAAATTCTCTTCTTGTTTTATCTGTGCATGAAATAAAGCTCTTGCAAACATATTCTGCAAATTCTTTGTAATCGATGTATACTTTATGCAAACATTTGTGTGTACGCAGTGCTTTGACTTTTTCATGTGAGAATGGCGTAACTGATTGCTATGAAATTTTGAAACTATAAAAACTATGAAAGCTACCATTTACTTGGAATACTTTCCTATCTGAGTGTAAAATTATATTTCCATTATTAAGTTAATACTTTTGTCTATCACATGCATAGTAGGTACAGGTGGTGTGTTCCATCCAAAAATATGATATCGAGATTTCGCCGTAAATAAATGCGCTCTTTCAAACCCACTCAGTAATAAAAAAAATGTAACTGAAAAGTGAAGGTCGGCTAGACCAACTTAGTTGTTAAGTTCATTGTCTTCCGAGGATCCGATACGAAAATTTTAATTTTCTCAAATGACTAACGCTTTTGATTAAACCACCTACGTTGAAAATATTAAGTTCTCTTCGTTCTCATTGACTTTCGCATAACTTATAGACCGAAAGAAATACGCATTTTACTACTCCAAGAAATGTAGATCTTGTCAAAGCACAAATGTATCTTAATTTTTTTTTTTCCCCTGTGGAGTTAATTATTTCTGAGATATTCATTGTTATTAATTTTAATTTTTTAACATTTATGCTTACAGTAAGATTTCGAAACCATATATTCAAACCCAGCCCAGATGGACGGTTTTTAAATAGCGATTCTGGAATTGATAGCATCATTAACAAATTATTGTTATTATTGTTGTTATCGTCTCAGATGAAAAGACTTTCTCCCTTTCTATACTGGTCGTACAAAGAATACGTAATGTCAAATCCATGACATTAGATCAAAGGATTTGACTATCACTTATGCCTGCTGTATTCACATATTCCCGTTGCCCTTACAAGGACATGTTAAATAGCTGATAGACAATAAGCATTTTAAGACTAATTTGCAGAAGAGTGAGTTGAAAGTGTCACGTGAGCTCAACAGATCATTTTTTTCAGATTGGTTCTACCTTTCCATTGAAACATGGATGTGGGGTGTATTCGGACAAACAAAATAACTAAGGAAATAGCTTTAGAAGCAGTGGATACAGGCACAACTAGAATCAAGCACTAATTGGGGAAATGGTAAAAAAATCGAATTCATTAGAAATAATTGTCAACGAACGATATGCAGGCGTAGAAACTCTTAAGCAATTGACTTCCAAGTTATTTACACCCGAACCGTTAAGTCACTACAAAGAATGTAAGCTATAGCGGCCATGATTCACTGACGAGCAGGTAAACACGGTCTAGTGAGTGCTGTCGCAAATATCCAGCTTGGGGTGATTTGCAACTCGTGACGTCACTGCGTAAAGTCCAGTAATATTTTAACTTTATCTCCTATCATCCTGGCTTGAATGCTTAGAAATTCCTATGCTTCAAGATAGATGTTGGGGAAAGGGTTTAATAGCAGCTTCCTAATGTTCAACATGCCTGATGTTACACAACATGGAAGTGGTGCCAACCTTACAATGGGAGTTACTAGCATCAGTCTAGTCCTAAAACCTACTTTGCAAATCTTGTCTGCAGGTTAAATATGTCGTACTGCATTTACTAACACTGTGTTGTAAACTCGACAATGAGGAAATGTGAAGCACTTATTTTAGGAACTAAAACAATACGTATGAGACACAATGGAATCTGCACCACCATTTAAATCAGTTTACCTGCCTGCAAGAAAAGATCTGTATCGCCAACTTAACAACCAATTAATACCAATTATGGACGTATATTTACCTGGAGTATCTTTTAGGAACAGTTGCTGGTATTGATGTCAACTTAACAGATGGAATGTCACCAAAAGTAACCAGAAAGCACTTTAATGGGGTAAATGATTCACAGTTGGCTTTTGGTGAATTTTAATAGCAGATGACCCTTACGGAAGGAAAATAAAGCGGAAGAAGAGAAAATAGAGAAGACCATGTTTGGATTGACCTTCCTTAAGGCAGAAAACTGTGATTGATACAACTTATTTGGCAACAGTGAAGCAATTCATTCTTGTTTGCTCCTAAAAGGTTCTGTAAATGTATTAGCCTAATTTTTTCTAAACTTGTTCAATTTAGACACTTAATTAGCAGAACATGTAAAATAGCCTAGTTATAAAAATGAAAATAAATTATAGCTTTATAGCAGCTGTTAAGTTGGCGTAGAATTGCCAAGTAATAATTTGCATAATATTAGCAGAAGCCCTTGACCGCCAGATTGTACAAGGGTATTATCGGCAGCAGACTGCACGTCTAGTTCGCTTATTAGTTTTCCATATTCGTGGTAAGCTATGACGTCACTCAATGAGCTGTCCTAGTTTCTCAGCGCTTTCAGTTTTACACGACACTTTAAATATCTCTACACACTTTAAAGCTATTGAGGTAGAAAGCAAAATTAACTTCCAAACAATGATAAAAAAACAAATGAAAACCTGATCCAATACTTTCATTTGAATTTCTCTACCAATAACAAATTCACGTGCATTCATTACCCAGATGTGGTATATGCAGGACGGGGTTTTAAGTACAGAGCTTTTTTACTGGTAATTGAAGACAAATAAAAAATATTACATCAAGGTTGCTTAGTACCTCTAAAATGACTCAGAAGGTGTGACTCAGAGTGGGCTGGTCTCGATGCACCGGAACCGAGTTCACAATGCTTTCTTCAAAGCCAATGACCTCAAAATACTTAGGCCAGTAGATCACGCACTGAGGTGCGTAGCAAAACAGATAATCTATACTGACAGGCGTTGTCCATTTCACGGCACTGTTACAACCATGCAAGAAAAACACCAAGCTGTAAAAAGTAGGAAAACCGTTAGACGAAGAGAAAAAAACAACTAACACAATGAATGGGTACATATTAAGAAACCAATTACTGAAGCATTTGATTATATATAATGTGCGTGTGCGCAAACGCGCGATTTTTCCTATACAATATTCACAGCAAGGTTATACAACACCTTGCATACTGCAACCTTCGTGGAATTATTGTGGCTTCTACCCCCAGGAAGTTGAACATCAGGACACACAGGCAGGCGTGCCACAGAGAAATCCGTAAGAGCTTCAAGTTATTGGAGGTGCCCATAGAAACGACCCGTCGACCAAGCAGCCTTCTGTTGTCTATGGAGAGTACTCTTATCTATGAACTGCCATCCGCACCATCTATCCGGCACAGCCATGCGTCACGAAATCTGGAAGCATGCCTAAAACTTGAAATAAATGGAGTGATAGGAAAATAATGAAAACGAAACAGTGGCAGTAGAGAAACCAATCAAGCATTCACCTAGATACCGATCTTGGTTGGTTCACTACACATTACTCATATGTTTGCTGTGGAACCATTTCAAATGAAGTAAAAAGTGAGTAATTAAAACTAGTGTAAACGGTATTAAAATATGTAGTTATATGTGTTTAGTATCGTATAAAATCAAAGAACATCAACAAAAAGGGATTGAATTCTCTTTTGTCTTGCTGTCTTTGCTAAATATTGACGAACTACGTATACAATATCGCTTGGAATGAAATATTCTCAGCGTCTGTCTTACTTTATATGCATATTCTTTGGAGCAACACTCTGTTCTTCCCAAGTATGTTATTTTATAAACCCAATGTGTTCGTATTCAAGTTTAAAGGCTTAGTAAATAATTTTTAAACTTTTAATCATTTATGAAATGAAGTTAAAAGGTGTTTTATAGTTCTAGGAATAGAAATAGGGGAGATACATCTGGAGTTCGGCTCTGAAGCACCCTTGGGGGAAAGGATGAGGTGAGAGGAGACACCAGGTGGCCAGATCCAGACTAACGGCACCGACATTAACAGAGGTCTCTAAAGTTCCCCAAGTTTGACGACACCTCTAAGACTTTAGGTTTTTCGGGATCATCTCAAGGGGATCTCCGCGCGGGAACCAAAGCCACCAGATACCATCCCTGTGTCCATCCAAATCCAATGTACAACGAGGGACGGAAAGAGTTCATCAGGAAGAATTCAGTTTTTCAGTTGTGAAAGAATTATCACAGTAGACTGTGATTGTTTTTAGATTATTCTACATAGCAAAATTTTCTTTTTATGGGCGGCGCCGTGGCCGAGTAATTAGGCCGCTCGACTCTCACCAAGGCGGCCGAAGTTCGATCCCAGAATCGTGGTGGATAAAAAAGCGTTGGGGGATGTTTCCTCCGGTTTTCTCTGCAATTCATTTCACCAACTGCTCCATCATCACCTTTCCCTTTATCCATTTCGCCCTCATTGCTTATTTCCCATAACAGGCTTCGAGCTGACCTCAGGCATTTGATCTCAGGCTCCACTTAAGTTCTGGAATGTAAATCCTCCATAAGAGGAGGGTAAACAGAGAAAGAAGGGAATATTAATACATCTACTTGCTCACTGCCTTCATTTTCTGGAAAAACCTCTGATAGTTGATGGAACTTATCGTTTAGATAATAACAAAAATTGGGTTTATCCCAAGAATCGGTACGTTGAAACGTCATTTCAGCACCTCACCTCCAGAAAGACAGTTGTACTTTTCTAATATGGGAACCTAATCTTTCGACGGCCACGTTATCTTAAGCACAGTGTTAATATCACCGTAAGTTTGACAGTTACATATCTTAACAGTATATGCACCTGTTGATAAGATGGTCTGATGCAAGTGCTATGCAATTTTTTCTTTCGCTGAAGAACCAGAAGATTGCATTCCAAACAAATATTTTATTTGGGTGTTTTAAAAGAAAATGTACGTTTGAGGTCTCCTACAATCTAACTACGCATTTAAAATATTGTAAAGTGAAAGCTCACCCTTCTTATTTGCCTCAGCTTGCACTATGCAATTTCTTTTTTTACCGTTAGAGATAAAAGCTATGTGGACGTATACACAAGACAAACCGCAAGGGATTTTCCTGCCAATATATTGAGTACTGTCTCCGGCAAGTATTCTGCACGAGTCGCAACTGGTAAAACATCTAATAATTCTGCTTCTCGTCTACATTTCAGGTATCTGTCCACAAACTTAGTGACTCAGTCCCGTATTATACAAGATACTAATGTACAATGTTTTATAACATTGCGTATTTCGGAAATATTCGCAGCTATTCCCATGTTCTTTGATGTTGCCGATTGCATTATAATATACAACTTTAAATAGCTGCTTGTAAATATAATATGGCTATTTAAGCAATTGAAACCAATGATTGCTAACTTCACAATGTTTGATAAAAATAGATAAATAGCTCTTTGGAATTACAATTACAATTACAATAAATTATGTCATTTTTTGTGTAGAATCATTGCTCGACTAATTTCAACTAAACGAATGAATGTGGAAGTCTTGAAAGGTGTAAGAATAGGAAACAACTCTGTATTCTGTAACATGATTCATAGAACTTAGTAATGGCGTAATATTAAATGTGTCAGGAAAACCTGTTCAATACGATTATTTCCTCATACGCCTCTTGCTTTTAGCTGTTTTCGTAATTCTGGGGCCTTGTACGCGACCTTTGTTTTGTTTTCGTAGTTCTATTGACCCTGCAGAATTACCAGCTCAACCAGTAATAATTCATACGCCATTCTCTCGGAAACTAAAAGGTAACCTTAGGCAAAAAATTACGAGCTATAATTTTGTAGCCTGGCTGTTGAGAAAGCGATTTAGACTAATGTATAAGGGACATGCAAACAAAAGTGTTTGTTATTCGTATTAGTATCGATTGATCGGTACAAATGTGCAGAAGTTTTTGTTACTCCTACTGGTATCCGTAAAATGTGTGGAAAAGCAACAATTTGGTAAGTAATTTCATGGAATAATGTGAGCAGCCTCTGTAAATGTTAATTTACCAACAGTAAATCTACTTTAGCCTTAGTTTAGACTTTAACATTCCTAAACCACGTAAGGAATAAACATAGATGACTGGAGCGGTAATTCATTTGAAAGGTCCCGGTTGCAAATCTCTTACCTAGACCAATTTTTAGCAACTGTGTTCGGTATCTAGGCAAATTTTCCTTTCTTCCATTCCTTCTTTTGTATTTCCTAAACTGTATCCGAGGCCATTAAGGCTTGTACTCTTGAACGAGAAGTCTGCAGTCTAAAAGAGAGGGAGAGTTTTTCTCAGTCCTTGTAATTGGAAGATGCCATGGAGCATAGGCATTTCCTTCCCAAATTTCCTTTCCCAATTACAATTTCCCACTATGTCGTAAGAGTGGGCGTTAAAACACTAAACATTTTTTTAATTCAACATATCATTGTTTCGGCTGATAAGCTGCTCAGGCCTTTTGTGACCCAAATATTGCCTTTTAAGCTCTCTGGGGTGTGTAAACCTTATAAAAATAAGTCAGAGAAAGGAGGATTGGACTATGAAAGTAACCTTCGAGGGAAGATCGTTTCAGATGCTTTTTATATAGATCAACGACATGGTAAAAATAACTGTGAAGTTGTTCCAAAATACGTTTTGACAGAAATCATAAGATTGTAAGATAAACCTGTATCGGGACCATTTTCAAAGCAAAACGAAGGCGAGAGTCGCAGTAAAATACAGTAACCAAATGAGTAACCCTGACATTACCAGGGGGGGGGGGGTTACTTTATGCCCACATTCTATATATTTTTAAATTCTGTCTTTTAATTTCTTGATTGAAGGCATGCAGTTGATAGTTATTGTTAATCACTGTTTCTACTACTGAATTGCGTAATTGTTTCGGTCTTCATTGTTGGTCTTACTGAGAAACAATGAAATGTCAAGGCGGTCATAAAATACTGCTCTGTTGGTATAATGTGATTCATGTAAAAAAGCAAAAAATAATAGTTAAACAATGTTAAATAGTACCTTTATAAACATGACAAAATATAATACCCAATTTAACATAAATTTGTTTTAAAAATTGCTCAGACGTTTTGTTAGTGGTGGTCCCCGCATTAGTAGTATAAGTTATTGGCATTGCTAGAGTTAATGCTTGTAGATGGAACAACGATTTCTGACTAGCACTCTGCTCTCATAGATACAGATACTTTACAACAGGATAGAACCTACTCTTAAGAAGACTGCCTTTGTGGATACGTCCGCGTTTAGGAATCCCAGAAACAAAAGAACTGATGAAGCTACCACGAAGCATCCAACTAACATCCACAGTAGCTTCATCAAGGGCAATATCTGCCAACAGTGGGAAGAAAAGTGGCTGACTACCTAGAGTCCTGGGTCCTAGACCAGAAAACGATATCCAATTGTAGTCCTGTTTTCCGAGCAAGGACCAAGATACCCTTATTAGCCTACGGGTTGGTCACTCTAGCCTCACTCACTCATATCTTCTGTCACACGAACCGTCTTCTCAATGTCAACACTGTCAACGTACTCTATCAACACATCATTGAGGTCTGCCAACAATACACCGACGAGCGTGCCAAGTGCGGAGTACCTTCCTTGCCGATGGCCTTGGACGATACTTAATGTTGTTGAATTTGTTAAAATGAGTTTGTTATTTAAATTTATGGTGTTATTTGTTTGCCTGTTATTGTTTTTAAATATCCGAGATAAACATGTGATGTAACTATACACGAAAAAAGTGGGAATAAGAGGCTGGAAGGGGAAAGCACAGGATCGAGATGAATGGAGGAGAATTGTTAAGGTGACCACAACGGGTTCTAGCACCAACTAGATATCTGTTTATTACATCGCATAATGTTACATGCATTTGTAAATCGTTATTTTTGTTTTTTAGCTTGCCTCTGTGATGTGGTGGTAGCGTGTCTGCCTCACATTAAAAAAGACCTAGTTCGAATCTCGCTTAGAGTGAGTTGATGTTAGAGAGAAGACGAATGTCCGCTAACTAACCTCTATGGACCTCGGGCTCATTTCAGCACCATTTCATTCATTCATCTTCCCATATGACATCACGTTGTAGGATGTTAATATGTATTCGAGAAAAGCTGTTGTTACATTAATTATTCTATACCAGGTGGAAGGTACTGCTTCGACCATACGTTAACCAGGGACTCTTCATGATGAATGTAACAAATATATTCGATACAATTATTGTCGATAAAGAACCGTTTCGCCCAAAGGAAATCATTTGTATCAAAATGTGGAGCCATTTACCTTCTTGACAAATGGATATAGTCATTTCACTATGGAAAACTGAATCTTCATTATTACTTGAACAAATACATAATTTCAGTAAGATTCACGCACTGAAGGCATTGCTTTTCTCGAAGCACACGCGGTATGTGCGAGGATGTAACCCCATCAGCTCAGTGTTCCTATTTACATCGCCGAAAAAACAAATTTCTTAGAAAACGATTAAACCTACAGAAACGAATTTTATATTTCTTACACCTGCATCTATTAGCCAAGTTATTCTGGCCCGCCCTGTGTAAGTCGTGAGATGCCCCTCGACTTAAAACGACTTAGATACATCTCTGAAAGAAACTGCTGAAGTCTTCAACACGGCTTAGGTTCCAAAGTTTTATTCCTTCCACATTTCCTTCGATCGTCCTATGTTTCTTTGTTCTTGTGCCTGATAGTAACTTGCTGTTTTGGGACTTCTGTTTTATTCCATTTTATTTAAGTGCTGCTTCTAATTGGTTGTGTATTCCATTATTGTTTATTGTATTCTTCGACTTTTAACTGTTCTATTTGATCGTTTTATTTTTTGCCTAGTCTCGTATATCCAGCAATGATTTATTTGCAAGCTAGTTTTCAATAAAAAAAAACCGGACAATCCAAAAATACTGATGTTTACCTTCACGAAACCTGACAAGTATCCACGGGAGAAAGCACAGCTAACTGCGCAGGTATAAATTTCATCTTAAAGCTCATAGGATTTGCTTTAGACTGACAACAATGACCCAGATTCGGCGCAGAGGTCGAAATTACAGAAGAGTCGTGGGGTCCGTGTTGTGACCCTGACAAGTTCCTGAGTTTCCACTTCCGAAGAAGGCGCGGCAGGTCGGAGCAAGGTCGAGGACATGGTAGTTATCCACGTGCAGGCGTGGTACAGAACGCCCCTTCTGTTTAGACAATAACGTGCATCCAATTTCTTACCAAGATGACAGACATTTTCTCGATGAAATAATCGTAATGATATGCAGTGCCATTGTTTACATTTTCTATAGGATATTTGGGAAATATAACGTAGTTCCATTTTCTGCGACTCTAAGCGCATATCCTGATGAAATGCCTGTAGTATTCCTATAAATAATACATGACAGGGTATTAAAAAATCTGACATATTGCTCTCACGTGACTTTCTCCACCTTGTACTAACCATTCTTGCAAAATCTTATTCCTCTAACTTTATGTTAGTTGAGATAAACATTTGCAGAAATTACCTTATTGCTTATTTCCTTGTAGGTGCAACGGGAATATGGGAATAGAGTAGATAGTCCAGTCTTTTAAAGGTTTGAGATTCCGTTCTCTTTGCACGGCTAACATATGAACAATGAATAATGATGTTCCATTTGAGGAAAGTTTTAAGTTTTCCAAAGCTCACACAAATAACAAGGAATATCTCCAAAATGGTTCACTATACAAACAAATTCACTTGGAGCTAAATTATGTGTTTTAGCTAGATCTACATTTTTATAGCAATATTTGGCGTATCTCTTACGGTTTTCGAGTTATTCAAGTCATCCAGGGTAAACAGGACCACATAGGCCATAGCCAGAAAACTCAAAATATACATTTCGTTAGACATAACAATATCTCAAACATACGGCTTTATAATAAAAATCATTAGAGAATAACATTTTTCGAAAAATTTTCCCTTAAAGAGTAGTACAGGATGGAGAAATTTTCTTAAATCTTCGTGTTGCATCCTTGAAAGACATTAAACTTAAATACCTACTTTGGTTGTTAACCGACTTTTCGTTTTTGAGCTATGCTGTCCACAGCCTGGCAGACAGACACACTGACAACCGCGCGCGCACACACATACGGACCTTTTTTTAAAAATGATTTTTTTTTAATTCAGAGGGCGTCAAAACATATTTCCGGTGAAATCTTGACATCGAATTTTTGGGTGGAATACAGTACTTCCTCTACTTACTATACGTAGTAGAGAAAGCAAAAATGTAAAGTCAAGAAAAACGAATTTCTCTATACAAATGCATCATGATCATGAGTTACATTATGTTTGTCACACCTTCCCTCTCTTGTCTAGTTCTTTCTCTCCTTAGATTCATAGCTTAGCTGAAATTGATTATTTTCCAGCCTGTTTTGGCCCATACTTTGCTCAAATACTGCCGAAAGTTTAAGCGTTTGAATATAGTGCACATGACATTTAAAGCCTGCGCTAGATCTTCAAAAATGGCGGATTCTAAGAAACGTTTACTGCCAACCGATTACTGGAGGTTTAGAGAACATTTATATACATAAATCTAAAAATAGTAAATTTGATAATTTGTCTGCCATTTTTCAGTCTCGGGGACCTTTAAACTCAACTCCACTCCACTCCACAATATATTCATCCGCAATGCTTGCAGAATCTGACTGCATAACTCCATTTCTAGAATAACTTTTATGGACTCGCATGATGATGATGTACATTTAAGGGTGCTCAACTAATAGGTCATCAGCACCCTTATAAAACGGAACATGGAAAAGACTAATATAAATAAAGCAAGGTCCCTTACACACGACTTAAGGCAAAATCAGCTAGAAACTAATCCCCATAAAGATAAATGCAAAATAAAACTCCTAGCAAAAGCTACAAACATACGTCAATGTGAAATCTCAATATCTATAACACTAAATCCTTATTTGGAACTTAACTTTCATAAAAATTTTAAAATTTGTTCGACCGCTTGATTAGCGTCTGCTAGGAGCTCTGCAAGACTGACCGGCCATTTCCTAGGCTCCCAAGGATGTGATAAAGAAACCTTCCATACCTCCGGTTGTTTAGCCCTCTCTAAGATCATAAAGCTGGAAGGTCTCTTCTATCACGCCAGTTAGGGGCAGGGGTAGAAAACATATTTTGCTTACAGAAACGTCAGAAGTCCATTCATACTTGCCTCTTTAGTCTAGCAGTGATTGGATAGAAGCAGCCGAATTTTCTCCCACCTTTCCTATAACAACAGACACAGACGGGTATCTGCGTCTCTTTTCAACATATCTCTTTCTCTTTCTTTAGGCCAGAGACAAGATAAACCATACGGGGTATAGCAACACTTATAGACCGACTGAACTTCGCTACAGAGTGGAGCAGGGTCCCTTCAAAAAAGTAACCGTATGGCCAATACGCAACCGAGCAAGACGACATACGAAAGCAGGGTACGCAAGTTGGAATTTCCTTTACTACTGTAAGGTTTTTTCTGCGGTGAACTAGCTACTCTTCGCGTCAACACAACACCATTCTCCGCACTTCAAGCCTAGTCTTTCGAAGTAACACGAGATATTGTAATACTGTATTCTGTAGTTCGCCATTTCACTTCCCTACAAGTCAACGAAACCAGGAATCCATGCACACACCTCGCTGACGCCAGAAGCGTGTAAAACATGGAGGGCATCCTGGATACGCTGGCTCTCAAGTGCACTAAAGGGAATCGCTCAAAATTAGGGAGTCGCACAATTTGGTACAAGGGCAGAGAAAGTCATGTGAGTGCAAATCTTTAGATTTGTTGACTTATATTGCACGATTCACAGCTGTTGCGTTTCAACTGATATTATGGTCTCGAATACTTGGGTAGAAATATGTTGTACCTTCAGAAACCGGCTTTCTTCTTGAATTATTGCGTCTATAATTTGTTAATTCGAAACAACGCATGCGAAAGTCCATATTATACTAGAAGGTATTTCCGCTTAGGTATGAAATCATGAAGGTTAAGCGCATAATGCCTATTACGGCGCTTGAAGGGCATTTTCATCGGAAAAGCACCATTATTTCTGATTAATTTCTGTCTTAGAGTGCAGAGCGAAGGCGTTACCTTCAGTACTCTTGTCCCCTCTCCCTGCCTGGCCGAAGACAAGCAAAGGTGTGGTCTCTTGGAGATCACGGATGTTTACCTACCTGAAGGTAGCGTTATGAGTGACCTTATGACATTAGGTTTCTGCTATGACCAAATGCCCGCATCTTTACTGCAACAGAAGACCGTAATTTTTACTATCCGCTTTCTAAAATGTCAGCTCCATATATTACGTCACAACCTGACTTAAAGGTTTTCTTTGTCTGCCTACGTTGGTATATCTTGGACATAAAATTGTACGTTTTTTATTGCTTTGTATAATTTTATGAACTAGTTTTGTCTTCTGACTCTTTTGGACAAACAATTCATGAACATGGTCTTTTGTTAAAATAAAACAGAAGAGCTTTAGCGTGTCCGTAAAATATTGTGACAAAAATAAAAAAAGTCGAATTACTTTTTCTGTCACTTTATTTTCCCTCTAAACTTTTGCACAAAAATACAATTCTCATCTACTGACAGTCTTTCGTGATATCGCAACTTGGCTATTTTCTTCTCGCAACCTTGACTGAGTCCTTTCACTGCCTTTCTTCACTTTCTCTGTCTCTCTCATACACCAATTCTGACAATATAACCTCCCAACCAGTGGCGGCTCGCAGTCAAAATTTTAGGGTAGGCAAAGTGTAACAGTAACAAACAACAACAACAACAACAATAATAATAATAATAATAATAATAATAATAATAATAATAATAATAATAATAATAATAATAATAATAATAATAATAATAATAATAATAATAATAATAATAATAATAATAATAATAATAATAATAATAATAATAATAATAATAATAATAATAATAATAATAATAATAATAATAATAATAATAATAATAATAATAATAATAATAATAATAATAATAATAATAATAATAATAATAATAATAATAATAATAATAATAATAATAATAATAATAATAATAATAATAATAATAATAATAATAATAATAATAATAATAATAATAATAATAAATACCGTTTATCCGAAATATAGGGGGCGAAGTGATTGCGGATAACGCAAACAATATATTGTTTGGTTGTTTAATAAGAGCAGAGTGAATGAGTGACTTTACGGACGAATTACCGCCAAAACTAAAATCACGAGTGTCGGCAGACTTTTTTCCAGGGGGGGGGGGGCCACATGTTGGAAATTTGCAATCATATAATATTAAATCATTATTTTACTGTCAAAATTTATAGTATGTGTTGCAGATAACCGTATTAATTTGTGCTAAACAAAAACTGTTCTTTACATCAAAATTAAAATAATAGTTTAAAAGTCAGTAACTGACTGCACATTAAGTTCACCAACTTCCAAGGGGGGGGGCCGTGGCCCCCCTTGCCCCCGTTTCGCGACGCCCATGACTAAAATAGATTAAGAAATTGAAAAATTGTCTGACTGTAGCTTTGTGTTAAATAGCTAAATCACTCATCTTTTCATTGTCAGTGCGCCGCGAAAGCGAAATTTGTAATAGTTCACTAATTAAGTCGGTCATACTGGTATTACACAGAGATAACGACAGATGCAGATCTCTGAGATCTTCGTTCGTGGAGTATGGCTGTTCGGAAAATGTCGCATAAATTCGGATTTGGGCAGGCAAGTGTTCGGACTGCTGGCAGACGCGTCTACGCATGCTCGGAGTGCATATACAGACCGAATGTTTCCTTATCCCTGTTCAAGGGCCTCGTACTGAGGAAATGGGGCCGGGCAGGCAGAGGTTAAGCTAGCCTGCTCTCCACTACCCAGGTTCCATGCGTATCATTTCTGCCGCGCGTTTCAAACACGCAGCGCAGTTTTGATTAATCGGAATTGAGATTAAAGGATTTGACCATGCGCTGGTCATTATAACCTAGAAAACTTTTCTTGAACTGCAATTTAGGGGAAAATGACGGTTCAAATGATAAAATGCAGAATCATAGTTAAACATTATTTGTTGATGTATTACGATAGGGTAGGCAGTGCCTACCCTGCCTACCCTGAGGAGCCGCGCCTGCTCCCAACACTCATTAAACCTGCTTCACTTCGACTGATCTTTCACGATGACACACACACAGCTGTCTCGCACTCACTGACCGACTCATGTCTTAAACCGTAACTCCTCTGCTGTTTCCTCGCCTAAATGTATAGAGAAAATGACGTAACATGGAACTTTCTCGACTTCCACAAACACGCCAGCCCCGGGTGTTTCTCGAAGGTTCCAGTAATCCTTTAAGCACGCGCTTATTTTGTTGGTCACGTATACGAAACACTTGCGCGAGGCAGCCAGAGCTTGAGTGCCTTTGTTTGCTCGCCGGCTGGTATGTGTTGTGAAGTAGTTTAGCCTGACCGAAAATTTTTCCATTAAAGAATACTTGTGGTGGGTGATTTTCTTGAAAATCTTAATGTTGTATCCTTAAAACATGCTGGGTTAAATACAAGGTTTTGTATTTAACCGACTTTTCGTTTTGCTTTTTGCTTTTATTGTTCATGGACACACACACACACCACACACGCACACGCGCGCGCGGACATTTTTTAAATGTTTTTGTTTTTATCTCAAAAGAAGTGTTTCCCATGAAATTTCGGTATCGAAATGTTGAATGGATTACATTACTTTGCCTATATTATTGCACGTGATAAAGAAAATAAAAAAGCAACAACGCACGATTGTACAAAAAGAAAGGTAAACCTTTCGAAACAAAAAATCGTGCCTTGGTTGGTTCGTTTGTAGTAACACTCCTGCAAAGGAACTTCCTGAAGAAAGTGTCTCCATGCTGTGGAATTACCAATTATCCATATAATTTACTTAAACTAATTTGGACTCTCTCAGAGCAGTAGCAAGTTCCCTGTCTTGCATATCTTGAAGCAAGGCCGTAGGAAGCCAATATTTTGGGAATAGTTCCCAGACGCGATGGAGCCGCTCTCTTCCTTTGACCTGCTCGTGGCAGTTGTCAAAGGGACGAGGGTTGGGGCAAGTTCATAATCTCGGCACAGGTAGCCCTCAAGCGGTCAAGGACGCAATATCGGGAAAGAGATGAAAGCACCAGCCCGATTAACCCCGCTTGTTCTTCCTTCCACGAAATTAACCCGCTTTGCAGAAAACGTCCGGCACAAGTTCGTGGAACAGCTTCAGCCGCAGTGCATGGGGTTCTAGGAACAAGCCCGTTATTCTCTGTAACTTTTTGTAATCTTTACATACACAGAATGTTTCTCTGAGTGATTTATAAACTTGTCGGAACTCTGTCCGTGATTGCAACACGTACAGCTACGTGCAGAAATTATTGCCGCTGTAGGACCTTCGATGCTTTTTGATATGACCTGCCATGTCAACATTTTTCTCTACCTTCCTAACTATTTAAGGGAACTGTACGATTACAACTGAGCAACATGACCAAAAATGACAATTGAAGTTTATTAACGTATTATTAATTCTAATTCTCAAAGAATATTTTTATATCATAGTGAAAATGGACTTACGTGTGTGAAATGCAAAGTATGGTGCACATGTGATAATAACTTTCTAAATCGTGCATTTTAACCAAAATGTGAACTGTTATGATAACTAGATGAGCAGAACACCAATCTACTTAATATGTCACTGTGTTTTTCTTGGTTGCAATGATTTGAGAACTTCGTCGATGTCTAAAATGCTCCTTGCGTTGAAATTTCTAACCTGTGGGTGAAACTTTGGAAATAATTCTCGGAATACTTGTCGACTAAAACTTGCTACGTATGTATATATTTATTAGTGTAAGGTACATATGTTACATCACTAAGATCATCTATGTTCGATGAGTACTTTTGCAAAAGCTGAAGCTCACAATTCATCAAAAATTGTTTTAAGGAATTTATTTAAAAATATGTTATAGCAGGCTTATTTTGTAGATAAATAAGGAAAACACACACACACAAATAGGCCAGCTGTTTAAAAATTATGAAAATTGCGTCGTAGAAAACATTTTTCATAAAGTAGCTTATATTTGTATTTTAAAATGCAATTATTCTGGAATTACTTTGTGTGCCAAAGTTTGTAACCGCACCTTTTGGTTGGGATATAAAATGTGGTCAAGAGTTTATAAGCGCAGTAGACAGCTTGGGTTTTGGAAAATTCCCAGATCAGTTCCTTGTTTTGCTTTGTAGTGATACGCTCTTACGTGTCAACATTTTTGCCTCCTTCCTTCCGCACTGTTTAGGTAGATTTTTCGCTATTGAGCCCTACTCTATGTCTAGAGCGTGGAGCTCTAGTTTCCGGCTGTGGAATGCGCCGGTAGAGCCAACTTTCTGTCTGGTGGATGCTTGGTGCTGGCCACATCACCTTCCCACATCTCCTGGATGATCTCTACCGTGGGTAAGTGGGCGTAAGGCCGGCAGTCGGGTTAGCAGGCCAAGGGCTATAGATATAGCGCCACAGTATATTTATTTTATTTTTTAACGCGTTTGAGACAACAAAGGAAGGAATTGCTCGCCGCCAATCCTAAAGCCTCTCTTACCTTTTGGCCTTCACACTGAATCACCGCATGCTCACGTTATTGAGATTCAGTTGATGCAATCTTGATGCGTACCTTCTTATTTCAGTAGTTGGGTATTGCCTATTTTTTTGTTTTTTGTGGTCTAATGATCTAGTGCACCGAGGTTGAGCAAAGGAAGATTTAATGTGCTGAATTTCGGCAGAACAATCTTATTTAAATTTGAGAAGTACAGAAGTTCCTTCGCTAAACTTCGCTGTACACACAACACGAGCATTGGATTATCCGAATACGAACATTAACTTGTGGTGTTTCTGCCCTTGGACTTAAAGTGGTACCTGTAGAACTATTAGAACTATACCTTATCAAGGGAGTGTCATTGTTCATCTCTCAAGTTTAAAGATTTCAGGTTCTGGTGCTGAAAAAAAAAAAAAAACAGCAGTTAAAGCAATTCGAGCTATAGACTTCTCCCTTGGATATTTTGGTATCTTATCAAACTCTTCAAAAGGTACCATTTAAATCAAGCTGTTTGAGGTTGACAAAGACCACAGGCTAATTTGTGCTCTTCGACCAATTCAAAACTCGCTATATGGGAACGGATAAGTCTCTCTCTTAGCCATTTGATTGTTTATTTCCCTGATTTGGGAATCCGTTTCAAGGAAGAGGCAGTTGATGTCTTTCAAGAATGCATTTGGGTATTGCGCTTGGACTCGGCGCTTTCAACAATGGTCCCAAAATATGAGACATTTTATATGTCGTAGGTTTTTGTTGAAATCTGTCATTTCCTGAAGATTGTAGACAAGCCTTGGAAAGTCGGTGATAATGTAACATAATTCTATATACCGTCTCATGGGACCTCTAGGCTAGCTCCGTTGTTTCACGAAGAACCGCGACAGAACTTCTGCTTTCCGTGATCTGCAGAGGATCTTTACGAAATAAGTTTCAGCCAAATCTGCACATGCACAGTGTGTCAAAGAAAGATGTTGATACTCTTTGAACATTAATTCCACAGTGTTCCAGACATTGTATTGTTCCCAGTGAAAGACATTTTGAACAGGATGCACATTCATCATCAGTAATGTTTTGAACATCTTTTTGACTTAGAATGATTTAATGAAGTCTTTCCTCGAGTTGGGTCTGTCAAATATGTAGGACTAAGAACTGACACAAAACTTAGGACCACAACCTCTTCTTTAGCTTCAAAACTAAGGCACAAACTTTATCAACTCCAAAAAATCTAAGGCAGTTTATCTCTACTACTACATTTAGGAGGCCTCAAAGTCAAACAGTATAAACTTTTCAAAATCAGGTTCTTCGGATCACATCGGAAGCTCCTTCGTAGCACTTAGCACTTCACAAAGATCTTCGGACTCCTACAGTTAAATGTACGCGTGCTAAATGAGCGTGCCAAAAGAACGACCGTCACCGTGGTTTGACGTTTATTCCTACAACTTGTAGATTTAGATTGCACTTGCCCAACAGTCTGTTTACTTTGGAGACATTTAAAAATTTTTACTTAATATATTTAAACAAAGAGTTTAATTCAAACTCTTAGGGTACTATAAGGAACAACAAATAAACTAAATAAATAAAAACATTGGGAAGACAGTGCAAAAGCACTTTTGAATAACTATAAATCTTACAGGAAGCAAAGTGACCAGAGAAATCTTTCAGAATGTAATACCTTGCATTTGTATTTAAATTAAATAGAAAATTCTCTAAATTGTTTGTAGAAGAGGGAGTAGAGAAAAGCAGGTTAAAGTGTCATGTGAAGGAAAAGTGAGCAGAGAAAATCACGTGAATGTAATACGGTACATTTATATTTCAGTCATATAGAAACTATGGATTGTTTGTAGAAGAGCGAGTAGAGAAAGAGATGTGAATGTGTTGCGTAAAAGTGAGTAGAAAAAACTACGTGAATGTGATACGTAGAATTTCCATTTAAAACATACAGAAAATTGTGCGAATTATTTGTGGAAGAGGTAAAGAAGAGGGAATAGGGAAAGAAATGTGAATGTGTTAGTAAAAGAAAACAGTGTAATGTAATACGTTGCATACATAGTAAAATAGCATAAAACTTTCTCATGAAAAAATACACATAAATGCCAAATTTTGCGGTGATCAGTCAAGTGGTTTTGGACATGAGCAGTTACATATATACACACATCTACTTATACATATTTAAAGATTAGCAAAACTATAAAATACATATTGTATAATAAAGAGAAGTAAATTAAATTTTAAAAATATTCTTAAAAAAATCTTATGTGTTCCACTCACATGACTTTCTCTACTCTTGTACTAACCATTGTTACTAACTCTTATTCCTATATCTTCTTCGTGTTAGTTGAGATAAATATTTATACAAATTATCTTATTGCTTATTTCCTTGTAGGTACAAGGGGAATATTAGAATACAGTAGGCTTTCATCGATAGTCAAATATTTTAAAGCTTTGAGATCCCGTTCTCTTTGCACGCTTAACATATAAAAAATGAACAACGATGTTCCATTGCACGAAAGTTCCAAGTTTTCCGAAACTGACACACAAAATAAGGAATATCTCCAAAATGGTTCACTCCACAAAAAAAATTATTGGCACATGAATTGTGTATTTTAGCAAGATCTGCATTTCTTGTACAGTAAGATTTTGTCTATCTCTTACGGTTTAGGAGTCATTCAAAAACTAATCCAGACTAAACAGGACTATATAGGCTATAGCCAGACAATTCAAGATATACATTTCATTTGTCATAAAAATATCTCAAACATTTTAATCAAAATCGTTAGAGCCATTTTCAAGAAAATCAAAATTTTCGAAAAATTGTCCATGTAAAGAGTATAGTTTAGGGTGGTGCTATTTTCTTCAAAATCTTCCTGTCGCATCCTTAAAAGACATTAAACTTAAATACCAACTTTGGTTTTTAACCAACTTTTCGTTTATTAGTTATGCTGCCCACAGACACACAGACTGACACATACACGGACCTTTTTCCAAAAATGCTTTTTGAAAAACATATTTCCGGTGAAATCTCGACATCGAATTTTTGGGTGGAATACAATACTTCCCCTACTTACCTACCAGTAGAGAAAGTAATATGAAAGTTCAAAGAGTGTAAACTCCCTTGTGGGTCACTCTATAGAAGGCGATGGAGCATTTCAACAGCGTAACAAGCTTACATTAATATTTATTTCTGTTCGTATAAACATCATGCAATGTTCATATTGAAGCAGTAAGAATTGTTTGCAATCTGCAGTTAAAGAGAAGTGTAAATGTTATTTTCCATTGGCATCGAAGTATTCCAGTTTATAATACCTTGGAAATTATTCATTCAGTGGTATTTCGGACCTGCCCTATCTGCACAGTGTTATTCCCGATGTCTGGACACAAATTGTGTAGCATTCCATAAAAGAAGAGGTTTACCTTCAGCGCTTGGAATGTAGCGAACTGCTAAAGTCGGAGACAAATGTCTTTTTAAGTTTTACGTTGTACCTATCTGTAATAGCAGTGCATGTCCCCACTGAAAACGGACAGTAGAGACTTTACGATTATTTTAATGATTATGTGGGTCTGTCCCTCGTGGTAAAGAGGATTTATGGAGACTTCTTCCTGTTTTTGTATCGTGGCCGGATAGAAGACGGTAATTGGTTGTTTATTGCCCTTCTGGCGATGTCTGGAGCTTACAATGGAACCTGTAGAAACTAAAGCATGCGTCGGATGTGTGGAGCCTTGAGGGTTCACTTTGTTGCTGTAATTTGCCACATGCTTTGTCGTAATCGAAAACTCCTCTAACTCCACGCACTGCTGTATTCGACTCTGTATTGATAAATGCAGCAAAGGGAAGGAGTAGAGCGATATTTCATCTTCTAAACCAGAGATATTCAACCTGCGGCATGCGAAAAATTCTTAGGGTGCACGTTAAATTTAAAATACGCATAGTCAGTATAATATTTTTCCTGAATGAGCACAAATAACGAAAAATATTAGAGCCGGAGAAATTTGAATTGTCCTATGTCCTTTGCTTACTCTACGGGTCTACCTGACAATATGCTACAACCGCGCTTCCTAATCGTTTGTATTTTTTGTTATTTATAAACTTTCAGTGCTGAGAATATTTTCGTGACTGTTATGTGCAGATTCGTTTTCTTAACTAGTCTCTCGTCTTATTTTTACTTTCTCTATTACGTGTAGTAAGTAGAGGAAGTATTGTATTCTACCAAAAAATTCGATGTCGAAATTTGATCGGGAATATGTTTTGTGCCCCCCTGAATAAAAAGAAAGCAGTTTTAGAAAAAGGCCCGTGGGTGTGGGTGGGTGGATATATGTGCGCACGCGCGTCAACCTTAAAGGTGCGGCGAAGTGAGGTTATAACGAGTGTCGAGTGATTGTATCTTAGGAGTTAGTAATGAGAGACAGAGAAAGTGAATAAAGACAGTGAAGGGACTGAGTCAAGGTTACTAGAAGAAAACAGTTGAGCTATAATAAAAAAAAAAAAGAAAAAAAGAAAAAACGCTAAGCGTTGTGTCAACGTCATTGGAAGAAAACTTTTTGGCAAAAGTTTAGAAGAAAAAAATAAGCGGTAAAAGAGTTACTGGATTGGACGTTTGTCATTTTGTTACATTGATGTCAGGAGTAGAATTCGTCGAAGTGGCCATTCGTTGCAATGCCATATGTTAATAATATTTTCAGGGCTAATGAAATCTGTCTTGAATTTTCTGGGAAAATGCAATAATTCGTTTGCAAGAAAATCTCTGGCTATAAACTATTCTTTAAATGGAAAAAAGTAACTTCACAATGAGCTGGAGACTTAAAACTTTAAACATAGCAGCGGCTGGGCGGCAAGCCTTGGACCTTTATGGGCTGTTGCGCTGAGCTTTTTAATGCTTAGAGTGATTACCAAATTAGTGACGAAAGCATTTGACACGAATTAAAGGATGATGTTATTTAAATGCTGTATTGTAATTATTAACGTCTTAAAATAAACCGGTAACAGGCATACATACATCAGCGTCCATTGGCACGGCCTACAAGATTATCATATTGATGCTCCAATTTTTTAAGATGTTGGCAATGTCAGAAGTTGGAGTAACTGTTGTTTATTTATCATTTCGCTCAATGCAAAATTTGTCAAACATATTTATTGTTGTATTCTATGTTCTGAGGTTTCCCTCTTTGAATTATTTCATCTATTTCAGCACCGAAGCGAGAGTCAGCCATTTTTTACATTTGAATAGCGGGTCTTTTGCGTCAGATTACGTCAGCTGTTGGGTTTCTATAGCACAGTGTAGTTAGATTCTGTAACCTGAATATAACATCAGAAAAAGAGTTGAGGTGATATGAAATGTAACAATGAAGGCTGTCATTGATTGAAATTTGAAATTCCTAAGTACTTGATTGGCTCATTTCAACTAAGTCACGTATGAGTGGAATAATCGTGATATCAAAACCTCTCGCAGTGAAGCGCGTTCAGTTGGAGGAATGGTTGAAATGAACCGGATCACTACACTGCCCATCTCTGGCAGAAGTGGCTAGCCTTGGCGTTGACTCACTGGGTCAGAATTGTTGTGTCGCTTCTCGAAAGGTGTTAACTTGTTTTATGTGCAAAACTGGGTGTCCATGTGTTTCCTCCCATGTTGTGACTCATCGTGATATCGAAACCTTGTGTGAAGGACATTACACAAGATGTGACAAGTATGTGATGTCACAATAACTGGACTAAAGCAATAAATTTTACTTGACTCCGCGGAGCAGAAGGTTACAAGGTGTTAAATGCCGTGCAACATATTGCACAATCCCTTACTACGTACGAGCAGAATTAGATAGACCACAGTGGGTTGAAGATGGAAACAGTAATAATTTGTAAATGAGAGTAATTTGATGCTATTACTTTATCTACTACGTATAGTAAGTAGGGGAAGTATTGTATTCCACCCAAAAATTCGAGGTCGAGATTTCACCGCCATATGTTTTGAGGTCCCCAGAATTTAAAAAAAAAAAAAAAAAAAAAAAAACTGTGAACAACACAACTCGAAAACGAAAAGTCAGTTAAAAATTAAAATCCGTATTTAAGTTTAATGTATTAATTCCTCTACTTTAAACTACCCTTTACATGGAAAAGTTTTCGAAAATTTTGTTTTTCTCCAAAATGGCTCAAATGATTTTGATTAAAATGCATTTTGTTTAAGATCTTTTTATAGCAAATGAAATTGTATTTCGAATTTTCTGCGTATTCCTGTTTACTCTTGATGAATTTTGCATAACTGGTTAACCGTAAGAGATAGACCAAATGTTACTATACAAAAATTGTAGATTTCCTTCAAACACACAATTTATGCCCAGAGGATTTTTTTTATTTTATTTATTTATTTTTTTTTTTTTTTATGAGCGAATAATTTTGGAGACATTCCTTGTAATTTGTATGAGTTCTGCAATACTTCACTTTCCAAACGTGATCTTTTTGGTTTTTATTAATAACAAATTCTTTGCTTATTGTTCCATTTAAGATTGACACATTTTATTCCACTTTTTAAATGTCTCAGTGGTAATTTAAACATCAGTGTAAAGTATTTATATAATCATTTTCTTGTTTCTTGAAACTACATTCTTTTTTCGCATAAGAAGTCCCTTGTGATGCAGATTAGTTCCTATTGTTAAGAAATTTGGAATATAAGTTCCTTAGTGCCTTTGTTTTATAATCTGGTCTGGGTTTTGTTGATGTGGTTTGTTGAGCATTTAAAACAAAACAAGGTAATTATCATCCCTAAATTATGACCCTGTGAATAATGTCTGCTACTTTCAGAAAATATCAAAGTAGGGACATTGGAGCCGGGCATATTTAAACTGGAGTTGTGGGCTTTGTCAGTAGAAACAAGAGAGAAGGACATCAGGACCACCAGAAGAAGGTGAACTAGATAAATGTACTACGTAAACTTCGTCTACCGTTCTCATTGTTTATGCATGTTTGCGTCATACATAATACATATGCTGTTAGGTAGATAGGGTATACCTATTATAGCAATTACATACAAATATTACATCTGGTAGCATGGTTGATTCACATACATTACTTAGTAAACAAATCGACTATGTGACTAGATTGATAGTTGAAACCCTCTCTCATACCTCAGACCCCTCTCGCCTTCTTCGAATGGTCAGACAGAGCAATAGGATGAAGAATGGGGAGCTTGCAATAAATCAACTATTACTGGAGATTTTATATTAAATAAGGGAATTGGTGAAAATGTTGAGAGCATATGAGTTCATTGGTGGCGGTCGTTACATTTGCCTTCTGGCTTTTGAAGTTATTCAGATTTCTCACATCCGTTCTAAATCTCTCATTTATTTGTAGACACCGCAGAATTGCTCTATTCACAGATCTGATGTTAGCTCAGCTGACCACCACGAGGAAATGAGTTAATGGCCACTTATCTAGACAATTTTTATTTTTACTTTCAGCAACTACGCCAAAATGCTTTTTTTTCAAAACTAATATAGCCGAGACGGGAAAAATAAACAAAGATTTATAGCAAGGAGCTGTGCCAGGAAAGTGAATTTGCTCTCTCAGAAGACTATCTTCCGGGACACCAAAGTGACGTTAAGTTAACTTTAGTGGCACTATAGCGTTATTAAATGCACCATTCTCCTCCAAAATACATCCAGTGGCAAAGTCTTCCCGCTCCTCTGCAAGTAAAATATGCTGCGCCCTTGCTCATAAGACGGTATCTACTTTTAACCTATAAATTTAGGGTACAAAATTATGCAAGCGCGCCAGCTACCTTACTGCATACACCTGATGCATCCCTTGCAGAGTAATCCAGGAGACTTGTGGCCATGAAGTAGTGACTTAAAATGCTCTCCACTGACATCTACCCATACTGGTTTCATCGAAAGGGTTGGTCTTTATGTAAACATTGCCTAACAATTTATCCCTCCGCTTTGTCGCAGTGATTGGAGCAGTAACGGCATTACTACGTATAGAAATCCAAACTAAAAGCGTAAACAAATATGTCCTCACGGTCAACAATGATCATTTCTTTTCCGGAACTCCAAACCATTGTCAAGTAACAGCTTGTAAGAAGTTTGCTTGAATGTAGGAAGGTCGGGGTCATCTTTTTTAAAATTTATTTTGTTGTTTAACGACGCTGTCAATTGCCAGGATCACATCAGCGTCGCCGGTGTGCCGGAATTTTGTCCCGCAGGATTTCTTTTACATGCCAGTAAATCTACTGACATGGAGCTGTCGTTTTTAAGCACACTTAAAAACCATCGGCCTGGGCCGGGTTTGAACCCGCGACCTTGGGATCCGTAGGCCAGCGTCTAACCAACTGAGCCACCCAGACCGACATCGTCGGGGTCATCGGTGACAAAGGCAAGCACTTTGTTGCTCATTTATGAGGAAGAAATTATGAAGTTTTCGACGCTTTGCACTCCTAACAAATTCGTCACACTAAACTTCTAGGGCTGACTTCTTAAGCTTCCCTGATTTTCCACGCATGGTTAACACATAACTCCGATGATCAACTATCTAAATCTCTCGACAACCATCTTGCTCAAAGCTTAAAAATTGATTAACTGACTTCCGCTGTGGCTGGCTGACACGCTTATATAGCCGACAATGACGTAGCGCCGATTTTTCTCAAAATACACCTTTTCTCGAAACTTCTCGTAAACAAGCAGGCGAGTTGCTTCTAGAATTGCATGCAGTCGGGTCTTTGTTACAGGCAGCCACAGTGTTCTTCCTTAACGTACCCCATGTTCACAAGCAGTGGTGTTAGAAATTATTTTGTTGTTTAACGACGCTGTCAATTGTCAGGATCACATCAGCATCGCAGGTGTGCCCGAATTTTGTCCCACAGGAGTTCGTTTACATTCCAGTAAATCTGCTGACATGGAGCTGTCGTTAATAAGCACGGATTTGAACCCGCGACCTTGGGATCAGCCACCCAGACCGACAGAGGTTGCTAACACCGAACTTCCCTTTGAGCGGCGGCCGGCGTAATAATAATAATAATAATAATAGTAATAATAATAATAAAAGGTTACAATTTTATGGCCATGTGAAACGAATGAGCTCACAGTTTCACAAAATAATTGGAATTTTTCAAAAATAGAAGTAAAGCACAAGTAGATGCCATGAAATGGATTGAGTACGTAAAAGTAACTTAAATTTGGCAGGAATTACTAAGAAGACGTAAACAAAGATAACTTTAGAATCAATATGCACATATGGCATGTTGACAAAGAGGACAAACCAAAGAATAAAACTGGAATAACATGGACAGATGAGAGAAAGGAAGCCCACAGTCTAAGAATGAAAGAATTATGGACTCAGAGGAGAATTAAGAAACGTATCTAAGTACTTTGCGTAGTCCTATATGGGTTTATTGGCGCTCAAAAAAGAAAAGTTATTTTTTGACTATTATTAAAATAAGTATTACTATTATAATTATTAGTGTTATTTTTTATTCTTATTGTTATTAATTATAATTTATGGAATGTCAGCCAGTCTATTTTGCGATCTCGTTTGCTCTTACTGAAATACCATTATTCATGCTTCTAAATAAAGATAAAGCGAGAAGTGGTGTTAATGAATGCTACCAAATGGGTAGGCTGCGAGCTGCCCGAGAGGGAGAAAGGTTTCAGGATGAAATATTGACATCTAGAAAGCGGAACAAGGCAGCGATTCATCAACTGTCGTTGAACTTGTGTTCGGATTGTGTTCGCTAAATTGGACTGCACCACGAGCCAAATAATTGGGCACGTATCTGCAATTGACTTTTGCAAAAATTACGGTGCGCTCATGCACTGTGTAAAAATTAGCTAGCATGGAGAACTTTAATTTGGTTTTCAGCATGCTTCTGCCTTTCGGCTCATTTACATGCATTGCAAGAAGGGAGAAAATGGAGCTGGTGCGATGCTATTCTAAATGCGGCGTAAGATTTGTTTCGTTGATTCAAACTGCTTTTAAGGGGAACAATGTGAATTTTCCAAAATCCGAAGTAGTCTGCTGATCGAGCTTTATGAATTATTTTAGGGAGTCTGATATCGGTATCAAGAACTGCGGTTCTAAAATATAGTAAAATCACTACTACAATATTACGCATTTAAGACTAAAACGAGCATGTTTTATAAAAATGCTTATGATACAATTTTTAAGATTTTTGAATAATGTAACTTCAAGTTAATTGGTTTTTAGTAAATAATTTTTATTCAACTGAACATGGATTTTTTACTGTTACTATTTATTTTAATGGACAGTGCATCTTTAATACTGTATATGATTAATGATTGGAAACAAATTTCAAATGCCTACGTGTGGTTTCCTCTCAATGTATTATATCGTAAATAATTACATGCGTTTATTTGTTCAGTAGTTTTAGTACAATCTTTGACTAAAATCTTAGTCCTTATAAATTAATTGCCTGTGAACGCCATTATTATTGTTATTAGTATTGTTATAACTATTATTATTTTTTATTAAGGAATATTCCACAATACAATGGGTTTCCCAAACGATCTTCTGCCTCCATAAGTCCCTGTCCATAGCATCTTCCTGCTTTAACTCTCTTATCTTCATACTCCTTTTCACCCCATCCATCCAGCATTCCCTAGGTTCCCTCTTCTTCTTTTCCCTTCCACTTACCAATACAAAATTTTATTGGGTATTCGATCCTCAGACATTCTAAGCACGTGCCCATACCATCTCAGGCGTCTTTCTTCTACAATTTCCAAAATGTTTTTTGTCAACTTGCACAATTTCCCTTATTCTATTATTCCGAACTTTACCTTTCTTAGATTTTCGTGTTGACCGTCTCCATAAATCCATTGCTAATGCCATTAATTTGCCTATGGTCCAAGTTTTAACGCCATATAATGTACTTTTGGAATAGTGCCTGATATATTACTTTTTAGTTTATTGTTATTATTATTATTATTATTATTATTATTATTATTATTATTATTATTATTATTATTATTATTATTATTATTATTATTATTATTATTATTATTATTTTTTTTTTTTTTTAACAGATATATGCAGATTATGCCTTTTATTATCCTCTTCTGATTTTGCAACTATCACTTGGGCATCTACATATAAAATAGTGTTTATAATAAGATTCTATGTCTATGTTTTATTTTTATCTGCACTCTTTTACGGCGATAATGGACATTTATTCCCAGGAGGTGCGTGTATACTAAGCTTGTTTTAATGTTTATACCTACTTGTATTTTTGAACGCGTTTTTGTTTAGTATTTGTGAAACGCTTTCTGAAAGCAAATTCATTTTAATTTATATGAGATGGAATACTTATTGTATCTGAAAAAAAATGTCTTCCTTCTTCGATTTCATTGTTCATATGTGTGCATTTTGAAGGCTATATGATGGTGTCATACATATAAAGGAAAAGAAACAATGTTTAGAATTCAAACCAAACTACTATACTCACAAATTTCTAATGGTTGCTTTTGTTTTATTACAGGTAAGTGCAGACTATACGTTAGAGATGTTGCGTGTTCAGAGTTTATGTAAGTAAATAGTTTCTTAATGTTTATTACCACTATTTATTTTGCTTTTAATTCATTTATTCATTCACTCAGTAATTGAATTCCAGCTGTATGTGTTGTAAAGTTTTTTTTTTTTTTTTTTTTTTTTTTTTTAATTGACAGTCAAAAGGTTGCATATGAACCTTCCATTGCCTCTGTATTAATTATAACTTCTCTTGAAGCAAATGAAGCATGCTAAATAATCACATGAGGATGAAATCTTCAATTATAAGCTTGGAGAAATAGGCGCACATACTTCTTTTGAACATGTGGCCGTATTAACGAGAATTGCCTGCCTTGTGCTGCGCTGTTTCTAACCGGTTCTGTTTCCCCTCCACCCCCCCCCCCCTCCGCATATCAGCAATTCAATCTGTGCTGCACAGAGGTTCATACATTAAGAGCTCATGTTTCAGTGTTATAATGCCCAGTCCCTATAGTTTAGCACCCTGAATCTTGACGTTTGATCCCTATCTGACGGCAAACTCTTGCAGAAAAGTGAATCTCTGATTTATGGACAGGCCCCTGCTGTTCATGAGCATCGCAGAGAAACAATTCGTAATCCCCAGTGATGGTTCAAGCATGAATACAGTTCATCGACCTATTGTTTATTTATTTTTTAGTATTTTTTGAAAATGATTAATTAACGTCTTTAGCCGCCAGGTATGGAATATCCGATGGTGAATAAAAGACATGGTTTGAAATGACGCTCACTTATTAATGGAATATATGCGCTAGTGGTTACTTTTTCAGTGGACACCAACTGGCACTAAGCGCAATCTACAATAGCAACGCGAACTAATCGCGTCTGTTGGACTCGGAAGTACAGCAGATGTTTTTCTAAAGCAAATGTCGAACTACCGTAAAATTTACAAATGGATGAGAACTAGTGATGCATGTCTCATTTCCCATTTCTCAATACAGTATACTTCGTCTTAGGTGCACGTATAAGCTGATACTTCTGATTGACATAGTAGTTACTAACTTGCACGGGTTTTGCTTATCTCTGCCCCTCCATTTACCACCAGTGTCCAGAGTGAACGTCCACAAGTGGCACGGGTCCACAGAATAATAACTAGTAGTGTTGCAAAACTAGTTGTTTCCTTCAGCTTCTGTGGTTTTCTGTTGTTAGGTAAGACATTTCTTCCTTAAAGGATAGTAAGCATGACTGCATTCCAAGTATACCTACAGTTTAAAATAAGTATCTCTTCCTTTTTAAGGTAGCGCAATGGCACGGATAATCTTGCCAAGAGATAGGCAAACACTATTTATTCTTACTAAGAAAGCGAAAGTAAATCGCTGTATTTTTACGGAGGAAAACCTCGATGACATCGGTAAAAAATTAGAAGTCCAAGGAAACCTTCGAGAAAACTTGTGAAGAAATCAGGAATTTCACAAACCTTGACGTGGTATGTCACTAAACGTTTAAAATTAAAACCTTATAAGTTAATTGCAGTTCAGGAACTCAATCTCATGATAATTTAAGTATAGTTAACTTATACAATTGGTTGTTGGATATCATTTTTACGAACGAAATTTAAGACGTTCTCTACTATGTACAATAAGTAGGGGAAGTATTGCATTCCACTCAAAAATTTGATATAGAGATTTCACCGGAAATATATGTTTTGAGATCTCCTGAATAAAAAATAGAAAAAAGTGTGTGTGTTTCTGTGAACAGCATAAGTTAAAAACGAAAGTCCGTTGAAAACCATAGTTGGCATTTAAGTTTAATACGCTTCAAGAATGCGACACGAAGACTTTTAGGAAAATTCCTCCACCCTAAACTACCCTTTATATGGAACATGTTTCGAGAATTTTGGTTTTCTCGAAAATGGCTCCAACGATTTTGATTAAAATGCCATATGTCTGAGATATTTTTATAGCAAATGAAATGTTTATCTTGAATTTTCTGGCTATAGCCCCTGTAGCCCTGTTTACTCTAGATTACTGTTGCATAATTGATAAACCGTAAGGGATAGACCAAATTTTATTGTACAAAAACTGTAGATCATGTTAGACAAACAATTTATGACCAAATAATTTTCTTTTATAGAGTGAACCATTTCGGAGACATTCCTTGTTATTTGTGTTAGTTTTACAATACGTATACTTTCTACAAATGGAAGATCGTTATTCATTTATTGTTCTTAGCTGTGGAAAGAGAACGGAAACTCAAAGCTTTAAAAGGTTTGACTATCGCTTAAAAAAGAAAATGAGCAGTAACATAATTTCTGCAAATATTTGTCTCGACTAACATGGAGATAGTAGGAATAAGTGTAAGAATAGTTGGTACAGGAGTAGAAAAAGTCATGTGAGTGCAACACATCAGATTTTTTTTATTGTATGTCATGTTGCGACAGAAAACAATAGATACCGGAAAGCAGAAAACACCGATATTGTCCACAAAATTCCATTGTACGACCACAAAGGGATCCTTGTAATTCTTCTCCTTTTATGGAACGAATTCCTTTAAATGGCAGATACATTGTTATCCGAAATGCCGAAAGCTGGAGGGATGGTCGTCCATCATTCCTTACTTCCTGGGGCGATAAGAACTTGAAATTCTTGGGCATGTCAGCTGTGGAAATCGTAAATACCTCACATGGGATTAAAAAAGTATTTTCTCTCCAACAACCTCTCAAGAGATTTATTGGTGGAGATAGGCGCAAGAATTAAGAAAGAAATAAGATAATCGCAGAGATGTTTTCAAGGAATAGACACGGAAAAAAGTACGTTTTATTCGTCAATTTCCTTCTGCTTTGCAGAAACGGATGAACCAATACCTGGATGAGATTTCGCAGCCACAAAATTATCGCGCCGGGAATTTTATTTGCCCTTGATGTTAACATCCATGCCGTTTCTTCAAACTGAGTTAGGTAACTGAAACAGTTGATTGCCATTTTGAAGCAACTGTTCCTTTCTAAGATGGCGGATCATGATTAAACATCAGTTAAATGTTTGTGTGCGAATAAACTCCTCAGAGAAAATGCCTATTGAGAATACAGCGACTGCCTTTTGGTCTGGTGGTTAGCCCTAGAATCTGGATGTGCGTGTGTGCGCGCGCGCGTGTGAATTTAATATTTGTAAAGAAAGACGAATGTAAACCCAGTGTTAACCAATTAGTACCTAAAACCACTGAACATTGTTACCGATCAGCAAATGTTCCAAAAGAAAGGCCCTAATAGGGCCTATATGTTAAAGGTGGCATATAAATGAGCAAAGAAAAACAAGAATACAGTAAATTCTTGATTATTCGGGTAATTTTGAGAAGGTGTAAATCGAAAAACACGAATGTCGGGAAAGCTGTTCAGGTATTAAATTCTCCCTGCAACCCTAGAGCTTCATGGAAAATGTGGCCTATTCGGCACACATCACGTCTGAAACAATAATACATTCTGCTCGTTTTTTGGCAAAACTAATGCGAAAACCAATGTCTAATTCATTGGTGTGGCTTTTCTCCGGCTTTTTCATGCAGATGGTCCAGAGTTAGAATCGCGGCTCCTAACAAAATTCTATGTTCACTCTTTTTAATGTCTAGAACTGTCTGCACTCCTATCAATAATTAGCTGTTTGCCCCTTCTCAAATCTTTCGATTAATTCTATTTTGATTTCTTTTTATCTAACATTTTTTATCGTTTCTCCGACACCTCTTTTACAAATTTGCTTCAAGTTACTTCGTTGACGCTTAGACCTGATAACACACAAAATTTTGAGCCAAGAATTGTCATTTTTAGGGCAGAGACCATGTTGTGGATGATCATCGGTACAGGTCATATGAAAATAGTCACAAGGCAATACAGTTGCTTTGAATGTATTTTAAACAACATATTCGTGCTCAGCACACTTGAAATGTTGAAAAATAGTAGAAATCTCGATGTGTAATTTAGTCCCATACAAGGGCTTGCTCAACTTAAACTGGTTTGAGCATAGAGGGCACCCTTAATGTGGTAAAATTGCAAATCTTCATTTCGATTAAACCATTATGTGTCCTATAATTGCAGCACGTTATGTTATCCATTTACGCAAGTTTGCAAGTTTGCATCTACTTGAGCGGAGATTGCCCGAGGTAAGGTCTCCGCTTGACCCTCATAACTAAATTACTAACCTTCAACGCGGTCGTCGTGATTCCGATTGGGCCAAATCTCGGCCTTAGGTCACTAATCAAGGGCAAGAAGTGGGCAGAGCTCCTTATCATGATTGAAGACAACCTGCTGTGACGTAATCCCTCCAACAATTATAATTCTCTTATTAACCGCAGGCGTCAACCCTGAAAACATCTTAAGCTTGATGCTAGAACTGATTAGAAGTAAAGCTTCTGGGTAAAAGGTTACGAAGGAAGATTACTTCTGGTTCTTTTTCTCTCTTTTGACTTCATTCTACTTTCCTTCTTGTTTTTGCTCTTTCTGTTCTTCATCCCCGCTGTTTTCAACGAGTAAATTTCTTACGTCCCAAAGATATTGACACAAGTGACAACAGTAAAATTAAAAACAAAAACCATGTTACATTCGCATGATTTTCTCTACACATTGAACAAATTATTTTTATAAACGCTTGTTTCTCTATATACTTCAGCTTAACCGAGATCACATTTGTAAAAACTTATTTTATTTCCTACCTATTTCTTGTAGGTACAATGGGAATAAGGGAATACGCATGGCTAGGAGGGTGCAGGGACATATAGCGGCCTCCCATTTGAAAAAAATGGTGCTGAAAAATTGAAAACAATACCAAACTATCTCGAAAATAGCTAACTCCACAAAAGAAATATATTTGTTATAAACTGTGTGTTTTAACGAAATCTACGTATTTTGTAGATCTCCGGTTTACCATTCACTCAAAAGTCATGCAGAATGAAAAGGACTTCTGAAGATAGTTACAAAAAATTTGAGATATACATTTCATGTGTCTTGAAAATGTCTTAAACATACACATTGTATGTTAAACTCGTTAAGACTATTTTGGAAACATTTAAAATTTTCGAAAGATATCGAAAAAACATTCTTTGTAAAGGGTAGTTTCGGGTGGAGATGCTAACATTCATGTCGTATCCTTGCAGGATATGGAACTTAAATACAGAGTTTGATACTTAATCGACTTTTCATTTAGTTATGCTGTTTACACACACACACGCACGCACGCACGCACGCACGCACGCACGCACGCACGCACGCACGCACACACACACACACACACACACACACACACACACACACAGCTTTTTCCAAAAAAATACTTTTTTCACTCAGGAGATCTTAAAAGAGCATTTTAAGTGAAATACTAGTATTGATTTTTTGGTGGAAGCAATACCTTCTCCACCCACTGTGTTCATGATAGAGATACTCCTAAAAGTGAATCTTGCAATACAATATCAAATTATAACAAGCGAAAACAGAGGCATTAAAACACAGACTTTCTTGTTAAATCAACAACTGTAATCAAGCAGATTGTGATGTGTAGAGAAGTGTTTGCAATGCACAAAATGTTATGTGCTATAGCGAAGTTTTGAAAACTAAGTGATGGACATAGAGGTACTTGCATTTATGAAATATTCGAGTACAAGTGTAATGATCAAGTGAAGAGAAGGAAGAATTTGAAGAGAATATTGAGTTTGGGGATTTGTATTCAGGAGCATTGCAAATCTATAGATTGTTAGATTAAGTTAAGAATAAGATAAAAAATTAATCAGAAAGCAAGGTGATATTTAAAAGCAGCTCCTTGCGTTTCCTGTGCATCTATATGTCCATGAAGCCCCAGCTGACTAGCCGAGCGACTGCTTCATAAGTGGCTTCACTACGTTTGGCTACCCAACCCTATATATTTGTCCCAACGTGAGGCTGGACCTGCAGTGCCATAAACATTCGACACCAAATACGACTGCTTCATTAGGTAACTAAAAATATAAATGTAATATGTACTTTCTCTACTGTACTATTATATCTACTGGAAATCACCAGTCGCTCAAACTGGTTACCATATACAGGATGGAAGGGAAGTAATTACATTGCTTGAAACCAGTGGTAGCTCTCGGTATTTGGAACACATCTTGTATCCTACGTTTTTGTCTCTGATCATTTCCTGCGGAGATATTCTAGTTCTGTCGAAAAAACTGGCAATACTGTAGACTGTATGGGTGTTACTTTCACTAGGTCAGTACTAAACACCGCAGCGTGATGTTTCGTGAACGTAAATAAATACCATGCCGTGTCCTTCCATGTTTACTGTGAGAGTATAGGCCAATCATAATCGTTATCTCCCAAAACATTACACAACCCTGCAAGCGACCTACTTGTTTCCACCTAGAAGCCGGTTCAATTCCCTGACCAACCTCATTGGAACATTGCCGAGTTACTTCGTCTGGAAAAGCTGCCCGGAATATTCCTTGAATTCTTTTAAGTGATTAACTATTTCCAAACCCTATGTGATGTCCCTAATTACTACCCAAGCTATGCCAAAAATAAGTTATTCTACGCATCTTACAAGTAACAAACTATTATCATTGTACATTCTTGTGGAATTAGGCATCCAATTTGGAACAAAAAACATTTATTTTTTCGAAATCGGCCGATCAAAGAACAAAATGCCGTTAGACTTTTTTGTTTGTAATGCTTCTATGCACATATTAGGGAATGTAATAAGCTCCCTTCCACCCGGTATAATATTGACCTGGCTCCCAACCACTGGCAATCAGCAGCATTAACAACTGTTCTGATTTTTGTGACCTAAAAGCTCCTGAAATATACATGCATTTATGCTGTAAAAATCTGACCCAAAATATGGAAAATACAACCTAAAAATTAAAACGAAAAATTGCACAAATGAAATAATGCACACCTTCATTATTATAAGTAATGCCACGAGTGATTATCCAGAAAATTTCACCATCACTAGTTGTATTTATTAACACTATTTCACGAACTAAAGGATGATATAGCCTACGAAATTTATTTAAATGATATATTGTAGTTAGTAACCTCTTAAAAGAAACATTTAGCATGCATACATACATCAGGCTACAAGATTCTCATATTGATGCTCCAATTTTTAAGATGTTAGCAATGTCGGAAGTTGGATTATTAGCTGTTAATTAATAATTTCGTTCAATACAAAACTTTTCATTCCAAACATGTTTCCTGCTGTATTCAGTGTTCCGAGGTTGTCCTGTGAGAATTACTTCATTTATTTCAGCGTTAGATAACCGAAGAGAGGGTCAGGCATATTTGACACTTGAATAGCGGCTCTGCTGCGCATCGTGGCTAACGAGATAGACAGGCTACGGCGCGAATTGGTGTTATGTAGTAATGGTAGTCTGATACATGACTAACATTGTATACCATCATGATAAAACTATATTTTGTATGAAGTCAAAGAGCAATTTTTGGGTTGTTTAGAATATCGATGTACTAGGCGATTGTGGTTTTAACGACATGCAGTTTCAGATGGTCAAACTTGAACGATCATCGCTTGTCAGAAAGTGAAACCTTATACTTGGGAAAACTTTCTACATCACATGAAGTAATGGGACAAACTTGAAATAAGGAAAATCATTAATAGGAATTTCTGACTCACTGCTTCTTTGGCACATAAAATGTCACCAATCTTACACAATATTGTATATGCAGAAGGGTTTATTTCAAGCACACCAGTAATTTTTCCCAAACCTTGTCAGCTACTTCGCCTGTACCCTCAGTAACTGACTTTTAGTTTCCTTTACAATGCAACACATAATTTCATGCCTACAATTTCAAGCGAGTGATGGATTGTAACATTACAGAGAAATTTAACTTTATGTAGACAAGTTTCTTGTCGTGGTGAATGTAAATAATTGTACTTTTTATTATTATTATTATTATTATTATTATTATTATTATTATTATTATTATTATTATTATTATTATTATTATTATTATTATTATTATTATTATTATTATTATTATTATTATTATTATTATTATTATTATTATTGAGGATGAATCGCTTTCGCTAAAGTTATGGAAAATATCAATCTCACTGTAGTTTATGCAACTTGCAGCTTCAACCCAGGTCACCCAACATGTTACAATGGACTGAAGGGGAAAGGGAAATGTTTATAAAACTATCTGAATTGTTAAATACTACATACAATATCATTAAAAGTATGCTCTTGTTCATATATTTGGGCAAAATATGGCCTAACAATAAAATAAAGTCAAATACGCATTTATGTGACCATTAAAAAGTTATCCCTCGTGTTCACAAATGTTGGAAACTGTTTAAATTAAACTTAGGCAGGGAACAATAAGCCAAGATAAAAATATGACGTCATAGAACTGTCTTACTTAGCACTCATTACAGAGATACCATTGTCTGATTATTATCCTTTTGTTCGATAAAACCAAAAATACCCAAAGCTTTTTATATAGCAAAGAAGAATATCTTATTATCTATTCTAGGTTTTAGCGAGTTTTATCGGAATAAATACTAGATGTAAGTCTGTCTTATTGATGACGATATCATATCGGAGTAGTACACTAGTTATGCAATATTGTTTGCGTCATGAATACATTCAATACAGAAGTATGAATTGTTTTATCTGCTCTCAAAGAGAAAAGTTGTAGATATCAAAGCGGTTCGTGCGTATTCCAACTGGATTTCCCTGGTTTAACATCCTATTTCATCATACTCACTCTTACTACTTTTATTTTAGAAATTGTTAATGGAGTCAGCATAAGAGTGTGTCCATTATGTCGAGCAGTTTAAGGCAGTTCCAACTGCATTGAGATACGAACTATGACGAGATTCTGAGGGGGGGGGGGGGGGGGGGCTAGGCACCTGTACGTACAGATCCAGGTTTGTATCTGTGCTCCCGCGGGAGGGAAGTGTGACGTGAGAGGACGTAGACGGAGGGAGTTTCGGGTCTTGGAGGCACGAAGGCAGAGGGCAAGGTCTCCTGTAGTTTACAGGTTGAGCTTGACCGGTGACAACTCGAATAGCCAGCTCTCCTCCTCATTTCATAGATAGAGGTACCAGCCACTTGCTTTCGTGGTGCAGGTGCTACTTCAGAAGGTAGTTGTTCGGATTGGGTTGAGCTCGGCGGGGCTATGTTTCCCGATACTCGTAGGAGATTTGGTAGGCCTGGGCGATGCTCAGACAGTGTTGTGAGACGCCTCGAGAGTACTCCGGCATTAACCTGCAGAGCTGCCAGGTACCGAAGACCCCACCGAGGTCGTTTTCTCTAATGGATTGACACGCCTAAATAACATACTCACTTCCGTCCTGTGTAAGTTCTGTGGGGGCATATAAAATATTTGTCATCTCTTATGGTAAAGCTCGCAGAGTTTTGGCTACCTGTATAGATAAGGGAGAAGAGTCGGTTGGCGTCTCTTGTTTCCATATTTATTTCCCCCCTCGCTGCTGCAGGTTTGCATTCCCACGGGGGATGGGAGCCTGGGACCGCCCCCGATCCGGAGGACGAAAGTTCACAGAGCATGTTCCCTGCCACGCAACACAGACTCCCACCGACACTTGCAACCCTAAAACTGGCAAGAATTAGCATTTTTCACCAAGTAGCCTTTAACGTCATATATCAAGAGTGTCAGCATTAATGACGTCGAGTGTACATACTGGTCCGTCTTGTGACAAAAGCTTCTAATCCCTGAGATCTGCATCTTAACATTCAACAAGGTCTATCCGTTCCTGCGTTGAATATTAGTAGTCAAAGTGAATTTCGTATTCCTTTGGAACAATTGAACAGATCATAACGTTCCCTCAAAGGTTAAAATCTCTCCCAGGACTATTACCGGGTTTATTAGTTTAACTTGAGGTATCACATTTTACTCTTCTGTACTGCTTGTCTGTAGTAAGCAGAGGCATTATTGTATTCCACCCAAAAATTCGATAGGTACGGAGATTGCATCGGAAATACATGTTTTGTGACTTCCCTGAATCCAAAAAAGAGCACTTCTAGAAAAAGGTGTGGGTGTGAGATATTCTTATGGCAAATGAAATGTGCCTATGTAGTTCTGTTTAATCTTTGATGACTTTTGCATAACTGCTAAACCGTAAGAGATAGATCAAATCTTATAGAAAAAATGTAAATCTCGTTAAAACACATAAGTTATGTCCAAATGCATTCTTTTGTGGAGTGAACCATTTCAGAGATATTCCTCGTTATCTCGACTAACATGAGGAAAATAGAGGAATAAGAGTGTTAGAATAATTAGTACAGCAGTGCACAGTCATGAGAACGCAAAACATCAGATTTTTTTTACTAGGACCACAAAAGTACTTATGCTTTGAAGTATCTTTTTAACTGATTATTCCACCACTGACACAATTTGAGGGGCTGGTCGGTTCTCTGAGGTAGATAGATAACAGCGAGGGCGTGGCCTGGTAGCTAACTGCGGTGTGGCAGAGTGGACGGGGTTAAAACTACGTTGTGTGGGAAATAACACATTGTGTCAGTTTTCCCCATCTGTGCTATAGCCCATTGTCCTATAATGAAATATCTTTTTCAGCAATTCCTTCTCGGTTTGCATGTGAGCTCTACATGTCAAATCCACATGCAGTACATTGTTGCAACATCTTTTCTTGCTAAACGAAACATGACAGCATGTGCCTTATCATGCGATGAGCTGTTTTAGGTATGAAGAGATAACCTGCGTTTGAGGTAAAGGGAGTGTAATGGTCTTGGCGATCATTCTTAAAGGAGAGAACTCCACTGTGTATTGTGCACAGTTCAAACGATTAGTACGAAATACAGATATTCTCCTTCTATTTTCATGTAGGTATTTTAAGTTTTAATCCCATTTTATTTAAATTATTAAAGGAAATGTAATACGATTCAAGTTATCCTAAGATTATTGTTTATTTAGTACTTGCAGATTATATTTTGAAAACTTGGATAAAAAAAGGAAAATAATTGCTAAAACATGTGATATAAGTGTTGCTTTTTCGCCACAACTAATATAATAATGGCGCTGATATTCTTGCCATAAATTCTATGAGAAGTAAAATGTGTGAAGTGGTTTTTAGAACAGCAATAATAATAATAATAATGATAATGATAATTATACTTCGTTTGGGAAATGCAAAGTTTTGAGGTCCGTGCGTGTGTGCGTGTGTGTGTGTGTGCGTGTGTGTGCGTGCGTGTGTGTGTGCGTGTGTGTGTGCGCGTGTGTGTGCGTGCGTGTGTGTGTGCGTGTGTGTGCGTGTGTGTGCGCGTGTGTGTGTGCGTGTGTGTTGTGTGTGTTGTGTGTGTGTGTGTTACCTAACTCGTAAATGAAAAGTCCAAGACTCTAAATGGAAAACTTCTTCCAAGAGTGCGGCACGAAGATTCTCAACAAAATGTCTCCCGTCTCGAACTACCATTTACATGGGACAAATTTCGAAAACGATGATTTTATCTAACATGGCTCTAACGATTTTGATGAAATTTTCATATATTAAAATAGTTTCAAGTGATGTAAAACGCATAGCTTGAATTTTCTGGTAAGTCCTTGTTCTGAACAACTTCTGGTTAACTGGTACACCATAAGAGACAGACAAAATCTTAATATAAATAAACGAGTAGATCTTGTTAAAGCACACAATGTTTATTAATTTTTCTGTGGAGTTAACTATTTCTGAGGTATTCCTCGTTTTGGTATTTCTCTTCATTAGGCTCCTCATCTACCAACCGCGCTCCGGTATTAGTAAATGACTTGTGAATCTAGTACTTCTGATTGTGCTTGAAGTTATTTCATATTGCAAATTCAAAACTGGGGCAGTTTTTAATTCGAAACATCAGGGAATTTTTTTTATTTAGAGTCGCTTTAACAATTAAGTCATAGTCCTTCATATTATATTTTCGTATGTAAGTCTGTACTTTTGAGAAATGATAATACCCTTCTGCAGTTGGATGGCGTGTTCAGAATGGTGGATAAGTCTCCAGTGATGTGATGAAGCTGTCGTTGTATAGCGTATTGCTTACATTCTGTGAGGAGATGTTTTACTGTGAGGCGGGTGTTGCAGACTTCACATTGTGGTGGCTGGCCTTTGCTGAGGAGGTATGAGTGGGTTAACCTTGTATGACCAATGCGGAGACGTGAGATAATCACCTGCTCTTTCCTGCTAAGAGAATAGACAGGGGAAGAATTGGTGTCTCCTTTCCTTACCATGTGTAGTATTTCTGGAGGCGATTGATTCCAGGCCTGTTTCCATCTTGTTTTTATTAGTCTGGAGAAGTACTTTGTAATATCACGATAAGGTACTGCTTGCTGTTCATCTGTATCTGTTAGCCGACTTGCTTCTTTAGCAGCTTTGTCCGCTTCTTCATTGCCCTTAATGCCGCAGTGTGAAGGGACCCAAATGAAAGTAACTATTTTCTTTTTATTTAGAGCAATGGAATAAAGACTGTGGATATCTTGAAGCAGTTGGAGGTCAGTTGAACGATCTCTGAAACTTTGGAGAGAGCTTAATGAATCAGAAATTGTAAGAAATTTACTCTCACTAGATTGGATGATGTATGTTAAAGCTTGCTTAAGTGCAGAAAGTTCGCAGGAGAATATGGAATAATATTTAGGGAGTTTCAGCTGAAGTTTCTTATCTGGGGTAATTACGCACATCCATTGTCGCTGTCCGTTTTGGAACCATCAGTGTAGATAAATGTATAGTTAGGGTAGGCATTTGTTATTTCTTTAAACAGCTGTTTATAGGAAGATGCATCTGTATGAGATTTATGGTAAGCTGTAATATTCAAATTTAGTTGAGCAGTTGGTATTCTCCAAGGTGGTAGACAATGAAGCTTTCTGGGCATTATGGCAGGAACTTCTATGTTATGTTCTTCAATGTATTTGCTTATTTTAGATTTAAACGACATTTCTTTTTGTGCATTAGCCTGTAAACGTTGGTGTCAGGGAAATTTCTTGATTCTTTTCAGAATTCCCAAGTCGTTTAGCACTTGTTTAATAACCGATGTAGAATAAGAATGTAGACTTGTTGATAGTTTAATTTCTAAAATGAAGTATTGAACTCTCTCGGAATAAATATATCCTTACTTTAAAATGCAGCGATATAGGAATCGAAGAAATGAATAGGCGCCTTCTGTGTAAACAAGTGGAACCTAGCATGTAAACCTCTTGCTTTGGCGGTGCACGTTGTAAGGACATGTTATGCTGTCAGAGAGCAGACTAATAACCTCCAAATACTATAAACATAAGTCATTTATGTTTTATGGTTATAAAATCTCGAACTTGGATAGTAGCAGGGCTGCTTTGTGAAATATCTGAATTGGTCTACGCATATGCTGTTTGCTTTAGTTACACACACACAGACCGAAGCATATTTAACTTTCGTATGCTGCCGCTCATCCGCTGGAGTAAATAAGTAGCCAATTAACGGCGTTCCACTCACGTGTATAAACACTCGATGCCCTTGTTACGCAAATATAGCGAATATTGCGTCACACAAAAATATTTATCAAGGTGTATCCAGTCTAGACGCCTTGTTTACTTCGTCCGTGCACCATTTTAATCCATTTTTGTTTTGCGGTATTAGATAACTCTCTAATTAGACTGCCACATCGTTTGCACTATTTCTTCTGTTTTCTGCCCATTCCATTCAAAACTTCGTCGTCGAAATTTCTGCAGAAACACGTGTTTTGAGGTCCACTGAACCCAACAGGCGCATTTAGGGAAAGAGCAGCTCTTACAATCACAGTTTTTCACGAAACACTCCCTCCCCCACCTCAAAACTACCCTTTATATGAACGAGTTTTCATTTAAAATTATCTGTAGAATACCACGAAAGGGTTTCATATGACGATAATTTTACGAGCACGAAGCGCGAGAAAAATTACTCCAAATAGGAACACCTCGAGTGATATTTGTTTAGTTTTCCATGAAATAATTAATAATTCATATATTTAATACTATTTATACTATGACCGCCCCGTAGCGCAGTGATAGCGCACCTGCCTTTGGCGCGGGGGACCCGGGTTCCATCCCCGGTACTGGCATGGTATTTTTCCACTCTGTGAGGTCTGGTCCGGGATGCACGCAGCCTCGTTAGGTCCTTGAGGGTCCAACTGAGGAGCTATTTGAATAAAGAAGTAACAGCCCTAGGTCGTGAAGACCATATAACCGGCTGGGAGAGATTTAATATTAATAGTAATTTAAGAATAAACAATTTACAATAACATACATACGTTTTAATTAAGGTTTATTTTCACAGTTGGCATTACAACTAATCCAGTAGGCTGTGAGAACAACAGTAATTTTAGTGTTTACTCCAGGTAAATGATGAATTAGTCATATGATGAATTTAAATGAACGAATTTGCGTTAGTAGGCAATTCATTAAATGTAGGTCTGCTATATTTAAGATTACAGTTGTTTGACTTCAGCTCTTCAATTAAAATATCAATATCCTCACTAGAATATTCATCAATCTTTTGTCTGCCATTTTCGAATGGTCTGCTAATTGTTTTACTGCGCATGGTTACTTCAGATGTTCAGAAACGCAAGAAAAGGAGGTGAAAATTCTGCTTATGTGGAATAGTGTAGAAAATCTTCGTGTTGCATTCTCGGGGAATGCTGGATTTAAAAATAAAATTAGATATTTATCGGATAGTTCATGTTTGAGCTCTTTTGTTCTCAGGTGTGCGCACGTGTACCTTTTTTCTTAAGATTGGTTCTCCTTCTTATTCAATGGAGCGTGGATATGTAGGTACATTTAGGGTGAAATCTTTGTATCGAATGTCTGTGTGTAATAAAATACGATAGTGGCAAAGAGAGTGAAATAAGCTGCAATTTCATGTACTGGAACAAACGTGATTGTGTGAATGAAAGCAATCAGGAGCTCCTTTCAAGGATAACTTGTTGAAAGTATGAATGGAATGGGTAATCCACTGCTTACTTTCTTCAGGTTTACATACACTCTTACTTTGAGGTTAGGCAATTAAAGAAAGTTGAAGAAAACACTCGAGTTACAGCTGACGCCGACGCACGACCTTATTGGTGTCCTTACCGGGAAACTGTGACACAATTCAAATGTGAGAAACCCTTCTTACCAAACTGTGTCATTATGAAATCTCATTTCGCATATAATCAACCGGAGGAATTGCGTTTACACCGGCGATTTTAAACCACAAGCCAATTGCGTATTGTTTTGCTGTTATTAGAGCACGAAGATTTCGGTCAACATTCTGTAATATATAGATTTTATTTTTACAAAAATGTCCCTAACTATTATATGTATAGGTATAAGATGGGTATATTAAACCATAGCGATTTTATAATGTAGCTTTAAAGAGGTAGATACAGCTTAAATGTTTCAAAAAATCAATTTTAAAAGCGTACTATGTTTTTGGATGCAGCAAACATTTAAGTGTGTTTGCAAAAAGCATTATATAAACATCTGAATTATTTTTAGAGTAATGATTTGAAGCATAAGATGCTGCACCATATTGTACCTAGCTAAAAACAGTACCTAAAATTTGATATGAAAATGTTCAAGATCATTTCTCACAAAGTACATTTTTCTAAACCTTATATATGACAATTCAAAAACTGCTGAAGGAATTTAAATGAAACTTTGTGCTTGTTACTGTATACGTAATACAGAGAACTGGCCAGTATTAAGCTTCTGATAGTTTTTCTGAAAAAATATGATAAATTAATAATCTAGAAAAATTACTTTACTAGTTTGAAGATAAATGCATAATATTTATTATGCAAATAGAAACCTAGGTCTGATCATTTCCCTAAAACAGCACCTAAGCTTTACAAAAAAGAACATAATTGAAATATATTTAAAAATAGTCTATATATAAGGGACAAACCTGGATGCCGCCATTTTGAATAATTAAATTAGGCATGTAAATTAATTTTGTGAAATTAAAATTAGGTTCATCTGGCATAAAAAAGGTACTGTATTTTGAGACTTCAATAGCAATTTATATGATTTATCTATATAGAAGTATTGATTATTGAATATAACAAATTTTCATACCCCTTAAGCTATACCTAGTCCCTTAATATCCCTATGCCGAACAAACACTCATTTAGAAAAATCTGACGTTGCATTAACTTGACTTTCTCAACCGTTGTTACACGAGCTGTTCTTACTGTTTCTTCTTCTATCTACTTAATGTTAATAGATATAAACATTTCAGACATTTGCTTACTATATATTCCCTTTTAAGTACAAGGGATTATGAGAATGTAGCAGACTTTAAGCGATAGTTAAATGTTTTAAGAGCATGTTTCTATATGATGTTTATCTAACAGTAAAATAACGAAGAGTGATTTTCCTCTACAGGAAAATATAAGTATTTGAAAACGCAAACCAATAACGAAGAATCTCGGAAATGCCTCACGCCATAGCAAATTCGTTTGCCAAACTGTGGTTTAACGAGATTTAAATATTTTAAGTAGTAAAATTTTGGCATATCTACTACTGTTTGCCAGTTACGGAAAAATTGTTTAGAGTGAAAAGAACTTCCCAAAAATTCAAGAAATACACTAGTGTCCTACGCTTCATTAAAAGAATGGTAACCATAGGAATGGGCCATATTTTATTCACGGGAGTATACCCCTTCCAGACATTCCTGGGACCGAAGAAATAACTTCAATTAATTTTACATGGTGATACCGAATTTATATATTCAGAAAATAAATAATTTAAAATATAATCAGGATAATAATGTTCAATAAAAATGGATAGAGAAAACGAATGTAAAAACTGAGTAGAGTGTAATGGTTTTTGGTAGCATCACTTCAGTTGAGATTAGCACAAACTCGTCAGTCTAAGTGAACTCATAATTATTTGGTGCAGGATATATCTAAAACCAGCGAACGCAAATTTCTATTATAGTGAAGCATATTTTCATGCTTTTAATTACGGACACACTTCTGTTTGACTGGTGAACTGTTTTATAATCTACATTGGTCGGCAACGTCTCAGTGTAAATAGAGAAAACATTGGAAACATTTATTAAAAGACGTTATCACCATAATTAGCGCCATCCTTCCTAAGCAAAACCTTCACCAGCGAAGGAGAGAAATTTCAGTGCTCTATCGTGGCAAGGGACTGAATCAAAGTACTTTGAGACATTATTAGACGACGTGAAGTATCGCTGCTTAAAACTGTTTTATCAATGTGTGATCTCAAAACTTGCTTCAACGGTTTGAGAAGTCTGCCTGTTTGTTTCGATTGACTCTATAACAAGTTCAGAGGGTGGACCTGGTTGGTCGAACTATGAAATCTTTTATGCCTAAGCCCCTGACAGGCGCCCTCTAGAGGGAAGGGCAGTTGGGAGGATGCTAAGGGTAGCCAGACCTAAGGAGAGACGACAGCAGAGGGCAGGGTCTCTAAAAATTACAGCTCCCCTCCCTCTGCTGGCTTACACATCCCTTGGGGGTTGCGGAACCCAGAGACCTCCACCGTCCGGAGGGCAAGTATTTACAGAGAGTGAGCATCTGTTATCCACGTTGAAACTCCCACCAATACTTGGAACCCTGAAATAGCCAACTAGGATGAAAGGTGAATGGGGGTGATATCATCCCTCCCAGCATTCCCTTAGCCAGCAGCGAACCCCCGAAAACCCCATGACTCACTCCGGCTACGACCTCCCCAATACGAGCCACAGACACGTGTTTTGTTTCGAAAGTAAAACAACACAGCTCCAAATCATTATAATAAAGCAATTATTTCTTAGCTGCTCATCGATGAAGACGGCTTTATTGAGTTTATTGGCGGCTAATGAATCTGTATAGCCGATATTTTTACAACCTTGTTCACCTTCACGAAATGTTGTTAAAGAAAGGCACACTGATGATACGATAAAGTTTATTGCATCACACTTTCCGGTGATTTTATTTCACTCCCTGTTAGGGTTGTCAGTGATTTATAGAGTGCGGTACCTTCCGTACACAAACCTGTAGCTTATTCTTGAGTGTGGCAATAAATTCCACAGAGGGGAGGGACAGAACAGTTCTTTCACGCATTTGCACGCAAGGGCATAAAAAATCCTGTTACTAGGGCGTTACGTGACCTTCGCAATTGTAAATAAAACGATAAACATCGACACAAAGTCTGATCAGGTATATTTAAACATTAAGGTTATTCATTACATTCCACGTGAATGGATTTATGGTCTGTTAGCAAATCTAGAACAAGTTGTAGAAATATTTGTCAATACTTATTTCATAGTGTTTTATTGGGATTCCCATTCGTTTTACAGCAGCTGGCTGGTTAGCCTTTGAACTCCTCTTCATTCTGATGACTTTGGCCCAAGTGGTAAACTGCAAAATATAGAGAAAATCTTACTATACAAAAAAATGCAGATCTCGAATCGAACCGAATCTGTGGATTAATATAGTTCAGTTTGGAGAAGCTCTGTTTGCAAGTATATGTTGAGCTATACACACTATTCTTGCAAATGCTTATTTCTCTATCTACTACATTTTAATCGACATAAGCATTTTCAGAAATTATCTTATTGTTAATTTTCTTGTAGGTGCAGGGGAATACAGTAAGCGATAGTGAAATGTTTTAAGAGCTGGTTGCTGTGTAATGGCTTAGAAATGCGCTTCTCTTTGCTAGGCCTAGAGATGAAAACACGAATAACATTCCAACTTGAGAAAAGTATAGGTATTGGCAAATTCAAACAAATACTAAAGTGTCTCGGAAATAACTCTTCAAAAGAAGAAGGAAGTATTTGACTTGAGTTGTGTATTTTAACAAGATCCACGTTTTGTATTTTGTAGGCTTTTGTCTGACTCTTACTTTTTACCATTTATATAATAAATCAACTAGAGTGAAGAGCCCTTCTGAGGACATTGCTTTGAAATTAAAGTTATGACAAATTGCCGTGGAATCGCCTGCTTGTGTCCATTACTGGATACTCATAGTCTTTCCTTTCGACTGAAGGAGTGGAGTGGGGTAGAGCCGCTCATTACGTAAAGTTCTCTAAAGGGACAAGGTTGGACATCCCTGTGCTAGTCACTAGTTCCCCAGGTGGCGGATTCAAACCCGGAAGAGGGTGGTGGATTTTTTCGGGCGTAAAAGTCCTTAGCATGACTTCCTTTGGAAAAGAAGTAAAGTCGGTGGTATCCATGTCGCAGATTTATGGCAGTAAAAGAACCTCAAGCCTTAAGTTCTCTTTCACACCCTATATAGAATGGATCGTTGAGAGCCATAGCAGTTAAGGAGCGTCTATAAATAAAAAGTTAATTTCAATTTTATCACAAATTTATCAGCCGTTAGAACAGTTCTTCACAATATCATGAGACGCCTCACCTAACCTCTGAACGTAACACCGTCGAATGATATTTGTCTGGACTGTTTCATTAATAAAATATGAATTTCAATAACATATCGCAACGATTGACCAGAAAATATTGAAATCTGTAGAAAATAACCTAAAATATGTTTATTTCCACTAATGTAGTCCGACTTGCTCAGCACTACGAACCAAGGAAAACAGAAGAATTGCATGTATTTCGATCTTCTCTTGTTATAACAGGAAACCAGTTTATAATCTCAAACAAAGCTCACTATATTTCCAATATTAACAAATAGCCTCTCTTCTGGAGAAATAGATTAAAGAACGATTGTTAAAAACAGTTGTCAAATTGAAATGGACTACTGTTTGGATTGTTAATCAGTTGTAATGAGTAATAAATCGTTTTTCAGCATTTTATGGGATACGGTTGGTGACGCTGACTAAACAAAAGAATTACCTTGTTGTAATTTGTACAAAACAAAAGATATAATGATTTAATACATCTGTGTGAAAAAAGAACTATTGGGGGAGATAGTACAGTTTAATTGTCTTTCCAGTTACGTTGGCATTGCAGTAAACGAATTATCCCGTCATTTTCACACTTTTAAACTTAACAATATTTTGATTAATAGATAGGCAGACTGGCAGGCAGGCAGGGTTTATTGCCAAAAGCAATTACGGTATGTAAACGTCATAATGTAAAATTACCAAGCTAGATTACACAAATCAGACGTGTTGCACTCACATGACTTTCTCTACCCTTGCACTAGCCAATCTTAGGAACCCTTATTCTTCTATCTCCTTCTTGTCAGTTGCGATAAACATTTGCAGAAATTACCTTATTGCTTGTTTTCTTGCAGGTGCAGCGGGAATATGGGAATACAGTAGGCTTAGAGCGATAGTCAAATCTCCTAAAGCTTTCAAATTCCGTTCTCTTTGCACGGTTAACATGAAAAAATGAATAGGATGTTGTATTTGACAGATATATAAGTTCTCCAAAACTTAAACAAATAACGAGGAATATCTTCGAAATAGCTCGCTCTACACACACACGCGCGCGCGCGCGCACACACACACACACACACACACACACACACACACACACACACACACGCACAAGGACCTTTTTCTAAAAATGCTTTTTTTTTTTTTTTTGATTCAGGGGGCCTTAAAACATTTTTTTCTGGTGAAATCTCGACATCGAATTTTTGGATCGAATATAGTACTTCCCTCACTTACTGTAAAGGAAGTAAAACTTCAAAACAATCAGAAAAAAACTGTGGATTCTTTTAATTTTCATGGATACATTGCCTTAAGTGGTTTTTACTTATCCCCTCGACTGCGTCTCGTCTTTGCAAACTTCTCCTTGGTCCTTACCATCCTTATATCGCAATATGCTATGTGCGCATTCATGTTGTGGGAACAGTTCGTGTAAAGCCTTCGGCTAAAAGTGGTGATGTTTTCATCTCGCAATTGTACCATAAAACCGCATGTTTGTACAATGAGATCACATAAGCTGGGACGATTGGGTTGTTTTCTATGGTCAGTTGAACATCCAAGGACGCCAGCTTGCGAACTTATTGCAGTACGACCCAGTAGTATTTTCATGCTGCGACAATGGCATGTGTTCGATACATACTTCACGGTTCAAGGCCATTCGGTTCTGAACTAGTTTCTTATGGCATCTTGCCTTCAATGTAATTTTGTAATTTGTATGCTGTTTAACTGCCCCAGGCGGCATACATAAAAAACATTGCAGGCACTTACAAGAAAATTATCCCTTGTTCATAATAGACATGTTTTTGTGTCATAATATAGTTATTTACTACAAAAGTAACCGTGCAAATGGCTCCGCGGCAACACATATCGCGGTCCTGGTTTACATTCCCGTCGAGCGCCCACTGACAAGTGGAGTGACGACGATCTAATTTAATCTAATTATTATCTAATCTAATCTATATCAACCCCAACATTATCTCGTAACCTGCACATTCTTTTCCGTACAGTGAAAGCTGTGTTAAGCGATCACTATCCATTGAAAATTAGTCGTTTAGAGGAGTGGTTGCTTAAAAATATTTATACCTGCACTATTATATAATATACAGGATGTTAATGAACCACAACGAAATATTTTCATAGGCTATGTAGCTGTCTTAAACAAGTAATTTTAGATTGGAGAATCATGGCATATTTATTCAAATTTCGAAGTTAAGCCTTTAAGTTTCTAAGCTGCCAGTACGCCACTGGCTAATGTCAACGATTCGAAAGCGCAACACACGAAAACAAAGGAGCGTTTTAGAGCGTACCTCTCTGGCGTAATGGTTAAGACATTGTATAAGGTAGTCATCGAGTTCACTACTTTTTCCCCTTTTCTTTAGTTTGGGCAGAGCATATTAATGCTGTCTTGATATAGATTTTAAATTATGCTTCCATGTATGTAGTTTTATTTCAACATATCAGTACAATTATTTGCAATTCTTGTTAACAAAGAGTTGAAACCTGCTTGGTACTTTCATATGCTGCACTTCAGAATGGAAAGTGGTTTAAAGGGGGAAAGAAATAGTAAAAGCATAAAAACATCTAAAGCTTTACAGGAACTGCTCGAAATTGTGACCTGAATTTTCATGGCAAAATTATCAGCATCCAAGGAACGATTGTTGTATTCTATCCAAGACTTCTGGTGTGAGCCAAATAAGGAAATGGTGCCAGTGTTAATGCTCTTCTTTATATGGAATAAAAAGAAAGCAAAAAATAGCAACCATATGACAGGAAACGAACCCACGACCTTCAGGACCACAGCCTTTGACGTTATGAAATAAACCACAAGAGCAATCAACCCAATCTCTCTGGAGTAGGCTTCACAACGCAAGAAGGTAGCTAATCATTATCCAGTGTCGCACTGTAATTAGTTCGACATTTAAGAGATTTTTATGGCATTAAATATCGAGAACGGTGACAGCGAGCTGCTCAAAATTGATTTTTCCATACTCGGTCAGCAGTTTTAGACATTCTAAACCAATTTTTTTTTAACCCGGCTTTGTTTTTAACACCGACTTATGAACATCTGATGTTTAACAACAAATAACTGCGTAATGTTTAGTCGTGGACCACACATTGCCTATCTCAAATTACTTACATCAGTCACATCTACAATCTTTCAAGTTATTTCGGTATAGTTCATTAACACTCTGTGTACTATATATTATACTTACTACACTAATTAAGCATGTAATAATCTTCTTGTTATTGTTCTGAGCATTCCAATATACATTTCTAAAATTGGGTCTTTCTTGTTTTCTGTCCTGGAGAGAGGAATATCAAAGCTATCACATAGCAACCAACTCTTAAATCCTTTAGCTACCATTTAAGCCTACTGCATCCCCATATTTCCAATTTTAACCAAGTTCTATCTCTATTAAAATGGAATAGATAGAGAATAAGCTATTTTAAGAATTTGTGTGCAAGAGTGAGTAGAGAAAGTAGTGTGAGTGCACGTATCAGATATTTACTTGTACTACATTTGAATCACTTTTGAAACATGTTGTATAGCACTCGAGCAGCGCTTGGAGCTGACACGCACCGCTGATCTTAAGTCCCTTCTTGAATGAATAATGGCGATTTTATTTCATTATGTTTTTGTTTTGCTCCTCTATGATTTATACATTAAAAGATGAGAGATTACGGGATGAGGTAACCTCAGTGCGGGTAATAAGCAGAAACAGCAAAAACACTGAGGGAAAATAACGATGTAAAAGCCGTGTGAAGAAGCAGAAACACAAATTAGTTATTCCTCGTGTTGAAATACTCTCTCACGCTGCATCTTAACATTTCGCTACCTTCAAGTACGCCTTGAATTTTAATCCTTATGAAATCCTTAAAGCCTCTTCATCAAAAAACATCTCATGGCTCACAAACAGCACGGCAAGGAAATGAGTTTACACAAGAATGATTTATATGCAGGCTTTTGGAAAATGGATTTATATTTCCTGGAATTTCTCCCTTTGATATTCAAGTTCACCTGCTGTTCGCGTACTATAGATTCAGAAGTGGGGACTTTCGGTATATTTAATTACATTTCTAAAGGCAACGATGTCGAGGTTTCACAGGAAATGTCTTGATGTCCCCTGAATGAAAACAATAAAAGCATTTTTAGAAAAAGTTGCGTCTGTGTGTGTGTGTGTGTGTGTGTGTGTGTGTGTGTGTGCGCGCGCGCGCGCGTGTAGCATAACTCAAAAACGAAAAGCCGTTTGAAAATCAAAGTTGGCATTTAAGTTTAATATCTTCCAAGGAATCGACACGAAGATTTTGAAGAAAATTTCTCCACCGTAAACTACGCTTTACATGAAAATTTCTCGAAAATTTTAATATTCCCGAATATGGCTCTAACGATTTTGATTAAAATGCCATATGTTTAAGATATTTTTATGGCAAATGAAATGTATATTTGGCTTTTCTGGTTACAGCCCATGTAGGCCTGTTTACTCTTATCTCTAAATGCATTTTTGTGGAGTGAACAACTTTTGAGATATGCTTTGTTATTTGTGCGAGTTTTCTGGTACTTCAATCTATCTCAAATGAAAGATTGTTATTCGTTTTTTATCTGTTGGCCATGCAAAGAGAATAGAATGTAAAAGTCATGACATAGTGCCCACTCCTAAAACATTGTCAGGAGTCGTTGAGGGGTTATCCTGCCCCTGTGGGACTGTTGTCATTCCGGGATTAAATCCCTTGCTAGCTTTAGTATAGTTGGTAAGATAATGATGATAATGGGTAAATAGCGGTCTCCTAAAACATTTGACTGTCGCTTAAAGCCTACTGCATTCTCCCTGTACCTACAAGAAAATTAGCTATAAGATAGTTTCTACAAACATTCATCTCCATTAAGATGATGTGTTTGTAAGAGCAGAGAAAGTCATGTGAGTGCAACACGTCAGATTCTTTTATCCAAGAAACCTTTCAATACACGATTGTTTATTCTGCGCAGTTTGTATCTGGTCTTCAGATTTATTTCGGATTTACGGCCAATCAGTAAAAATGAATGACGTCAGTATTAGTTCAGTGAGTCCCTGGTGTCAAATGGGCGCTGGGGAAGTGAACTTCCGACACTGCGTTTTTGACTTCATATACAGTGAATGTACTGCTGTGGTGCAGAAATGTTTTTCATTGGAACATTTTGTGCGTACTTTGCCAGTGGGATGGAAATGACCACGGATCACAGACTTTGCGTGGTTGAATAGTACTTCCTAAGTGAAAGGATACGAGGAGCCTGTCGTTACGATATTGGACGTAGTGTGAATGATTTCATTAAGTCGGAGTCAAAATATGATAAAAAGGATGAAAAGATTAAACATAATTATGTAAGATTACTAACCTGATGCTGTTAGACTGTCATGTACTTTATAATGCCCCAACTGGTTTGTATTGTTCATTACAATACCGTTATTTTGTTTTCGTATGCTATTTATTTGAGTTGCCGATCAGAAGTTCCAAGTGTAAATTCCAGAAAGGTGTGATTAAAGTCCAATTTCACACATCCACACACTCTACTCATCTTTCGCTAGTCCATTGCCAGAGACACCGGTGATAAACTTGCTTCAAAGTACTGACGTCATGAGCAGACGATTTAATGGCGCGATAGGCCGAATAATTTATCTGAAGACCCGGTGCACCGTGTCCATTTCAAGGTGTGTTATGACGTCATTGTTTTTAGTTAAATTTTTGACGGAAGTGTTAGCTGTAAGGGGAAGGATGCAACGCAAGACAGGTATGGTGGAGAAGTTGCCTAACAAGCACGGCGTTCAATGCAAAGGGTTATAATACAGCAACAATATTAATCTTAAAACGTAAAGAAATAAAAAAAATGTTGATATGTATGATTCAACCATATCAATGTCGCTACGTAACATACAAATACCTACCGTTTTATTTGCGTTCGCAGGTGACAAAACATCCACTGTTGACAAATTCACCTTATCCTATGCTAGTGATATACGAAGTATTTCGCTTACTGATTTATTTATTTAATTATTTATTATTATCATCATTATCATCATCATTATTATATAAATTATATGCTTTAGCGAGAACTCCATTTTTATGTAGTAAGATTGTCTTTCAGAATGTAGACGACTTTACAGACTATTCCCAGAAAACACAAGATAAGTATGTTTACCTATCATGTTTCATGCAAATATCTTAAATATATCGTATTTTAATCAAAATCGTTGGCCATATTTTGAGAAAATCAGTATGTTTGAAAAATTATCATGTAATTTGTGTTGTGTGTGTGTGTGTGTGGGGGGGGGAACTTTCATTAAAATATTCGTGTTTTATCCTTGAACTTAAATACCAAGTTTGGTCTTTAACTAGTTTTTCGTTTTTGAGTTATGTCGTTCATCTACACACACGCATGGACACGTACATTTTCTCTAAATCGGTAATTTTAGGATTAAGGGGGCCTCAAAAGTTGTATTTTCGACAAAATCCCGATATCGAATTTTTGGTAGAATACAGTAATTCCTCTACATAAACGTAGTAGATAAAGTAAAAGTAGTACGTGATGCGCATATTAAAAAGTAACTTTTAATTTGCACAAAGATATAGAGTTCACTTTCGGCTGATTTTATACAACTGCTTGCAGGATAAAATGGAAATTTTGTGATTTGTAGAATAACGACTATTAAGGCCACCATTTTGTTTCAAGGGTTGGACAAAATTTGTAAAAGAAAATTTTGTGTTGCGGTATCAGACCATTCCAAAGCCGAAATGTGCGTAATGCAACAGCTTCTGACAATATTTGTAAGGTTATGGGGACAAAATATAAGAGAGAGAGAGAGAGAGAGAGAGAGAGAGAGAGAGAGAGAGAGAGAGAGAGAATTTGTGTTGCTTTGTAAAATGCGTTTGTAAATGCACGTCGATAGAAAAGGTCGTTTGGATTCTTTTAATTCTTTTGCACACATGCCCTTTACTGAAGTTGAATTTTTGGCCGGCAGGAGCGTGGGAATAGCAAGCAGGTGCGCGTTTCTCAGGCGTGAAAAGGGAATACTTTGAAGGGTGTGAATGCGATTTTTAATGCTCATTAAATTTTAGTGCGGGTAACTCCACAGTTGGTGCGGAACGTAAGGGCTTCCCCTCTTTACTGTAGAGTTGGGCCGATCTTTTTACTCTCTTGGTCGAACTTGGTTTTTGACTTAGGTTATGTTTCCGAAGGATTTCAGTATCTACTACTTCATTTGGGTTATCCTCTGCGAGTCAGCTAAAATTCATACCCCAAGAGAAAAACTCCAGTAGTTGGATAATTGTGCTATTTTAGGTTTACCATAAAGACAGCCTACTAATAGACTCGTAGAAAAACACTATTTAAATATTAATGATAAAGAATTAAAAACGTATACTGTAAAAGTATTTCATAAGGTGTGATAATATACTCGCACAAAATTATTATAAAATTTGGAAATAGGACAGCCAACCATTTTAGAATTATTTATCTAATTTAATAATACATATATTTGTGCATTTCGGAAAAAATTAAGAGTAAATTTAGGTATCACTCCACGAGCACCAAAAAGTAGACCAATCATTTCCACATTTGAAATTTTGTATTTGTCTCTTAAATAAGAATAACAAGCCTTTCCAAATCGCCAGTGGGTGATCTTATCAGTGTTTCTTTGAAATCTCAAAGAAGATGCGTTTGTCCTCCCACACTATGCGAACTTTAATTTACTCCTATTTGTGGATAGAATTTTCTCAACATAAATGTAATTTTCTCATTGATAAATATTTCTGTGGTGCCCAATATGCCTTTATCATTGAAGTTTGGATATATAGTTCTCATGAGAGCTGTTGTGACATCAAGGTAGACACATCTCACGAAAACCCTAGTTTTCTCCAATAATCTTAAGTTCTGTTGATGTGGACATGTCCGCCATCTTACAGAGGGTTTCTCGGGAGACAAACCGACGCTGTGCTTCTGTTGTATATTTATAGAGTATACATACTTCCCTAACGAGCGTATATCCCCGTCTGTTCTAAAATAATTTGCACATATGCTTCTAAGTTAATATCAAATCGATATTAATTTGTGATTAATTCTCATTATAACTATACTCTGTACGTAAAGTACGTTTCAGGTAAAAACCCCCATTATTTTAGACGTAACTTAACCTAGAAAATAACAATATGAATGGGACTTGGAGCATCGCAATAGGTCAGTTCCTTCCCGAGAATGTTCATAAAGCTGACTTATATAACTTTCATTTACTTAATTGTTTCGCAATTGATAACAGCGAATATAACATAAAGAACAAATAGATAAAATATCAAGATTGTATCCCGGTACCTAGGTTATACACCGGGACATATAAAGGATGTAATAAATGTTCCTATAAACATATGTCCGGAAACAAATACTTGTTGAAATATGCACATTTTCGATAGGTTTGTCATACATCAATGGATGGATTGGTCGAGGAGGTCCAGTAGCATGATCTCCGCGTTCGCCAGACCTCATTCCATTGGATTTCAATGGGGATATTTCAAGACATAGGTGTATGGCAACTCTATCGAAAATGTGCACACATTGTTCTAAAATGGTTCAAATCTCTAAATATTTACCCCAATTAAAGTACATAAAAGAACAAGGTTTATTACGAATAGTTTGTTCAAGAATGGGTAAAGAAAGTGTCCATATCATTCAAAAGTAGTGCGGTTTGCGAGACAAGAGAAATTTATGTATTTTAATTTGAGGAAGTTGTCATATAAGTTAATAATGGATATAGGAAACCCTCACATAATGTTAAAGATCACGTTCTTGAAAAGAATGTTCATACTGAAGGAAAGCAAGCCTTTACAAGGATTTCCTCTGTAATAGCATTTTTACAAAGCAGCACTGATACATAGGAAAGAAAGAAACATACCAGTTACGCCGACCTTGGATACCGTTTCCCCAGCAGCTGCAGTTGACAGGGAACCGTAAAAATTATTTTATTGCAATATGCTCTGTCTGGAGGCAGTGACATTTCATTCACATGTTCCCAAGGTTTTCGACATTCCAAACATATCTGAATGTATGCTGAAGGGAGGAAAAAAGCCAGAAATATAGTGCGTTTCAAGATTATATTCCGGTAGAACAGAACGAAATTTGAAGTTGGTTTTGAATATGTTTAAAATACAATTATGGTTGGAAAGGAAGAAGGGTAATGTAACAAAAACACACACACACACAAAAGTTGTGCCCAATAATATAAGGAAAGCATTGCCTAACTATCCTCCGCTTCGAAAAATGTCCCAAACTGGAAATTATAAGGTTGGTTCATACGTTCGTTCGTTTTCCTCGCAAATAGATATAGCGCACGAAAACTCAAATTATCATAGCTGCCTAACCACCCCTACGACTTAGAGGGCAACAACCATTTCTTTTTTGTAGTGTTTAACGCCCCCTTTTACTATATACGGCACCGCAGGTGGTGACACAGATGACACATGGAAGGAAGATGTAGCACCGGTGGAATGAGATGGCGGGAGAAACCGGAGAACCCAGAGGAAACCCGCCCCAGCGCCGCTTTGTCCATCACAAATCCCACATGTAGTTGCCTAGGATAGAACCCGGGCCGCTTAGGTGAGAAGCGAATGGTTAAACCACTCGGGTACGTCGTGGCCGGCCAACGACTATTATAAGGACAAAACTACCCCACAATGCTGGCAGAAAATTTGTGCTCTCTACGGGGAAGATGCAATAACGAATCGAGCATTTCAAAAGTGGTTTAGTCGATTTCGAGCTGGAATTTCTTCCTAAAATAGAAAGTTTTGCGACTACTCTGTCGTAGCTGTGCTGCAGTTTAGGTGTGTTTCCAGGCACCCTTAATGATCGAAACGTAACGATAAACGAACTTACGAGACAACCTTATACTATATGAGGCCGAGAATTGGCATGGTTGCAATTCCAATTACTAAAGTTGTTCAAAATTGCTTATTTTTGGCAGTTTTCACCATTTAATCTTACATTCAGAAAAAGCATGAACTACAGCAAGCTGTTCTCAAAAATTACATTGTCGTAGCACATGAAAAGCAACCTAAAACTTCAATTGTCAGCAAAGATAACTAGGCAGGACTTCTTCGATATCAAAGGGAGCAGACCAACAACACCAAAGGTGCTCCATGCAGAAAGTTTATTGCATCTGCTGTAGGGGACACAGCTTACCGGCAGTTCCCAAGAGTTCATCATGGCGAACATTACACTAAACAGCAGACGAAAGTATCCCAAAAAGCAGTCCTGCCAACGTACATAATAAAGGCATTTTTAACCTCAAATTTCTCAGGGTTAAAGTAACTTGCTTTCAAACGATAATAATGCTTGAACATCGTTACCACACAACCCTGAACTGTCCTTTATGTGGAAAAGTTTTCGAAAATTTTGTTTTCTCAAAAATGGCCCCAACGGTTTTGATTAAAATACCACTGGTTTAAGAAATTTTATGGCAAATGAAATGTATATTTTGAATTTGTTGGCTATAACCTGTGTAGTCCTGTTTACTCTCGATCACTTTTGTATAGCTGGTAAACCGTAAGAGATACACCAAATCTTAGAATACAAAAATGTAGATCTTCTAAAAACACACAAGTTATGTCCAGATGAATTTTTTGTAGAGTGAGCCATTTCGGAGATATTCCTTGTTATTTGTGTTTACTCTTTCATTTCAGAAAAGTTTATTATTCCTTTTTTATCTCTTGGTCGTGCAAAGAGAAGGGAAGTTCAAAGCTTTAAAAGATTTGTTTATCACTCAGAGCCTACTGAATTCCTATAGTCCCCTTACATCTACAAGAAAATTAACAATAAGGTGATTTTTGCAAATGTTTATGACCACTAACAAGAAAATAGAGAAATAAGAGTTTGTAACAATGGTTAGTACAAGAATAGAGAAGGTCATATGAGTAGAAAACATCAGTTTGTGTGTGTGTGTGTGTGTGTGTGTGTGTGTGTGTGTGTGTGTGTGTGTGTGTGTGTGTGTGTGTATGTGTGCGTGTGTGCGCGCAAGTTAGACCAAACATTTTCTAAAAATTCGTATTTATATTTGGGGATGGCAAAATACTCCACAAAGTATAAAAACAGTAAAGTGTAAATGAATGTAGTTTTAACTATTAGACACAATGAAACTAATGCGAAAGAAATTAGCGTGTAATTGTATTTAAAATGGCCTGTTATGCAGGATGTTGTAACTGATGTGTAATTGTGTAAAATAAGAACTTGCACTGTTCTCACAGAGCTACCGCAATGGAGTAAAATAACATTAGCAACATGGAGAGAGCAAAACACAGGAAGAATAAGAAGTACAAAACAACTCTTAGGTAATGAGAAAGTGAGGAGGGGAGAGTATTATAAGGTTAGCTTTCAGACTTGCAGTCTCGCGTATAATACTATCAGCTTAATTACAGTTTTAATTACACTTGCACGGGTGTTCAGGTATTTGTGTGCCTAGTTTACAACTTACACACGAGTCCTTGTACTAGTGTCTTCCTTTCCTACGCCTTTAAATGTCCATTCCCGTTATTTTTGAGAAAGTCGGCTTATGCCGTTAAATCCCTTTGAGTACCGCCATATGCACTTGTTTTGTGGATATATACCGAGTGAAGAGGTTGGTCCGCACTGCTTAACAGTTGAAGATAGCTGGGCAAAGGATCTAAGTGACAAAAGTTGTGGATAGGAATGTTTCTGCCTTTGTAGCCAGCACCAATGGAGAAAAAGAGGTTTAACTGAAAATGCCCTTTCTTTGTAGGTTATAAGCTCGCTTGTAGACCTTTTCCCGCCACCATTAGTGACCGAACAAGAACTAAAATGAAATTATTACCGAATATAACGGAACTATTATCAGGACATGGGAAAACTAAAGCCTATTGCTATCGTTTCAAAATAAATGACAATCCAATGTGTAAGTGTAGCCAAAGAGCTCAAAAAAGCAATAGCAATGTCAGGTGGAAATTGGACACTCAACAAAAAAGAACTTGCACATAAACATACTAAAAGTTTTGTTCGTTTCATAGATAGTATACATTTTGTAAACGCAAATATTAATGTAAATTTTCAACAATATGTAACTGTGCACCCAAGCATATATTATTTATCGCTATGTAATGAATATGCTGTTAAAGTTCCTAAAAAAATGGGAGACACGGTCCTGCCTTGGAATTAATGAATTTAATTACTGACTGTTAGAATATTATTTTAATTTTGGTGCAAAGAACTATTTTTGCTCGAGATACTTGTACGAGATACTCGATTGTTTTATAGCGCCTGTGTTAGAAATGACCTAGTCAGTGAAGTTATTCCCATTTTTAAAGTAAATATGGAATGCAAATAACTACATACCTTTACTAATTATTGCCGTCAACAATGTTCGTACTGACATTTATAAAATAATGTTTATTTTATTATCGTCAACAATGGTTCCAAGCCGCAATGTTAATTATCAGATTTTTATTTTTGTACAAATTTTACAGCTTCGGTTCATGAAGATTCTTACCGACAAGGACTTCTTTTTGTAGTGTTTAACGCCCGCTTTTACTACTACGGCACCGCAGGCGGTGACACTGATGATACATGGAATGAAGATGGAGCACCGGTGGAATGAAATGGCGGGGGAAACCGGAGCGCCCGGAGGAAATCTGCCCCAGCGCCACTTCGTCCACCACGAATCCCACATGCGGTTACCTGGGATCGAACCTGGGTCGCTTTGGTGAGAAGCGAATGGTCTAACCAGTCGGCTACGGCGCAGCCTGCCCACAAGGACTGAAAACACGAAACCTGTAATGTAATAACGTAATCAAATCAATAATGAACAAGATATGTATTGTATGGTCTATAAAGTCTGCCGACCCCCATGGTGCTGCCGCTATGTCCACGTTCCCGTGGATATCTACCGATCTAACTGCTGCGTGCCATTAGGGTCGGATTCATTGATTAGTGTTATTTATTCTGAGCACAAACATTTTTTATTTATATCCTTCCGTGACAGAGCACATGGACCAGGGCAATTTGTAGGGGAAAGTGTCCTATTATCGGGTACCGTTTTTAAATTTAAGATTACAGACAAATTATAAGTATTTAAATCATACAACATGTGCTATGCTGTTACCAGAGAATATTTAAATGCTACCCATTCCAAAAAAAATTTCTGAATATGTTCTGATTCAGAAATAGCAGGACAAAGAATTAAAACGTGTAATTTTTGCCTCCGTAAAATATGGTTCCTAATTTCGGGTTTTCGGGTTTCCTAATTTCGGGTTGGAAATTAACACTGATATTTAATGAGTTAGTAACACAGCCTTTATTCGCACCAAATGTCTTAAAACTAAAGAGTGCTACATAATTGTTAGTTATTCTGCAGACCTTCCATACATAACAATAAAATGTCCAGTCTTTGGGTTTTTTTAATGCAGAAGTCACATTTAAAATATTGCCAACTGTCATCTTCAACACTACACAAAGCTCATGACACCAGCGAAAGCAACCGGTGCACTCAATCCAGGTTTCTTTAGAAGTATCAGTTGACCACAGTTGATGGCAGTAAATGCACTCCTCGTCCTCTTCGCATTCAGATGATGAGACGTTCAACACGATCTCATCAGTGCTCGAGTCGGAGTCTGTGTCACCATGATCGTGGCTCTCCGGTGCTTTCTTTTGGTAGCCTCAGATGTTGAAGGTATGTCAGAGGCTTTAAATGCATCTGGAATAAAATCCAGAACATCTGTTTGTACAAACCGATGCCAAATTTCGGGGACCCGAAATTGAGCAACCTAGTACTACCCGATATTAGGGGCCATTGCTTACTTTTATTTAGACGCAACCTAACCCTTAAGTGAATGGCGAAAGACATGCTTTGTCAATTAGATATGGAAGACCACGCTTCAGACTCCCTTCTCAGATGAAATACTTTAAAATAACGTCTTACCTGGCTCGAGAAAGCACTTCCAAATGAACTCTGTGAACAATTATTATCTTGACAAAATACAAAAATGACTGCAGACAAGCACACGTTAACAGAACCAGCACCAAACTCACAATGGCGCATCAGAATGACCTTCGCTAAGGATTGTTCGAGGGAACTACAAAATGCAGCACCAAGCAAGGGAGATATTCAGCTACCCGGAATTAGGCAACCTCCCGAAATTAGAGCACTTTACCCTAAAGTAAGATCCGATGTTTTATACACATCAAACCATCATACATAGTTGCAAAATGGTTATTTTAATTCCTTACATCTTTCTCAAAGTTGTCATAATTGTTTAAACATTTGTAATAACGTTCTACAAGCTTTTGTATCCCGCCATAAAAGTCTGCCGCCTGTCTTTGGATAACCCGTCTTTATTGTACAGTTGATTGGTTTTACAGTTTTAATTACGTTTTGGTAAATTTAATTTACATTTGCATACAGTTCAGTGTCTTCTCTACATATTGAGGCGATATTTCTATGTAAGCCCTCTAAAATAGTTTAACATAAAATTATAGAGGCGGCTGCTCTAACCACTAAGCTACCATGGCCATCTTGCCAGTATGAGACTAAATTGTCCAACGAATCGGTTAGACCACAAGGGGATCTCACATCAGAGATAAATACCCCAAGGGGCGACTTACAATTGTAAGTACTTTATGCCCCGGGTTTAAGTAACCTTTAGATGGTAATTATTATTTATTTATACCATATAAATATTATAATAATTTCCATGTGTTGTAAGGAATTACAGTTGTGTTAATGTCGGTGTATCTTGGGGGTACAGGTCGCGCGTTACTTCTTGACGAATGAAAATTTTATATGAAAGGTTGAATGCGAGTCTCTACTCAGCTTTTGCGGGAACGAGAGAGAGGAGGTTACAGTCTGCAGTGAGATGACGCACATGCTTCTGAGCTGAAGTACTGCAGCACTACAAACCAATTTATCGCACTTCCAGTAATATCAGACACACGTATTATACACTATACCTCAATAACTGTTTCCACTTAACTATATTGCATTTCTTTTATTCCCGACATTTCTCCCTCGTCTGAATTGCTGTTATTTTCGTTGCATGCACACATCCGTACCGTACAAAAGTTTTGCGGTCGACTGTATACACAAACGCGACAGAGGAAAACAGAGGTGTCTGTTATCGTAGCATAAACATTTGCTGACCTGTTTATTAAGGGTAGGCTCACTCATTGGATTTCTGTTCAAGGTCATTCGTCAAGAACAAACGCGCAACCTATAGCAGCTACTTAAATAAACACGTCTTAAGTAAAAGCTTCATATCGCGTGTAAGCTGTCGGCATTGCTACAGCAGACTGCAGGATTCAACCGGCTCGGAGTGTTTAAAATGGATTTGATGGAGGGAGGCAGGCAGATATGTCATGTAAACAATCTCAGGTTACATGGCGCAGCGTTTGCAGGAAAACGCCGCTTCCACAAACAAGTTGGAATCCCCAAGAGTAATGGAGAAGCAACATTTTCTCTCGGCTGGTTTCCTTTCCATTCTACCGGCAGGTATATTTACCAGAAAATAGAAGCACTAAATCCCATTTCTGTCCCCTTGTGTGACACACTCAAGCAAATCCAAACTTGTACTGGGCTTTGTCTGTTTATAAAGTAATCTTGTAGCGAGTCCTTTCTTTTTCTACGAATTTCGGAGTTGAGATGTAGCGGTTTTCTACTAGTTACCTCGGTGTTCTTCAGAGTCCATCTCTGTGTGCACAGAAGGTGAGCCAATTTATTCAGAGTAACTTGCTATACAAATTGAATGGGTGGCGGTAACTGTGGGGAATAAGGGCCCTTTGTGCGCATACCTTTACTCATCGTAGGAATGTGGATTGAGCTCCAGAACGTTCTTCCTAAGGCAGCATCTTGAATGTGTCTGTAGTGGGGTGCCAAAGTTAAGAGTGCACGAGTTTTGTAATTCTGGAGGGAGTAGCAGAAGGCTTCTGTAGTTTGCCTGTCTCAACATGTAAACATGCAGTCATAAATGCAGAATAAATATTCCCATTTTCCAGTGTAGGTTTAGCACGCAAAATAATTGTGTAACATGTTTGATGGAGTGAGTGAGTGAGTGAGTGAGTGAGTGAAGATAAATGGCCCGTAGATATTATCATGTACAGGTTTTAAGATTCTGAAATAACTTTTCCATGTGCGGGAACAAGTACAAACTATATTACAAAATGCATTTCTTCACAAATTAATTATCCCATATACATAAATACACACTAGAATAAATAAATACATAAAGAAATCACTAACATAAATAACTTAAATGAATTCAATACACTGTTTATAAATTATTGCACCGAATTACAAGGTGCATTTGCAATATATCGAAAGAAGCACATAACCTATTTTCAGTTAAAATCAGTCTGAATGGAGAGAACCATTGTTTTGTGTCACATGACGTGACAGCTGCATAACGGAAGAATGGGATACAAGACGAATCATAGATTTGTATTCGATATGATAATCCAAAAACGTCCTTTATGCTGTACATAAGTAACTACTAAGACATTTTTTTGTCCAAGACCATAGGCAATAACAAATTTGGAGTCTGATTTATACAATTTTTACAGTAGTTCAATTACGAACTGAAGAGCTTCTATGTCTTACCCTGCAGATGCGATATGGGTTTAGAGAAACCTTCAAAACGAATTTTAATGAATAGAAAATACTCCATTAATCGTAATAAAATGAGCTATTTTACAATAGTAACTGCACTAGATTCCTCTGAATCATATTTATTAAGTTAATCACTTATAGAGCAGGAGTACGATTGATGGCAATTACCATTGCTATGCAACAAGAAAACCTGATGTGTTGCACTCTCGTGACTCTACTCCTATACAAATGCTTATTCCCTATCTACTTCTTGTTAATCGAAATAAACATTACTTAATTGTTAATTTTCTTGTAGGTGCAAGTGGAATATGCGAGTACAGTGATAGTCAAAGCTTTGAAATTGCATCCTCTTTGCATGTCCATGGCATAGAAGAAACAACTAACGACTTCCCAATCTGGAAAAGTATAAGTATTGCTAAATTCAAACATATAAGGAGGGACATCTCGCAAAATGTTCACTTCACAAAAAGTTCTATCTGACATAAATTGTGTATCTCTTACGGTTTACCATTTAGGCAAGACGTCCAGAACGAAGGGGTCTTCTGAGGGCATTCCTAGAAAATACAATGTAATTATACATTTCACTTGCCATAAAAATATCTTAAAAATGGCTCTAATGATTTTGATTAAAATGCCATATGTTTAAGTAATCAAAATGGTCCATATAAAGCGTAGTTTACGGGGGGGAGGGGGGGGGGGAATCCTTAAAAGTTTTCGTCTTGCATCCTTGGAAGATACTGAATTTAAGTAGCAAGCTTGATATTTAATCGACTTTTCGCTTGAGTTATGCTGTTCGTAAACACACACACACGCACACACACACACACACACACACACACACACACACACACACACACACACACACACAGGTACACATACATAAACGGATCTTTTTCTAAAAATGCTTTTTAGATTCAGAGGGCCCCAAAACATGTATTTCCGGTAAAATCCTGACATGGAATTTTTGGATGGAATGTAATACTTCTACTTACTATACGTTGTAGAGAAAGGAAAAACAATGGCAGGCCATATACTCATAGGTTACAAATAGTGTTCGGGATAAACGTGTAATTAAAAATTAATAATTTTTATATGAAGACCATGGAATCCTGTGGCTACAAAGAAAGTTGATCAGAAAGCTGAGTCTGCAATAGTAGAAGGTGCTTCATAATATCCATGTAGTTAAGGAGCAAAGCAACGCCCAACAAGGAACTAGGCACCTGGAGTTTGCCCTTGTAGCTCCAAGACAAATTGCCTTAAATTACTTCAGAAAATTATAGCCAATGTTAAAAGGATGAAATTACACTGAAACTTACATAGCAGAGTTTTCTATTTAAGGTCGCAATAAAGAGGAGTTGTAAGACTTAAACAACCCACATTAACGTAATCTAATGTTTTAGGTTTCAAAATACGCCAGAACAATAGACCTTTGTTCACTTTCTAACCATTAGAAGATGCATTGGTCCGTCAACTTCATTTGAATTAGCTAGCCGTGCCCTCGCCTGTAGCAGTCTGCAAGACGCTTTCCAGGCACTTGACCTCCCACGCAGCAAGGTCGTCGAGTCACCTTCCTTGACCTTGAGCACCGCTCGTTCAGCCGTTAAGAACATTCCTCTCTCGGGCTTGGGTTCAACCAAACCAGGAATTGTTGCTACACGTCTCCCCAAGAAGTAACCATCAACAATGGTTATCTACTTCCTTTCTGAACTCCTTGCTTTACACTGTTATGTAAAATACATGGGGATAAACAAATAAAGTGTTGCACTTGCATGTTTTTCCTTACTCTTATACAGAAAACGTATTTAGTAAAATGCTAGGGTATCATCATTAATTAACGAGGCCTTCGTAGCTTCCTCATTTTGTCTTTCTTTGGCCCTCATTGGCTGGACATACTGACACGTTGGCATGAAAGGGAAGTAATTATTATTTCTGATGCTCACTAAATCGTAAAGTACTCATTAAGCTACAGCTGTTCCTTGAGTGACACCATGTCGTACGCATCAGAAACTACACGTGGCCAGATTATTGGTCTGTGGCAAGCTGCTAACACAGTTCGACAAATTTCAGAACCTGTGCAAATTCACAGAAATGTAACTAAATTTTAATACCACCAAGAAAAACTATTTATTGCAGGGGTATTTGAAGAAAACCTTTCACTCGAAAGCATATAACAGAATACATAAACATGCTTAGAGCTTTCTCGATATGAATTATAATTTTAGATAAATGTAGGGAGAATTTGAATTTGTAGGATTAGACATTTTTATAATTTTCAATTTAATATTATATTATGTAATATTACGCGTTTTTGTGATTCTAAGGGAAAAGTTAGTTTTTCTTATTACACAGAATTGTTTAACCCAATAAATACTGCTTATTTCAAGCAATATTTTCAACCGTTTCCATAATAGGTTAAGAATTTGAAGATAAATCTAATAAAAATAAGACGGTTTTTTACGAGGATAGATATATATCTACCCTTCCCCGTCCTCCAGCTTCCCTTGTACTCATTACAGTGCCACGCCTCTTATCCCATATTGCAAAGCTGTCCGCTTTCATCGGTCAGAATTAGGCCTCGTCCCTTGGGTGATCCCTTAGGCTTAGACGATAAGAAACTGAGAGATGGTCCCAAACAGTGCGTATTACTAAATTCGTTTTGTGTACTATCTGTTATAAGAAACCTTATTCCTCTATCGACTTCATGTTAATTGAAATAAACATTTTCAGAAATTATGTTATTACTAATTACCTTGTCAATGTAAGGACTTTAAGCAATATTCAAATATTTTAAAGCTGTTCGCTATGTGATGGCTCTGAAATTCCTTTCTCTTTGCATGGCCAAAGATAAATGAATGAATAATGATAAAAGTATAAGTATTGCAAAGTTCGAACAAATGCACGTATTTATGCGATATCTGTCGCAGTGGATTCCGCACAGGCGGCACATGCAATTTGACTTTTTCGACAGAATAAGTCAACCGAAACAGTAATTTGACATGCATTTAACGCCATATGCCATCGTTATTAGTAGACTACAGTTTGACAAGGTCACCCACCACACATATGACCACGTTTTCCGCAGAATCTTCCCTTACCTATTGCTATTAGAAGAAGCAAAAAATGTTGCGTTAAGTAACTTAGGGTTAAACATGCGCAATCATGCGTCTTTGTGCTGATCGTACGCTGTTGAAGAAATGCAGAAGTTAAAGGTCAATGATGTATTGACAAAATATTTGTTTTAGGCTGTTTTTTCTGCTATATTGGCCTCCACTGTTCCTGTTTTTTTTTCCTCGTCTGTCCTTCAGTATATTCCACTCCCTACCATTTATTGCTCCATGCTGCTTGAGGAGGTTTTTTTATCTTATCACCGTCATTAATTCACATAGTTTCATCCGTTTTGTTCTTCATGTGCAGTTTCATTGGGTCCCAAAGTCAGTGTACCATATTTAACATTTGCAAAACTTCTATAGCTAGTGCTGCTCTTTGTGGAATCAGATGAATTATACAGGAAGTAACACTGATGTAACAAATGACTGCTCCATCTAATTCTGCAGCCTCAGCCTTAAGTAAAGGCAGTGGACAGCGAATATTGCATTAAATAATGTATAAGCTATTCCTCCTTATATAATATTAAGCTGAAAGTAAAACCTTTGGAATATGCTGAAAGCGATTAAGGCCTAGCGGCTCATGAATAGTAAAATGGGTGCAAGTGACAAGTTTGCAGACAAAATTCCGAAAGCGTTGAAACTTAATTATGCTATTTCATTCATAGAATCGTTAAACTATCATACACTAATTATTACCTGGCCATTCTTTTGTTTTGCAACGTCATTCTTTTCATTAGTCAATGTCGCCAACTGTATCCCATGAATCGCTGAAAAACAGAGTATTACAAATTGCAGTCGGTTAACAATCAAAATAGAGCTCCATTTGAATTTCACAACTGTGTCTTTAACAATTGTTCTTTTAATAATTAATAGATTTTTCCAGAAGAAAGATTACGTGGTAATATTAAAATAAAATAATTAAGATGAGATTATCATTTGGTTTTATGTTATAACAAGACAAGATCAAAATTACATGCAATTCTTAGGTTTCGTTTTCCTCAGTTGGCAGTGCTGGGTAACTCAAACTACAATCAAAAGATATTTTAGGTTGTTATAGAATTTAACATTTTATGTAAAATCTTTGTGGTATAGCATTTATATTCATATTTTATTTATGACATAGTTCAGATAAATATGTATTATTCGACGCTCTGATGGTTCGAACAGACATCTTATAATAATAGTTTGATAATAAATAATAAAAAGTATGTGTATGACTGAATATTTGAAATTCTGAGCTAATAATGCTAGGTGTAATTTAATGCAAACGTACTTGAATTTCATCCATTTGTTCTAATACTTTAGGAATTCGTACTTATTTATTTTTGTTAGGTCATTAAAAAAAGTTCGTGACAAACGATTTTAACTTTTGGTGTAATACTTTTAACTCTAGCACATAAATATATCTAGTCTTTAAAATTGTCCTAGCTTTTCCTGCGTCTCTTTCACTTTTAACTCCAAAAATTTAGACCGACAAAGATTTTTCAAGTTAAAAATTGTCACGCTTGTGATCGAAAATTAAAAATACATGCTTAGACGCATCTGATTGTAAAGCATAGGGAGTGTTTTATTTGCCATGTTTCTGTGTACATGCGTAGCAAATTTCATTAGTGAAATGCAAAAACCGTTCCGTAATTAACATTTTACACAAACAAAAATGCTGAAAACATCAACAGCCAAAAAACGGCGTTAATGGATTTGAATCCATAGCTTACATTAGTGTCTATGCTACAGTTAAACATGCACGAGGGCATTCAAAATTGCGTCCGGCGGTAAATTATGCATTTTTGCATTCATGAATGTGTCAGTTACTTTATAGAAATTAAAATGAAATCTTTTCTGGATTTTCATGAAATTTTGGTTATACTTAAACATTATAGTGCGCCTAGTCACATTGAATTGAATCTTTGTGAATTACATTTGTATTTATCAAAATGGGTTGAAAGCTGTGAATTAATTTTAAAGAACATTGCTGTTTACATTTAAATGAAATCGTGCATTAAAAAGACCACACGTGGCTCGCCCATGTAGGAGAAGGAAAAGGCGATTCACTTGAAGACTGTGATAGAAATTGAACAATATTGGTGCAACTCGTACGGCGCTTGGGGAAAGCATTTCGAGAAACAGTACGCTATTGTTTGGAAGCCGTACCGGGAATATGGCGTAACTAGTGGGGAAAGCCTTACGTGATTATAGTCACGTCGGTTTGTGGCGTGCTCTGGTGCACCTCAATTCCTTTCTCGCCTCCATTAGTATTCAACCTGTGGTTCATCCAGCTGAGTCATGCAGACGCTGATGTACCGTTTCAAGCAGGCACAGCCCTACTGGGCCAAAACATAACATAATTTTGTGTTTACCGGTTTGGTTTATCGTGTACCACATTATCTCAAACCTGCTGTCTGTTCATCAGCTCATTGCTCTTAGGGAATAAAGGGGACAGGAGAGACATTCCAGTAGTGGAATCAGTTTTGTAAACTTCCGAACAAACGTTGATCTGCTGGACACGTTACCCACTTAACTCCATTACTCGCTGCTAATTTCTTTAATTTCACTTGTAAAATACTACTCATTAATTTTGTCGGAAGTAACGGCAAAAGTAACGTAGGAGCAGGTAACGTAGGAGTGCTGTGAAATCTGCTATGATATTGCGTTGCAGAGCAAAGGGGTTCAGAGTGACGTTCTATACGTAAAACAGATATTTACAGGATGACCGAAACAAACCATAGAACTAGCTTGGGCAAAGGTAAAATGAATACTTAAAGACTGGCAAGATTGGCACCATTATCGCAAGCGCGATTAGATACACGACCCCTGCTTGAGATATCGCTGTTTACCTGGAACTTTTACTGGCATAGTGGCTGGCTGCATTCCTGCCAGGGACCATAAGCTGGTGAACAAACTGTATGTCACCGGGCGAGATAATTACCATGTGAGGTTACTAGGTTGGATTCTCTTCTGAGGTGGTCGTGGTTTTTTCCTGGTCGAACGCAAATACTTCTTCTTCTTCATCATAAACAACACTAAGAGAGGCGAGACTGGACTGTTTCAGCTCAGAGAAGATCATCTTCCCAGCGACGTTTAGGTCTTCCAATACTAGGGGTCCCTTCAAGTTTATGTCCTGCAATTACTTTAGTTATTCTATTATTTGATATCCGTGTTATGTAGTCTACCCAATTTTTACCACTTAAGTTATATATTTTTAGTTTTTCTCTGATTGTGTCATTTCTCATGTGATCCAAACCGGTATATCCAGCAATCGTTCTTAAAAACTTCATTTCTGCTGTTTCCACCATTCTTTTATTCCTTCTGTTCACTGCCAAATTTTCGGAACCATATGCCAATATTGGTACGGTCATCACTTTATAAAGCTTCATCATAGTTTCATTTCGAACTTTTTCAGAGTTCGTCCCACATATATTTTGAAATTTATATAATGTTTGTTTTATATCTCCATTATCATAAAATGTGATATCACATCCCAAGTAATTAAAATGTTAGCTTTATCTTTAATAATTATTCTTAATCTTATCTTATCTCCTAGAAAAGCCATTGTTGTTTATGTTGAAATATTTGAATTTGTAATAATTATTTTTGTCCAAATTATGTGTTGCTAATTGAATCACATTTTCATTTCCAGCAAAGATTACTTGATCATAGCTGGTTTCTTATCTATCAATATTTCCTTTCCACAATTTTTCTTTCGTTACAAATATGCTTTCATATTTCAGATGTGCTTCTAGGATTCGTTGGTATGGCCGTTTCGAACAGAAGTCGCAGATTCTTACACAAACGATTTAACACTCCGTGTGGACACTAGAGAGCAACTTGATCGTCGGGTCGTTCATCGCTCTCTCTCTCTCTCTCTCTCACACACACACACACACACACACACACACACACACACACACACACGCACGGACCTTTTTCTAAAAATGCTTTCTTTTGTATTGAGGGGGCATCAAAACATATTTCCGATGAACAATACTTACCCGTACTTACTACACGTAGTAGAGAAAGTAAAAATAGAACAGTGACAACGATCCAATAGACTCCTGGGATGCGCCATCTGGAGACGTTAAGGACACCGCTTCATCGTACCTGCCACTGCCAGATCCATCCAGTGTTTTTAATTTCTTGGCTCATCCAAAAGGTCACGTAGGTTCAATTGGCCATAGTGCTAATATCCTCCAAACTCACCAGTCTATATATTCCTTCTGTGAAATGGTAATCGGTAGAAAATTTGCTTTTATAATAAATTATGTGAAATATTTGGTTGAATCATCCACACACAGCCCTGCTGTTTTGGTCCAGTATTAAGCAAAAAGTTAAATAATGCTGAAATATGACACGTAATTACATTTTCATTAATGTAACGCAAGAGGTATCTTGGGCAGAGTTGACACACCGAGATTTTACGACTCTGCATATTAGAGTTGAAAACCTATATTTGTGTATACCAACTCTAAAACATTTAGCTTAGGCTTTCAACTGGATATATACTGTAATGTTTTATAAAAACACATTCATGCCGAGATACGTTTTTATAACATTTCAGAAGAAAGCCTGAAGGATTATTCTTTCGCTCATCCCGAAAAATGCATGTGTGAGGTACTTTCTGGCTTTATCCAATTCGGTACAAGAGAGAAAAAATGCCTGTAGGTTAGGTATGGCCATATGAGCTTCTGTGCCGATTAATTTGTGTTTATTCCACATATATGCGTATATGCATCTCTGTTTTAAATGGCTGGCTGCTTCCTGGGAATCAAGACAAACATCTGTTCAGAACAGTTTGAAACATACATTTTGTGCCTAATACAAGCTAAACTGTTTTTTAACCCTAATTATGTTAGGCATAACATTGGGTATTCCTAAACACTTAATATTTGAAGATGTGCTGATTAAGAGAAAACTGAGGAAATACCTACTGAAACAGAGAAATTTTGGAATTTGATGTAGGTACTTGTTTACGATTTCGCTGCAAAAAAAAAAAAAAAAAAAAAAAAAAAAGATAATTTGGTATAATGCTATGTATAAGCTTTTGGAGTTCTGCATTTTTTTTAATAATAAGTGAAAGTTGCACTCGAAAGAGCTTTTTTTTTTCTACCCACCGAGTAAGTCCTTTTTTCGCACTTTTTGTAGTGGCAGAGTTCACAATTCTTTTTACAATTTGCACACACACACACTGATCGTTCACTTGGTGGAATTTCTTAGTTGTACACAGTGGATGGTGGAATTTTTTTAATTGCGTCATAAAGAATATTCTTGGCAACTATTTTTGTCTAAAAATTAACTGTTTAATTTTAATTCTGACATCTATGCTAATATTCTAAACAGAAAACATTTGTGTGATGTACATGTGACAAATGACAAAATCAGCTCGGTTACTATTCTATCACTTTGTCTTCTAAAAGTTTTACCACAAATACAGTTTTCTTCTCGTCGTGAACAGTCTACAGTCTTTCGTGCTATCACAACTCACAACTGTTCTTCTCATAACCTTGCTCAGTCTTGTCGGTGTCTCTCTTCAGTTCCTCTGTCTCTCTCGTACTCTAATTACGACGTTACAATCACTCGCGACGCCCGTTGAATCTTCTCATTACGACACACACGCACAGCTGTCTCTCACTGCAAATCAAAGACACAATATAAGTTTTACTCTCTCTCTCTCTCTCTCTCTCTCTCTCTCACTCTCTCACACACACACACTCACACACAATGTTCGTAAAACTGTCTTTTTGGTTCAAGGAATCTCGAAACGTAGGTTGGTAAGTTATACTTTGTTTTAAACGAATCGTAACTTTCACGTCTGCAAAAGTCCTAAATTACCTGACAACTTGATACCTCGACATCTATGCCCTTATAGAAGGATAACGCGGCTCCGTGTTTTGTTTTACATCGAACCGCCATTGTTGACCATGGTAGTACATCATCTGTCAAAAAGGGATGTTAAACATACCTATTGTTACCAGCTTCCTTGCAAAGGAGTAATTTTTCGACTAGGGAAGATATTCTAAACCCATTCAATGCAAAGATGTAACCAGACTAAAATTTGATGACGGAGTTTCTTTTGCAGAAATCAGGTAATCCTTTTACTTCTGAAGATAGCTTCAAAGAGCAGGCTATAAACTGTAAAGATACTCAGAAATATAAAATTGCTGCATTTGGAGGAAAGCTCCCAGGAGATCAAGACTAAGTTTTAATAATGAAAGAATAAAAGAGGCTAATTCTTTAATTACCTAGGATGCTAGATTTCCTATGTAGATATAAAGTGAACAAATTTCAACATTGTGAAACTGTACCAAAACTCTGAGAAACAAGAAAATAACAATTATATTAGGTGTTATCAATACCTTTACTACTATATGACAGTGAAAATTGGGCTCTCAACAGATCAACGAAGTATAAAAATGTAAGAAATGCAGTTTCTCAGACTATATCAAAATACACATTAAAATATCACATTCCGAACGTTAAACTACGGGAGGGACTAAACATTAACAACTTATCAACATGAAATGGCAATGATTCCAACACTTGGAAAGAACGGATGAAAGTAGGATTATACAAGTATTTAAATATGGAATTGAAGGTCGGCGTTCAATAGGACGATCTATAACCAGATGGAAAGATATCTCTTTATAACAGGGTTTAAGCTAGGGAATATGAGAAAGTCGATAAATGCACAAATCAAAATTAACATTTGTGCAAAATTCTGCTACTAGAAAATGTTATAAATTATATATGAATAAGTATTTTAAAACCGAAATATGTGCATTTTGAATTGAAGGTAACAGTAATCTGCTAAACGAAATATTACTTTTTAAAATTAACTTTTATACATAATTGACCTACATATTGCATATATGTTGTACAGTAACTCCAAATCTATGCATAGTTCTTCAAACTACACATGCACAGTGAGTGAACCACGCAGACCAGATCAGAAATTAGCTCCACTGCCTAGGAGGAAAGCACATATCGTTTGTTTCTGTTGCAGTTTGTTGTCGCATTTTTGCGAATGCTGTTTAAAAGTTCTCGCATATCGTCCTCGAATAGCAAAAAGCGACAAAGGTGACTGTAACTTAAACCCTGCTTTATAGCCTAGTCCTGCAGTGGGAGGAGGAGGGGGTGGTGGAGGGCCAGGGATCGGAGGTTGAGGAGGGGACGGAGGAGGAAAAAGGGGCGAATGAGATGAAGGAGGAGGTGGAGGAAGAAGGGGTGGTAGAGATGGAGGAAAAGGAGGAGGAAGGGGCGGAAGAAATGGAAGAGGAGGGCAGGTTGAGGAGGGGGAATGGGCGGAAGAGATGGAGGAAAAGGAGCAGGAAGATGAAGTGGTGGAGGAAATGGAGAAGGAGGAGAAAGAGGAAGCGGAGGAGGAAGGGGTGGAAGAAATGGAAGAGAAGGAGGGGAGGGTGAGGAGGGGGAATGGGCGGAAGAGATGGAGGAGAAGGAGGAGAAAGAGGAAGTGGAGGAGGAAGGGGTGGAAGAAATGGACAAGGAGGGGAGTCGGAGATTGGAGAATGGGTGATAGAGAAGGAGGTGGAGGAAGAGAAGGAGAGCGGGGAAAGAAGGGGCGGAAGAAATGGGGGAAGAGAAGGAGGGCGAGGGAGGGGAAGAAGAGGCGGGGGAGAAAGGGGCGGAAGAGATGGACAAGGAGGTTGAGGGGCGTATGAGGAGGAAGGGGTGAAGAGAAAATGTATGAAAAGGAGCAGGAGGGGGCGGAGCATGAGAGGGAGAAGAAACTTCTGAGTTCCTATGCAATCGACGATAATGTGTTCTTTATCAAAATGTGTCGTGTTTTATTTAGTGCGTTTTGCAGTAAAAGCGAGCGGTCGCTTGTTTCTCAGAACACTGCAAGCGCTACGGGGAACGTAAAAGCTAACAGAGACCTGGACAGCGAGGAATGTTTGTTCTAGTTTTTCTACTCAACCTTGCTAAAGCAAATAGAGGCGCAATATACACATATATCTCTTTGTACACTGACAGCCAGCGCCGTTTGATCCGGCAACATGCAGGGATTATTGCACATATTCAATTCAAACAAGCAAACACCACCGGCACACGTGTCACTGATGAACATTTCTCTAAGCTAGCTTGAGGTAACCTGAATCTTTTTGTAATCACAGGTGCTAGAAATTTCATGAAGCATTTCGGTATTCAGTTAACAATTCATCACCCTTGTTATTTGCAATAAACGAAGAACGAAGATTAATGGATTAATGGAAACAAAAGAAAAGATGTACACAATCACTTAACTTTCTCTATTGCTGTACAAAGTGTTCTTACAAACTCTTATTCCTCTATCTAATCCATGTTAATCGAGATAAACTTAAACAGAAATTATCCTATTGCTAATTTACATATAGGTGCAAGTACAATATGGCTTTAAACAATAGTAAAGTCTTTTACAGTGGGTCGCTATGTGATTACTTTAAAATGTCATTCTGTTTACATGATGAGGACATAAGACGAATAGTTGACTTCCCATTTGAGAAAAGAAGTATTGTAAAATGTAGGTATATAACAAGGAATATCTTGGACATAGTTCAAGCCACACAGGAAAGAGCATATCCAAAGCTCACCTAGAATGAAGAGGACTTGTGAGGAAATTCCTAGAAAATTCATCACAGTTCATTTGGCAGGAAACTACCTTAAACACATGGTATAGTAATCAAAATATTAGTGCCATTTTTGAGAAAATCAAAATGTTCGACAAATTCTCCAGTTAAGGTGGTCTGGAGTGGGGAGATTATCATGAAAAGCGTGTCACATCCTGAAAATCCTGAATTTAATACAAGTTTGGTGTTTACCCTACTTTTCGTTTTTGCATTATGCTGTTCAAAGACACACACTAACATTTTTTACTTTCTCTACTGCTAAGTAGGGGAAGTATTGTATTCCACCCAAAAATTCGATGTCGAGATTATATTTATATAAATATATATTTTGAGACCCCCTGAAAAAAAAAATTTAGAAAAAGGTCCGCATGCGTGTGTGTGTGTGTCAGTCAGTGGACAGCATAACTCAAAAACGAAAAGTCAGGTGAAAACCAAAGTTGACATTTAAGTTTAATGTTTTTCAAGGAAGCGACACGAAGATTTTGAAGAGAATAGCCCCACCCTAAACTACCTTTACATGGAAATTTTTCGAAAATTTTGATTTTCTTGAAAATGGCTTTAACGGTTTTGACTAAAATGCCATATGTTTAAGATATATGTATGGCAAATGAAAAGTATATTTTGAATTTTCTGGCTATAGCCTATGTAGTCCTGTTTACTCTGGATAACTTTTGAATAACTCGTAAACCGCAAGAGATAGACAAAATCGTACTACACAAAAATGTATATCTCCCTAAAACACACGATATATGTCTAAATATTGTAGAGTGAACCATTTCGGAGATATTTCTTGCTATTTGTGTGAGTTTCGGAAAACTTCCAACTTTCGTGCAATGGAACATCGTTCATTTTTTTATGTTAAGCGTGCAAAGAGAAAGGTATCTCAAAGCTTTAAAAGTTTTGACTATCGCTCAAAGCCTGCTGTATTCTAGTATTCCCGTTGCACCTACAAGGAAATAAGCAATAAGATAATTTCTACAAGTGTTTATCTCGACTAACACGAAGAAAATACAGGAATAAGAGTTCGTAACAATGGTTAGTACAAGGGTAGAGAAAGTCACGTGAGTGCAACATATATTTTTTATTCAGGCAGTCTCGAAACCTATGTTTACGGCGAAATCTCTGATGATATGCAGCTCTTTCTGTAGCTCCATAGAAAGTGTAAAATAAGTTAGTAAACGATAGTTGGTAAATAGGGTAATATAAGTGGAATACATCACTTTTTTGCATTAATTGTGGAAAACGCACCTCAAAATATAATACACAAGCGGATTATAGTTTAGTCTTGTTGAAAGTAAGCACGGATGACTAAATACAAGTGTCTTTGTATAATTATAACTAATTTCTGCTGTTGATTGCGAATTACAGATGCTAAGTAGAGCATATTTCACAGTTTAATGCTCCTTGCTCTGCATTGTTCACCACATTGTGTCTACGCGCTTGTTAAATATAGCCACCAAAGAAACATGACATGCCTCGTTCGCCTGATAGTGCGGCAACTGTTCTGACACAGCTGTGCTGTGGGTAGTTACGTTACCGGTGTAATGGCTTGGAAGCTACCGCTGTGGCCGTAATTTAACGTTCCCTAGCGGCGGATATTGGAACTTCAATTACCAAGCGAGTTATGAACGTACCTAGGAGAGACCCGTTAAGCTCCCTTTGGCTACCAGATTTCTGGTTGTAAAATAGACGTAAAATGTAAATAGAAGAAAACTTTGAAATAAGCTGGTGAAAAATGAAACGGAACCAGGTTCCTGTAAACTACCCAACCGATTTTAATATTCTTTTGCTGTTGAAAAACGCTGTTCTCGTCGAAAACAGGCTATATGATTGTTTATAATGCCAATTTCCAAATTACTAACATACTAAAATGATATACAGGGTATGTGTACTGGCATGGGTGTCGCGAATGGGGAGGGACGCCCCCCCCCCCCCTTTAGTTGGTGAATGTAATGTGCAGCTAATTACTGGCTATTAAACTATTATTTTAATTTTGATGTAAATAACCATTTTTATTTAGCACAAATTAATACGGTTAGCTGCAACAAATGTACATTTTGACAATAAAATAATGATTTAATATCTGATTGCAAACTTCCAACATGTGCCTCCCCCCCCCCCCCCCCGGAAAAAAAGTCTGCCGACGCTCATATATACTGGTATCGTACATTGATATTGCATTAGCTGTATTTATGAATAAGTAAATAATTTATTACCTTTAAAGTTTACATGCACTTTCCAGAGTTACTTCCTCTTAAAATTGCCTGTCAAAAATTTTGTGGAGGGGAACTGAATATGCCTTTCGTATTCTCGTATGGAACGGAAGAGTCGAAGAATATCACACGTACAGAACAGTCAACTACTACGCCGAGACATTGCTTAGAACACGCGCGAATTAACTAAGTACACTAGAAATTTGATAGGCTAAATTAACATCAAGAATTATCTGGCAATATTGCGTAGAATAGGAAAATTTTACTTCAAGAAATTATTTCGGCTCATCATAGAGTAGGCTAAATTAACATCAAGATCATTTCGGCTTTCATCCTAGTGACTTAAAACTTTTGGCTTATGCGCGGCGACTCATACAGAAACTGAAATCTCGGTAAAGCTATAAACTGCAATCTTCGTCAATTCATTTGTGTGTAGTAATTGCTACATTTTAAATTCCTTTGTGCCTCATATACAATAATCGAACTTTTCTAATTAGTAGCTTAAAAACCCTTTGTAAGTGATTCCACGCCCTTTCTAGCAGTCTCTGGCCAGGCAAAGCTACTGAACAAGTAATAACGACTTAGCAATTGAACGAGAAGAAGAGGGTTTTACATGCTAAGTAATTATAAGTGTCAGGAGAATTGAGTGGCGCCTATTCAAACAAATGTTTCTCACTCTCTCCGATAATACTGCAACAACTTGCAGTGGCACTTATGTAATTAATAAGTATAACAATTACTTATTTAATTACAATCATCAAGTGGCTTTCCAATGTTGAGGCAACAACCCAACCATTAGCCAAAGTAAATAAAGAACGCTGAAAAAAAAAACCCAATCAGATAAGTCGGACAAGGTACTTCACGAATGTGGGCCATAGGCCCTACTGCCTAAGCCATCCCACTTGTAACATTATTTATTCCTTATTGGACATGCCAATATGCGGACGATGTCCTCATCATAGCACACAACAAGAATCTGTGATATTGCCTCCCTTCCCTACAACGACAGCTCAGTGCTTTTGGCAGCTGGAGTGAGAACTGGAGAATGGCTATTAGTCCGGGAAAAAGCTCCGCACTTCTCCTTGGTAAGGTTCGCCATTGGCGGCCGGAACGGTCACTTCGGCTCAGACAGAGAAATGTGAGAAATGGGTAACCTCCGCCAAAAACTTGGGCATCCTCCTCGACCACGGATTTACATACGCTCCATACGTCCGCGCAAAGGCCGTACTCGGCCACGCTGCACTCAGACAGCTCTACCCTATCCTCCGTTCCACCATGCCCACTTACCTTAAACTACGCATATACCGGGCGATCATTCCGCCACTGATCTTGTATGGCTGCGAAGTCTGAGGATCGTCGGCACCCACCACCATACGCAAGCTGCAGACTGTAGAGAATAGGGCGTTAAGAACCCTATACGATACCGGGCGTAGATTCCCGTCTTACATCCTCCACAACCACTCCGGATTGTTCATGGACTTGGTAAGGGAGTGATCCCGAACCATGCACACCAAACTGAGTTCCCACACCAACCAACTGGCACGGGCACTAGCTCAATACAGCCACAGAGCACCCCGTAGAAGGAAAAGTTACCGCCTACCTACCGTTACCTTGGGTAACGGTAATGCCTCTAGCATTTTATAATCTTTATTCACCCCAACTCCTATCCCTGCTCCCTTCCTGCATCCAAACTTAGGATGCAGGAAGAAACCATGCTCACAGACACAAAAACTTGAACAAATATATATAATTCTATACTGCACAGATAAAGTCGCATTAAGCGGCTAGGTGCTGTGCAGATAAACATACCGTAAAGGAGAACCTGCTTGACCTGATCTGGAATGCTGGAATGTTGGTTTTCTGTTTTCTATGTTTTGTTGTTGCCGGTATGGAAAAAAAGTGCAAATCAAAGCTCTTCCTTATGAATCAATATTGGGTTACGCAACTACAGCTATTCGCAGGATATACCAGAGTATTTGGTGTTCGCATTCTTCCGAAAGAAACACAATAATGATACTGATAAACTGGTAACCGCAGAATCTCCGAGTGAGCAAAACAAACGGCGTTCATCTATACCTACTACTTTACACGCGCATGACAGGACCGTAAGATGAAAGTTTGTCGAGTTACAGTTGTCTATCAGCTGGAGACACTAGATAAGGACAAAAGAGCGTTGGTTTCAGGTCTTCATCGTGCAAAATCCTAGTGTTAATAATTTGTACAATACACGACAGAAGCGCAGTTTCATTATGGGGCTATGTATATAGCAGAAATCGTCCTATTTGACGTCTAAAATCCACATATTGTAAATCATGTATGGGTACAGTACAGAATCTGGCGCGGAGTATAGTCGCAGACAATAAGACATTATTATTATTATTATTATTATTATTATTATTATTATTATTATTATTATTATTATTATTATTATTATTATTATTATTATTATTATTATTATTATTATTATTAGTATTATTATTATTAGTATTATTATTAGTATTATTATTATTATTAGTATTATTATTATTATTATTATTATTATTATTATTATTATTATTATTATTACTATCATTACTTTATTTTTATTAAGGAATATTCCGCAATGTAATGAGTTTCCTTCATCTCAAAACGGTCTTCTGCCCCCATAAGTCCCTGTCCATAGCTTCTTCCTCCTTTGACCCTCTTCTCTTCATACTCCTTTCTACCCCATCCATCCAGCACTTCCTAGGTTTGCCTCTTTTCCTTTCTACTTTGCAATTTAGACTTTTATTGGGTATTGGTCCTCTGACATTCTAAGCAGGGTGCATACCATTTAGGGCGTCTTTCTTCTACAATTTCCAAAAGGTTTTTGTCAACTTGCATTCTTTTCCTTATTCTGTTTTCCGAACTTTATATTTTCTGGATTCGTGCTGACCTTCTCCAAAAATCCATTTCTAATACCATTAATTTGTTTGCTTTTTGTCTGTGTATGGTCCAAGCAATCCGTATAATGTACTTTGGAAAAGTGCCTACCTAATATATTAATTTTGGTGCTGTGTATATTATTATTTATATTGTTTATTATTTAATTATAATTATTATCATTTTTTCCCTTCATCTGAATTACACTCCCCTTATGTAGGACTTACAAGCCAGTGCCTAGGGTCAGACGCCTGTCGGGGAGCACAGGAACCTATGGACCGGACAGAGTGAAGACCTGGAAGTGGGTGGTCAGCCCAGCACCAGGTATGAGTGAGGAAGAGGATGATATGAAATGCAGGTGAAATGGGTGAATGGAAAAGTGATGATGTAGTATTTAGTGGAATAAGTGGTTGAGGAAATCGGAGAACCTGGAGAAAACCCGCCTAGGCGCCGCTTGGTCCACCACCAATATCACATGCAGGTCCCTGGGTTCGAACCCCGGCTGCCTTGGTGATAGGCGAAGGGTCTAACCGCTCGGCCACGGCGCCGCCTCATAATTATCGTTGTTATAACTTTTATTAATATCATTATAATTATTAATATTATTGTTATTGCTGGCTCGCAACTTTCGGGAACCCTGGCTAGGCATTATATTTGGTTTTAAGACGTATAAGTCCGGCCGAAAACTCCCTGACTTACGCTTCCCATGCTAATGTCCATATTCCTCTGTAGTATTTTAATGTTGAACTGTCCATCCGGTACATTATTGGTTCATTTTCTTAGCAGACTGTAGACATTGCAGAATACCGACGGATTTTCATCCAGCTCGTTGAGTAACTGAATCATGTAAAGTTGGCTCATGGATATTTTCAACGTGATGACGCCTCATAACATTGCGCTAATGAAAGTTACTTTACATACCGGATAATCACCAAGGACCTGCTGCTACCGGAATCTGATATTTTGACAATGCCGACCTTCTTCCTAAGGAGTTACTTAAGAGAGAGAAGAGATCATGCCACACCTCTCACTATTGAGCCACAACACTACGCACAAGATTATAATAGATAAGTGAAAAATATAAAAGCATATGAACGCTGGACAATGCTGTCAGAGGGCGCAGTTACAGGTGCAATGTGAGTGTACCGGTGGTGACTCGGTACATTAAATATCCCAAAAAGTTTAAAATATTACCATACACGTTGCACTGCAGAGTTTTTTCTTTTTTCTTTTAATTTATATGCATTATAGTGTTTCTGTGTCCTGAGCACGAATCTCTTTACGTCAGGTTCATATTGCCCCCTATCAACGCGATATGCTGCATCGAACTGAAAGCTCTGAAGACCTGTTTCCACAACTTACGGACAGCTTCAAGGACACTCACGGTATAGTCATGCAAATTCCGCATACAGTCATTAGGGAGCAACTCCAGGTGAAAAATACTCCAAAAGGTGCCCCTGACACCGACCGTCGATTCAGCTGCCGAAGCTGATACAAATATCACAAATATACATGGATGGCGTAAAGCTAGGTAACAATAGAACTTGCTTCAAAGGGTGACGTCATAAATTAGAAGGCGAAAGCACAAATAAAAATAAACACAGTGTATTAGCCGGCTTTTCATGAAATGCCTAGTAATTTAACGATGTAATGCACGTCACAAAAAGCCTATCACATATGCATGCTCTCTTGCGTAATGGAATATTATTTTTTGTCCAAATACTAGAACATACGAAGGTCACTAGATATGTATTGAGACAGCAAACTATGAATAGTCTCAGAAATGTTTTGTTTATAGCAATTTCTCAAAGTACTCCCCCTGGCACATAGCATTCCACACTCCGGAACCACTTCTGGGAACATTCATGACACTCAATTTCTGGTTCTCTCCTCCTTGTATGCAGAAACTGCTCTTCAGAGCTAGAAAATGTGACTTCGAAGTCGGTTCATCTTCATACGCAACAAGAAGAAATCACATGGTGCCAGATCGGGACTGTAGGGTGGATGACTCAGCTTTGTTTCAGGTAATTATTTTTTTATGCCAACAAAGTTACTGCTGGTGTTTTTAAACACATAAGCTGTGTGTGGGCAATGCTTAAGAGGTGGAATGAAGACTGAAAAATTCAATGCCATGCCTTTGGGTGTTTATCTCTGAATTCCATTGTGGTCTGCCGGGAAAAAGCACGAATCGGTTGGGGAATTTTAATGTTATGCTGGCAAGTAGCTTCACTGGTTAGAGCGGCCACGCGTGCAGCTGTAGACCCGTGGTTCAAATCCCGGCTATGCCATTGAATTTATCAGCCCTGATCCCACCTCTTAAACTTTGTCTCAGGTCCTTGCAAAATTCCATTGTTATATTAGCGGTGTGAGTTAATGCAATGTCATGATGCAACACTGTGCCCCTTACACCGTGTAGAATCTGTAGATGAAGCATGGCGAACTGATCCTTAATGCCAGCTCAGTGTCTTTGTAGGTTAGTTTTGGATCTTCCGTAATCACTGTTTTCACAGCCGTGATCTTTTCCTTAAGAGATTGCCCCCCCCCCCTCTTAAATTCTGCAAACAGCGGAACACAGTGGCACTGCATTTCATTTAAGCCACATTTTAAGTCGTACAAAATCAATGCATGAAAATGCTCTCTCTGTTCACCATTGCACTTGATTCAATGTTCACAATTTCCGACTACAAATATAAACTGAGTAAAAATGAACGGCGCAACAATAGTCAGCCTTCTACCATGGTACTACAAATGCTTTCCCAAGGGGTGGCCAATTTTCTGTGTCTCAATAGATATCTAGCGACCCTCGTATTTGAAATCGACAGTAGTATTATTTATTATGATATGAACATCTTTCGATTCCGCTCAACACTTATTAGTCAGCATATTTACAAATTGCAAACAATGCCACTGTGAGCATTGGGATGTAGAGTATGGAGTTCATTAATACCTGATCATTAGATCTAATTAAAAGTAGTACTGGTGGAAAACAGACTGAAACACCTCTGTTGTTTTCCAGTTAAATTATCGATAGAGATAGCATTGTTTGTATAGAATGCCTCTACCCAATGTTTACCAGGAAGCTTGTTAAATTCTTGTTGGCTTGTGTAGGTAATGTGTTTGCAATTTTCACACGGACGCACTAATTAGCGTGTCAAATGCTATTACTCGCTCTCCTTAATGTTGTATCATTGGCAGAGGTACAATTTGCCCTCAAGTTAATGCAGCTTAATGGTCCAGTTCCTCTCTAATTATGATGCTTGCCTGTTCTATATTGACAGTGTAGAAACAGGGTTTAAGCTAGAAAATAAAACAAATTGCACAAATTAAAACATTACATATGTGCAAAATATAAGTTTGCGCAAAATTCTGCTGTAGAAAATGTTGTAAATTATACTATTAATGTGTATATTGAATTGAAGCCAACAGTAACGTGATAAGTGGATGATGAAGAATAAACTCTTCATCTGATTACCCTCCCCTTATGTGGAACTTACACCACCTAGGACTTAGAAGCCAGTGCCTAGGGTCACACGCCTGTCGGGGAACACAGGAACCTATGGATCAGACATACTGAAGACCTGGAGGTGGGTGATCAGTCAAGCACCAGTTATAATAGTGAGGATGCTATGAAAAGCAGACGAAATCCATGAATGGAAAGCTGATTGTGAAGCAGTTGGTGGAATGAGTGACGGAGGAAACAGGAGAACCTTGAGAAAACCCGCCCAGACGCAGCTTCATCCACCACGAATACATTATACGGGTCCCTGGGATCGAACCCGGGCCGCCTAGGGGGTAGGCGAACGGTCTAATCGCTTGACCATGGCGCCACCTAAACTCTTCATAAATGCAATTTTAAGAAAGATTTATCGTCAGATATTTTCACATGATCGAAAATTATAAATTGTTTATTATTATATAATTATTAAATTATATTATTCTACTTTATTATTATTAATCATAATCATGTTAATACTCGTATATCTATGACACTTAGATCTTATTGAAATGAACAAATGAAAGTAAACGAACTTCATTCACATCCACTAAGAGGAAGTTGATAAAAGGACAAGCAACATTTCATGCATTCCAATTTGTCAGGTGGAAGAAAGAGCTGAATCATCAATTCCTGTATCCTTGCGCTTATTTAGATGACCTTTCCTGAGAAAGGATTACCTTCCTTGTCTTTATTCAGCTCAAGTTTCTTGGCAATAATTGGGTCACTGGCCCAGTCATATCACCGTCATTTGTTAAGTGGTGTGTGGTAACTAGATCACGTTCATTTTTTCGATGCTATATGCATAGCTCGTTAGGCTGAAATCCCCTTCTACCTTCTAAGAAACTTGTGCTTTAACTTATACACACTTCTGGCCTTCTATAAAATCAATAGAGTAGCATTTTTAATTTATCCACCACGCATATAGTAGGTAAAGAAGGGTTGGATTCCACCCAAAAATTGGATATTGAGATTTCACTAGAAATATACTTCAAGGTCCCCCGTATTCCAGAAAAAGCAGTCTTTGAAAAACACTGTGTGTGAACAGCATAACTCAAAAACGAAAATTTGATTAAGTAGAAAACTTTGTATTTAAGTTCAGGATCTTCTAAGGACGCAACACGAAGCTTTTAAAGAAAATGTTCACACCAGACTAATCACAAAAAAGTCTAACAATTTTGATTCAGATGCTTTTATGACATATGAAATTTATATCTTGAATTTTCTGAGAAAGCCCTCGGAAGTCCTTTCTGGGCGGTTTTCGCATGATTGGTAAACTGTAAGAGATAGACATCCTAGCACAAGGGCCAAAGCTTGCCACTCAGCCGCTGCGTCCCCCACCTCTGCCCACTACAGGCTCATTGCTGGGGTGCAGTGCTGGAAGGTGGGACGTGGTCAGCGCCCCGAGCCCTCCCGGTCAGTTATGCGGCTTTATCGACCTGGGGCCGCTATTTCTCCATCAAGTAGCTCCTCAATTGGTCCCCCAGAGACCTAACGAGGCTGAGTGCACCCCGTGCCAGACCTTCCAGAGGGCCCTCCGCGCCAGAGGCAAGCGCGCTACCAACTGTGCTACGGAGGCAGGATAGACATCTTAACACACAAAAAATATAGATCTCGTTAAAACATAATTTATGTCAAATATATTATTTTGTGGAGTTAACCATTTCCGAGATATTCCTTGTTTGAATTTTCCAGTACTTAAAGTTTACTCAAATAAGAATACGTTATTAGCTTTTTATATCTCTTGAGCACACAACTCCATCACATCTCTGTATTCAGCCTACTGTATTGCCATATTCCCCTTCCATCTACACGAAGATTAGCAATAAAATAACTTCTACAAATGTTTATTTCGATTAACATGAACTAGATAGAGGAATAAGCATTTGAAAGAATACTTTATGCTACAGCAGAGAAAGTCATATTTTTTCTCCTTAATATGTAGTTATCAGGCTTCATGGTTGTCACTTCTTGTCTGTATGCATCAGTAAGCGACATGTTTATGTAACTATATTACGCCAAAACAGATGCACATCTGCAAGTGACAGCATGGCAGTATACCGGATGCCTAAGCTGTCCCTCGGTTTCTGTGATTATGCAACCTGCAGATCATTCTTGCCTGAAAAGTTATCTTTTTGGCAAAAAGATAAATCTTAAGGTGTTATTTGCTTCATGTGACTAACTAGAATTATTTTTTAAACGTTGCACAACCACAACTTATAAAAAAACTTTTGTTGGACTCTGATAACTTTCTCTACTCACTCTTCTATCTACAAATATTGCTTAGAAAACCTTAATCTTCTATCTGCTTATCTGCTTCTTGTTAATCTAGATAAATATTTGTATAAATGGTTGCATTACGCATTTCTTTATAGATACATTGAGAATAGGAGATACAGTAGGTTAAAGTGATGGCAAAATCTTTTAAGAACTAGTTACTATGTATTAGCATTAATGTCCAGTCGTTTTGCATAAACAGGAGGGGAGGGGACGAGTAACTATCATTTGAGAAAAGTGTAAGTAGGCATTGCAAAACTCAAACCAACAACAAATCTAAAAAATGCTAACATAAATTGTGCACTTTAACAAGAAGTACATATTTTGTTTGGTAACATTTTGTCTCTCTTATGGGACACCAATCATCCAGCCATTCCTAAAAATTCACATTTCATTTGTCATAAACATATTGTGACGTCGGGCTCGGCCCTCCAAAAAGGACGAAGGGGGCCAAGCTAATTTACACCACATGCCGTGCCGGCGAGCGCTAAAACACGTTCAGGGCCGGGTTGCCTCGCCGGACTGCTGTGTGTACGTGACTTAACAATCGAGGCGGCAGTAACAAAAGGGGTGTCGAGAACGTTCTCGAGACTTCTAGCCGAGTCATTTTTGGTGCGTCTGTGTGTAGATGTCAAGAAGGGTACGTGTGACGTCATTACCAGTATATAAGGGGGCCTGAGAAAAACAGTTGAGAGTTTTAGAGTTGAGTTACGGAATCTGAATGTGAGGCAACTGTGCGGTGTGTCTTTGTGAGAAGATTCAACGAGCGTCGCGAATGATTGTAACGTCGTAATTAGCGTTTAAGTGACAGAGGAATTGAAGAAAGACACTGAAAGGACTGTACAAGGCTATGGGAAGAAAAATTGAGAGCTGTGATAGCCCGAAAGACTGTAGACTGTTAAGGACGAGGAAAAAACTGTATTTGTAGTAAAGTGTAAGAAGACAATAAAGTGATAGTAACCGGAGAGATTTTTGTCGTTTTTTACAATGTGTTAAACACGTCGTATTTTAAAATAACGATTACTGAAATAATGTAAACACGAAACTACTGTAGCCTGCGAGTTGTTGCAAATTAAAGGCAGATAAAACCGATGCTAAGGATGCTCTGCAGTAACGAACGGCTCTAAGTATGGGCCTTGGATAAGAGCAAACCCATTGCTAGGGTCTGAGGACTTCACAATTTCCACAAACGCGGGCATTTCAGACGCAAAATCACTTCGATTCCGAGGACTTGCAAACAAGCTAATTTAAGATGGGTACAGTAAAAAGGAAACGTGGCGGAAATTAAATCCAAATCTTGTCCTTCCATCTTCTTGTGTTGCCTTCCCCAAGAGCCCTAAATTAAATTGTCTGACGGAGGAGTGAGGCATCTAAATTATACAGGAGTTCAATCTGATTTGTTTCTCTGGTTGTTGAAATAAAGCGAACAGATGCGAGAGGTATCAAGTTCTGCAAATCCACCCATCCTGAAACTCGCCAGCTGCTCGCTGTCCTGCATACGGTTCACCGTACTTCTGCACTCTATGTAACGCTTGAACGGAAATTCTGGAGGAGACTACTGACAGAATCGTAAAGGAAATTAGGGTACCATGTGTGTACTTAAGGTATAGTCAGCGCTCTCATTTGCTTTCCTGTTTCACATCAAGGGGAGATTCTGCCCTTCTCTGAGGTGAAGTTTTACTACATAGTTTAATTTTTCTTTTTACTTTCTCTTTTTTGGTAGTGTTTAACGCCCGCTTTTACTACATACGGCACCGCAGGCGGTGGCACTGATGATAAATGGAATGAAGATGGGGCACCGGTAGAATGAGAAGGCGCCGGAAACCGGAGAACCCGGAGAAAACCCGCCCCAGCGCCGCTTCGTCCACAACAAATCTCACATGGGGTTGCCTGGTATCGAACCCGGGCCGCTTTGGTGAGAAGCGACTGGTCTAACCACTCGGCTACGGAGTTTTACTTTCTCTATTACGTATAGTTAATTATTCGACCCAAAAATTCGATATCAAGATTTCAGCGGAAATGTTTTCAGGCCCACTGAATCAAAAAAATGTAGTTTTAGAAAAAGGTCCGTGTCTGTCTGTCTGTCTGTGCGTGTCTGTCTGTGTACAGCATAACCTGAAGCGAAAATTCGGTTAAAAAACCAAAGTTGGTGTTTAAGTTCAATATCTTTCAGGGATGCAAACGATAATTTTGAAGAAAATTCCTCACATTAAACTACGCTATACGTAGGACATTTTTGTAAACATCTGATTTTCTCAAAAATGACTAATGATTTTGATTAAAATGCCATATGTTTGAGATATTTTTATGGCAAATAATGTACACATATTTTGAATTTTCTCGCTATAGCCTCTGACTTTTGCATGACTGGTAAACCGTAAGAGATAGACCAAATCTTACTGCACAAAAATGTAGATGTTAAAGTACACAATTTATGCCCATATGCATATTTTGTGGAGACATTACTTGTTATTTGTGCGAGTTTTGCAATATTTGAACTTTTCTCAAATGGAAGGTCGTTATTCACTTTATCTCTTGGCCGTGCGAAGAGAACGGAATTTCAAAGCTTCAAAAGATTTGACTATCGCTCAAAGCCTAATGTATTCCCATATTGCACTTGTACCTACATGAAAAATAACAATAAGATAATTTCTGTAAATATTTATTAACATGAAGTAGATAGAGGAATAACTGTTTGTAAGAATAATTAGTACAAGAGTAGAGAAAGTCATGTGAGTGCAACATATCACACATTTTTTAAGAAGCAAGTGACCGTACTGCTTTAGAATCAAAGAAGCTAAAGTGGAAAACCAACCAGCTCCTAAAGTGAACATGGTTCAAAGCAGTTTCTCCAGCTACACTAAGTAGATACTTAAAAATTTCGATATCGAAATCTCACTGGATATAAGTGTTTTAAATTCCCTAAAGAAAAGTAATATTTTTACAAAACTTTCCTTCTGTGTATGTGCGCGCGCGTCTGTGTGATCACTATAACTCCATAATGAATAGTCAGTTAAATACCAAATTTGGTCTTGGAGCTCACCGTCTTCCAAGATGTCCACATGAAGATTTTATTTAGTCCCAAACTTACCTTTACAGGGACATCTTTCAGTACTGTTCAGTTTCTAAAACATGGCTATCGATTTTAATTAGGCCACTGTTGGTCATCGCTATTTTGTACACACAAAAACTAGAAATGTTAACAGCAAAACGTCAACCGCTTTTTTCGAAGTCTTGGCGTCACATTGAGGCGCCAGTGGCAGCCGTTTTTTCGGGGTTGCGAAGGGTTTTTTCTGTCCTCAAAAAGCTGCGTTACCGGTGGAAATGCAGTCCTTCTGAGCGTTGGCGCTAGTTCTGCGAAATAACACTAATACCGAAAAACACGTAAAATGTTTACTTTACTTCTCTTTCAGCATGAATAAATCTGCGATGCACTATTACTTCTGGTAATAAAAGTATAGCATTTCGCGTCTTCTTACCGTTCAAATTTTTTCGGTATCCATGGTAACGTGAATTTTCAGAGTAGTTTATTGTTGACAATCTTACTATAGTCGCCGTCACGAATGAAGGCGTTGCGCAGAAGACAAATATTCAACAACGTCACAGTCACGTGTTTTCTAGCCAGTCGATGTACTTGCCTACAGTTTAACAGTAAAATTAAATATTTCCAAGCAATAAGTCCACTCCATTGTGTGGTAGATATTTCGTTAATAGTTCCGACGATGGCAGATGCAAAAAAACAAGGTTGCGTTATTCACAGTTAAGCCAGAGAAATGGCCTATAACGTGTACGAATATTTCCTCAGAAAGATAGGAAAAAGTTGCAACGCAGCACTTCCCCTATTACCCCTATCTGCGCGTTGTCATTTACCGCCTTCGTTCCACACGGCTATTCTAAGCGACTGTCGCTGGTAAATCTTTTGTACATAAATCAATATTTTACACTCATTTTTACATATTTTCAAAACCCATTCTTTAATTAAGTGATACGTAATTATTTTCTTTCAAATGAACTAATACGAATTGAACAAACTAACAAGAAATCGGACAAAATTTCGGCTGAAGGCTTAAACATAAGTATCGGTTTCAAGACGATAAACTGAAGAGATAGACTAGACATAATTATTTATTGGCCAAAGTAGAACGATAGAATAATATTCTAGCAAACCTTCTTTCTCATTTGCCAATGTTGAATACTACCACAAAGTTGTATGTAAAGAATAAATATAATCAGTAATGGCGGAGGGATACATTATTATTTGTCCGTATTAAGTATTCAAGTTGAAACGCGTGGTTATTTTATTCAGGAACCTTCTAACTGTTAAGTAAAGAGCGTGTATGAACATGAAAATTGCTTGCTAACTGACACTGAAGAGCAGTTTATAGGAGTGTAATTACGTTTGCTAAGTTTACCGTTTCAATACAAAACTGAGTTACTCAGTAATTCGTCTGACACACAGCTCTCGTTTCCATTGCGTGTGCATGGTCCGTTGCCATAACTGGATTTGAAATTCGCTTTAAATGTACGTAACGAGAGGAATTTCGTTAGGGATATGCTAGCAACAGTGGCTGCCATTTTGGTTCAGCTTGCATAAATTCCGAAAAAACAACGCTTTTTTAAAAAATATCCACTATTAATAGATATTCCTATATTCCTTTTATTTGCTTCGCCTTCTCCGATAGTTTTTGTGGAAACTAACATCTAACAGCTGTTCTTTATTTTCTGTTGTGCTCATTCACTGTCGAGTAAGCAATATCAGGGCAAGTATGTATAAAATACTGGACTGTCGCATCAGCTTTTATATGCCTTTGTTAAAACAGATAGAAACAAGCATGATGTGTGGACTCTTATGACTTTCTCTACCCTGTTACAAACCATTCTTACAAACTCTTATTCGTCTACTTCATGTTAGTCGAGATAAACTTTTGCAGAAATTACCTAGTTTTCTTGTAGGTGCAAGGGAAACATGGGAATACAGTAGGCTTTAAGCAATAGTCAAATCTTTTAAAGCTGGTCACTATGTGATGGCTTAGAAATTCCATTCTCTTTGCATGGCCAAGAGAGAAGAAGCAAATAACGTATTCCTGTTCGAGAAAAGCTTATGTATCGGAGAACTCGAATAACAAGAATTCACGGAAGTGGTTCATTCAACAAAAAATTGTATTTGACGATCGTGTGTTTTAACGACATTACATATTTTATGTAGTAATATTTTATTTATCTCTAACGGCTAGTAAGTTATTCAAAAATCATCCAGAATGAAGAAGATTTCTAAGGACATTCACAGAAGATTCAGGATATACATGAAAATATCTTAAACGTCGGTATTTTATTTTAATCAGAACAATCTTAGTACGTGCGCTTTCACTTAGCGGCTTTCAGAATGCGTCGTACACGTGCATTGTATGACGTACCCCTGACCAATAAACTCATTATGAAGAGACATTTGAGACCATATTTGCGAACTTTACTGAGACCATCAGCCAAAGGAGGACTCGTAGCTGAATCTGCCCTTGTGCTATCACAAATGTTACCTACATATTATTTATTTGTGCCAGCAAACTTACTGCTGAGGTTTTCAAACTCACAAGCCATGTGAGGGCAATGTTTAAGAGGTTGAATCAGGACTGAAAAATTCAATGTCATAGCCGGGAGTTGAACCACGGATCTTCCGCTTATCGAGCTGCTGCTCTAACTACTAAGCTACCATGGCCAATTTGTTACTATGACACTAAATTCTCCAGCCGATTCGTACTTTCCCGGTAGACCACAAGGGAATCTCACATCAGAAATAAATACCCCAAGGGGCGACTTACAATCGTAAGTACTTTTTGTCCCGGGTTTAAGTAATTTTGGCATTGAATTTTTCAGTCCTGATTCCAACTCTTAAACATTGACTGCACTCGGCTTGTGTGTTTAAAACCACAAGCATTAAGTTTGTTGCCATAAATAAATAAATAATAATTACCATCTAAAAGTAACTTGAATCCGGGACATGAAGTACATTCAACTTTAGCGATATTTTCAAACTTGAAGCACCATTTTAAAACGAGTTTCCGTAGAAAAGTCGTGTGTACGCCCAGTCTTAAAACGATTTTGAGATATAAAAATGCCGCAAAACTGACATAACCTCTCCAGTCTCTCCCAAATGCAAAGGCACAAACACATGTTTTAGTTTACGTATTCTGAGTAAACTAAATATGTACATGCATCCGTTAGAAATAAATTGGAAAATAATCCAAGAGCGGAAAGGCTAAAATGAGAAATTAACAAAGCAAACGATGGAATCATGAAACGTTGAATCAACGCAATACAGCGGATCGATAGAGATAATTGAAACAGTTGATGGTTTCGTGTATGGCGGTATGCATCGACAACTGTGTAAGGGGTTTCTAATGCAATTAAAGCTGCACTTGAATAAGAGGAGAGCTCGTAGAAGTTTTCATCGCGCTACCAGTCCATATGTGAGAGCTGTAACCGAAATACAGTTTTGGATGAATTGCTTTTACTAACGATTATAATAGTGGTGAAAGGAGAGTGCTGGAGTTATTTTAGAGCACAGGAGATTTCATTTTAAACGTTTGAACCTTATCTTTGGTTCCGTTTTATTTAATGGTTTTCATATTAAGAACATAACCTCAAATAATATTTATATTAATTTAAACTATGCCTTTTGTACGCTTTATATGTACCTAGCACTGGCTTAGCGTGTTATGTGGACTTGGGTATGCACTTTGAAGCGTACGCATAGGTCAAATTGCTAAATTCTACAATTATTAGCGAATTTTGTTCAAATTCATGTCAGACATAATCATTTAAGGAATGATGCACATACAAATTTTCATTGCAATATTTGAACACTTCTAAACTTATTTAATTTTATTTATTCATTAATTTTTTTAGCTATTTTTAGCACCGTATCTGAAATGCTCCACACGCTGGAGATTTCAATATTTTAATAATTTTAAATATTCTCTCTAAAAAGAATGTTGGAAACAGAAATGTTTGTAATGCCTTGGTTATTAAATAAAAATTAACTTAATTTTTTTTACAACTTTCATAGAACTTTATAATCCACCTACTTCTAAATATTAAAATTACAGAAAAATTACTCCCATTATTTATTTTTGCATGCTCAGTTTGTCGATTCCAAGCATTCGGATTCTATATTCGGAGCAGTAGGTTTCCAGGAAATGCACAGTGCTGTCTACAACACGTGTTTTCCTCGTAGTGAACCACACGGAAGCACATGAGCAATGTGCATACCCTGCCTTCGGTATCCTGGCGTATTTCTGTTAGACGTTCACACCAATTACTGTTCAAAATGCTACTTGTACTCTGATAGGCGGAGAAGTTAAAATATGAAATTAACGTTCACTGCCGACTAAAATACTGAACAAGATAGCTTTAAATCTTATTAACATTAACAAGCAAGATACACTTCTGAGTCACATCCAGTGCGCGCGCACGTCGTTTGACGTGCTTGGCGTGATACGCTAACAATGTTAATTCATAGCAGATTGTTGTTTGAAACACGCTCCTCAGCAAGAATAATGCCAATTGGATTAATATATAGATAATAGTAAAAGTTAAGTAAGGAAAACTGACTGTGTATGCAACATATCATCCACATCCATTTACGCTACGCCTGTGGTAGCTAGAATCTATGTATAATAGTGCATGGGTTTTTATTTTCTGTACCACGTTCCAGTCAATAGAGGAATTATCTATTACATTATGCCCAAAAGTTTAATATCGAGTTTTCTACGCAAGTGCATGTTTTGAGAACTCTGAGTTAAAAATAGCAATTCTAACAAAAGGCTGCGTTTTGAGAGACGGGAGAGTGGGATAGAGAGCAAACCTGTAAAGTGTAATTTCGGATAAATGTCAAAGTTGGTATTTAACTATGACACGCAAATTTTCAAGAAAATTTCCCCGTCGGGTACTACCCTTTATATGGAAATGTTTGGACTACAGAAAGTGGGAGGGTCAGTCTGTCACTTGAACACAACACAGAGGAATCCAGGTACAATCGACGCAACAACATTGTAGATAATGTCGCTGGATAAATTGCATTCACTGCTGTCACCATTTGCAGTAAAATATTCACTCTCAAATGATTCTGCAAGTTCAGCAATACGTGAATATTTCGACTTATTGAAGCTGATTTCATAAAATATGTACTATAATATTTATTTGCATTTTGAAAAATATAATTTCGTTAGTTAAATGCTCTAATTTGGTCTATTCGTTTCTGGAATTGTCAATTACTTAGAAAAATACAAAATACATATTTTTCTTAATAATAGTATATATAAAAGTTTCTGTGAGAGAGAGAGAGAGAGAGAGAGAGAGAGAGAGAGAGAGAGAGAGAGAGACTGACACAATTATTGACCAGCTTAGAATTCGAAATTTCACTCCATTTCACGCAATTATTTATTTTATATAATGCATGTAAAATGATTAACTATGTTTATCAACAATATTTGGAGTAGCTTGAATATTGCCAATAAAATAATAATTACGTACAATTTCATGGCCTCAATAACAGCGTAACAGCAAATTCAAGTATCATTCGTTGATCTCTCTGACATCAATCATGAAGTAATAGCACTCAAATTTGGCCTTTCTTTTGTTTGGAATTTCTTGCATTTTCGTATAAGTTTTGTTTATGTTAGTTACTGAGAATAAACAAGGTACTATACGTTACTTAAACTGCTATTATTTCTTTCCTGTGAGATTTTAAACAACGGCGAGGTAGCCCGAATGCTTTAATGTGGAAGTGTTTCAGCTGCATTAACGAGAAATTATAAACTGTGGTATTTCTGGTTACTCGACACTGCTTTTGCATGGTATTTTACGGTATTTTTATGATATATTGTCTTCATAGTGTCTTGATGGTTTTAATTAACTCTTAAAATTGCTTGTGGAATATTTTTAATGACGCTGAAGGGCAAGGCTATTGGGCAAGAGCAATCTAAGAACAAAAGTGCAGGAATGAAGCGTCAAACCCCGAACATTTTAACTAGCAAAACATATAAAGCACTATTTGAAGTCGAGCTATGTAGTGCTTAGCTTTTGTTACTTAGACGCAGTCAACATAAATGTTTAATTTACGTTTTAATGCCATATTTTCTAAAGTAATAACACTTTGTAACTGAGACAAATAAAGTAATTCTTAAAATGCACACTTTTTGGCCCCTGCGCATCATAAATGGTCATAACCATAAACAATTGAGCTTGCAACTGCCGCCTACGTCGGTGAAAGGTGGAACATTTCACAGCTATACCAATAGATGGCGACAGCAGCCATGCCTTCTGGATGCTGGGACTAGAGTGTTGTCTGTGACAGAAAAGAGGCCTTGAAACTGCCTCCTCTTGCCCGTGCTGTTAGAATTTAGTACGGCATACAGGTTAATGCAGACCTATTAACAATTTCAGTGCTGGAATTTTCTTGCTGAGTGCAATGGAAAGGTGCTTATTGTTTATTCATCTGTTTTTAATTGTGCTGTCTGTTAATAATAATCTTAGTTTTTATAATTTTGCTTATTTTTTATTTAGTTCGTTATTTTATTTGAGTTTTTGTTTTGTTGTTTTTGAACCAACAGATCCCGGCGTGCATCTCAGGATATCACCAGAACCAGCGACAACATCGTACCGTGGCAGCGGTGAGTAACCATAGTGTTCTGCTTGATTGGTTGCGGGGGATAGTGTTGCCAACATACACGTTTATACGCTAACTACAGCTTTCCTACTTTCTCTGCTGCTTAGTAAGCATAGTTCTCCACCAAAAGTGCGATATAGAAATGTCAACGGAAATACATTATTTGAGGTCCCTTGCAATTAATTGTTGAACTGATAATAACAGTCCCGCGATCACGTTCTGTCACATTGGACGGTGCACATCAACTTACGAACTAAAAAAATGTTACTCTTAAATGACTTTCAAACCATTCTTAAAAAGCTTGTCCTTCTATCTACTTCACGTTAATTGAGATAAATATTGTTAGAAATGCTTTTGTTACACATTTCCTTATAAATACAATGCAAATCGGCGAGTTCATTAAGTGATATTGAAAGTATTGTGTAAGTCTTTGACCAAAGGAAAAAGTCATAACTTCCTATTTGAGAAAAGCTTAAGAACTAGAAAATTGAATGCAATAACAAGGAATGTTCCATAAATGGATAACTCCACAAAAATGTAATTTACATTTAATGAGATCTACATGTTTTATATAGTAAGATTTCGTTTATCTTTTATCAAATCCTTAGTTAAAAAGCCTAATTTAGTTAAAGCATAATCTCCATAAAAATGTTTCGTGTCACAGTTTCTGAGATATTCGTTGTCTCTTAAGCTTTAATAAACAACCATTCTTTTTGGCCCAAGTGGTGCAGTGCAAAGATAGAAATTTCAAAGCCAGCCGACCTATTTTAACATTTGACTGTTGCTTCAACCCTTGTACCTGTGAACTAATTCAGCAGACGTTTATCTTAATATGAAGCAGAGAGTGAAAAACTTCTCTAGCAATAATTGTTGGAGGAATGAGTACAGAAAGTCGTGGCAATTAAGCACTTATTTCAGGCTAAAATTCTGTAGAGTTAATAATGTTCTCAAAAATATTGTCCATACATCTATGTGCCGATTATAAACACGGTTCAAAATTCTGTACATGTTAATTAGAGCTGAATATGTTTCTAGTTGTTTTCTATTTTGGATAAAGTTTGTAGACCTGTGTGTAAAAGCGGTCGAACTACACCAAAAAAGGAATATAAGTTGACACCTGTAGTATATTTTATTAGAGTTGTGTTAAGCACTAGCATCAAACTTATTTTTTATGCAGAATCCAAAGTATTTTAATTTATTTTTGTGGTACTTATGAAAGAAAACCTAACAAAATAATACCATAAATACTCTGTGTCCTGAATGAAACATAACCTAGGCTACATATTTTTTTAAAATTATTATTAAAAGAAATCAACCTTCACATTAAATTTAGATTTATTACATCAGTGTATACTAGAAATTTGTAAACATTGTCCTTAAAAGCCTATGGACTTATTTGAATTATTACAGACAGTCAAAATCAGGCAAGTCAAAAGTAATATTCATGAAACATTGGAAGCACGTAATTGAGCTTGGCGGTGTTATATTAAAGTTGGCAATCCTATTCTAGTTACCTTATTTTGTTTTTAAAGCATTTGTGCGCTTCACAAGATGATCTCAAGTAGATCTCAAGAAATAAAGGTGGCTATGTTTACTGATAATTAAGCCTTTTGGTGCTGGACTATCCATAAATTACTTGTATCTGTCCCAAATAAGCAGCACTAATAATAAACTTTTTGGTTTCTACCGTTTTTACTTACAAAACGAATTACTAAATCATGTTACACCTCAGTTTTTGTTTTGTTTCTTGATTTTCTTCATTTAATTATTTGTAATAAGTTAATTTATTTGACTATATTTATTTATAACCATAACATGCTGTTTAGTGCAGTATCAATTAAATTATTACGGCTAGAAACCTATTATGTCTTAAATTAGAACTTATGGTTTGTAATATATAATATGAGCTTATAAAGTTGAAAAACCACCTGACAAAACTAATTAAATAAATCACAGTGGAAATGCACTATGTACCCCAGAGGTATCATTGTTACCTAAACGCTATAGACTAGATATTCAGCCACTCCCCCGAAAGTTTTGTGTACATTGTTACGAACAATGTAAAAGATCTGTTTGAAATACATTTGAAAAGTAACAGAGGAAACGGGGAGAAATTTTATGAACACGTGCATATCAACAGTTAATGAAGGGATAACATACATTTCAGACAACGCATGACAACTGATTCACAAATACGGGATAATAAAGGTTTATCTCCATTGATGGTATGACATGCATTTTGAATGGACATTCTCAGTTCAGCTAAATTTCTTGCTGATACGGAAAACACCATATCCATCAGATTCCCCCACATGGCGTCAAATCACAAGAACGTGGTGGCCAATCAAAAGTCTCACAGCGTCCAGTCCACTCTCTGAATGTGTTATTTAAAAATTTCGAACGTTTAGTCCAAAATGGAGTGGAGCTCCATCTTGTTGCCAAATGAAATTCAGAATGTGGTTGTTTTCCATCTCGGCTACTGCAAAGTTCTGCAGCATTTCTAATTTAGCTGCAGAAGTAACTGTACCTTCAACGAAATAAGGTCCTATTAATCTTCAAAGGGGTTTGTGTCGGACCAATAAATACAATTATGCCGATTCATATGTCCATTTAGTTTGAAACTTGCCTCGTCTGTCCATAAAATTGACTGCCAAAAGTTAGGATCTGCTTCGTTGGGTACTAAAACCAACTCGCAGAACTCGAATCTTCTGTCGAAGTTATCTTCATGTAATGCGTGAAGTAATTTTGGGGAAAAGCTTTGAATATTTTTGTCTTTTAGAATTCTCTGCAGGGTCCTTCGAGATATACCCAATTGCGCAGACGCCTTCCTAGTTGACTTGTGAGGACTTGCTAAAAATGCCTGAGCAACTAACAGAACTTCTCCATTTCACATTACGTGATCGACCGGATCTCAAAGCATCTGCAACGCTCCCTCTTCTTTCAAATTTTATGTTGAGAACTGTTGCAGAGTTGCTAATGGTGCATTAGGAAACCTTGTTCGAAAGTCATCATGAACTCTGGTTGTCGCTTTGTGGTACTTCAACATTAATTGAAACATGTAAATGCGTTCTTAATTACTAAATTTATTTGACATTGCAAATAATGTTCGGCACAGCAACAATAACCAAAAACAGAAGACTCACAAACAAATGAATGTGTATAGTGCTATCAACGTTATCCTGTAATTAATTTTATTCTAATGTCTTCAAGATTTCCTTACAAAAACCCGAATTGATGAAGGGGAAACTGACTTTTGCGCCACTCTGTATCGTATATGAAAAGTATATTCTGTATATTCCGGATCGTTCTGCTCAGCTTTGCCTTTAACATCAGTCATGACTGGAGCCCGAATTTTTATGTAATATCAAGGTGCGAAATATGTACATATTTATGTAACAAAAACATCAAAATATGTAAAATTATGTAATAATCTAAATGCTAACATTGCCACCTCAAATGTAAATGCAAACTGCAAATTACCTAGAATGTTGTAATTTTATGAGTCTGTAAGTACGTAAATTAATTACAATGAGTTAAAATTTACTAAATATAAAACTAATTATAGGAAAAAGTTTTGTTTTATGCAGAATTTACCTAAAATTCATTTTCAAGTAGGTAATTACGAAATACAAAATGTGTTTTGGATTATATTTATTAAAATTACTTATTTCACATAATTATTTTACTTAAATCTTAGACGGTAAAACAATGTTGAAATACTGAACCAATTTACCAATGAGTGAAACAAAGAATTCAAAATAATTAAATTTTATGAGGATGCATTTTCAGTTTTCTATCTCTTGACATACAATGAACAACCAGGCATTTTCATTTTGAGTCTTTTGCTTCTTTCAACGTATAGTGAATAACCATATACTTTTCTATATTTTCAGGGGTCATTGCTTGTCTCCTATAGGATAAAATGTTCTTATAAGCAGAGACTTACTTTCTAGAAGACTGTAGGTGCTTGTTGCGTATGTGAAGAGCACTTTTGATATGTTGTTCCAATTGAGATTTCATGGAACAGCCAATTCTTTTACCGCATGCTTGACAGACTATTACTTTTTCGCTATGTCATTTCACCCATGAATATTCAACTTGTAGGATAGCGAGGACGCAACTGGTGCCATTTTACTAAGACTTGCAAGAGACTAACTGCAGTATTATCGCCTCGCTATATTGATAGTTGTCCAGCGGCTCACTTTGTTTCCTCGCAGCTATTACATTACAAGGTGCCGACTATCGCGACAATGGTAACAATCAATTTCTCCAGTTCTTGTAAATGCCCAAAGCGCTTAGGGAAACGTGATACTAGAGGTCGACATTGTCGAGCGGCACCTGCTTTGATATAAACGGATAACAATCAGAACGAGGCGAGGCGGTTATTATCGCATTCTTAATTTAACTTGCATCCTATTTCGCAGATAGATGTTTGTTGCTTTCAGCAAAACTTGTGAAAATAGTAGTTTATAATGTGACAACAATATTTTTTTAAAAAATAATAAAATTGTAACGAAACCCAGAAAATATATGTTTTATGTAACATTGTTCAAATATGTAAATAAATAAATAAGTAAATAAATAAAAATTTAAATAAAAATTTGTAGGGGAGTCCCAAATGACGTAATTCGCCAACATTTTTACTTCTCATTGAAATATTATACAGGATAAGAATATGTAATTACATAAAAATCCGGGCTCTAGTCATGACATTTTCTGCTTTTGTCTGCTCAAAATGAAGTTTGAGAAACCAGCTAAGGGTGAAAAGTGGGGTTGTCTATGACCAACCCTTTAATTAAATAACCTTTTGAGATCTTTACACACAATTGAGACGAACTTATAGCTCTAAAATTCATGTTGCAATCCATTGCACTATAAGTGCAAATATTTTGATAGATATTTAATTGGTGCATTAGTATGTATTCACTGCGGTGTGTGGATAAATCGAACAAATCAAACACAAAATGTACTACCTGATGTTTTGATATGATTATGCATCGAAATGAACAACGTCCTAACGTTTAGACTACCCTTGTGAGCGATCTGCTGGCCTGGTTAGCACGAGGTCATTAACCTTGTAGAAGGTCTTGGAACTCCATTCCGACACACCATTCGTTATCACAACATCGACATCGGCACCGACGCCGACCGACTCATGCCTTCTGTTCTGTCATGCTAGCTTATTAATCTAGCTATCTTACTAATCCAAATAAACTTTCAATTCACATTTATACGTTTCGTTGTACAGAAAGCGGATTTAGTAAAATGCAAAGCTATGATTATTTAACGAGGTCTTCGTAGCTTCCCTTTCGTTCCCTCTCTTCACCCCTCTTAAATGACAGCAGTATTCATGCTACTGGCTAGACATATGTACTTATAAACAATGACTCGTTGGCACGAAAGAGAACTATTGATTATTTCTGAGGCGTACTAAATAGCTACTGATAAAGCTACAACTGTTGCTTGATTTACAGCATGTCGTATACATGGAAACTACACGTGGCCAGATTACTGGACTACGACAAGCTGGTAACACATATAAATTTCAGAAACTGTGCAAATCCACATAAATGTAATTACATTTTAATGTCACCTTTCCCAGAATAGACTTTAAGAAATTAACATAAATCTAAAGAAAATGAAAACGTGACTTTTCTACGAGGCCAGGTATATCTATCCCCCCCCCCCAACCTTTCCTTATCCTCGTTACAGCGCCACGCCTCTTGTCCAGTATGCCCAAGTTGTCAGCAGTTCATTGGTCAGAAATGGATTTTACTAAATTCGCTTTTAGTACCATAAACTAAGTATAAAAGCAGTCAGACGTTTACATGAAAGACCCCTCCGCCCCGTAACAAAACAAAAATCTCAAAACGCGGCTGAAGAGGGATAGTCCCTATAACAGCCAGGGCATGTTGCAAAACATGCCCAAATAACCTTTTTGCATTGCATTGAACAGTGTTATGTGATGGCTTCGAAATATTATGCACTTTGCATAGCCACGATAAAAAACACATACAGAGAGTTGAATTTTGAACCTAAACCAAGGTCCCTACTTCGCTTAGCGGGATTTATTGAGAGCCCGTTCTGTTGGCAACACTGCAAGGTGGCCACTCACCTGGTTCAAGTGTTTGTGAAGGCGTGTATTGCATGTTGCCAGTTCGCTTGTGCTTTTGGTGCAGGGGCTTAGTGCAATGAAGTATCAGTTGACATTTCGTGCTTAAAGAGGTTTAACGAGTTGAACAGGAAACATGGCCGGCTACTTCATTAGGTGCAGACAGTTTTAAATTATATGTCCCGCTATTGAGTCACACGTTTTGTGTCGTAAGTGTATGAATTTGTTGCACAGTAGTCCAGAAATTCTCAAATATGGTTTGTATGTGCTCTAGAGTCATAAATTTAAGAAATGAAAGTGCTTATTTACTACAACATGTTATGCAAATAGGGAAGGTTTGATCAAGTGTTAAAGGTATGGAAAGAAACACATTTATATAATTATATTTGTTTCCTTCATTTTATTTATTCTTAATCTTCAACATATACTAAGTAGGAAAGGTATTGTATTCCACACAAAAATTCAATGTGCAAATTCTACCGGAAATGTGTATTTTGAGGTCCTCTAAAGCCTTTAAAAAGTCAATTTTAGAAAACGTTCTGTATGTATCTGAACAGCACAACTCAAAAATAGAAATTCGGTTAAAGACTAATAATATTTCAGAATAAAAAAAAAAAAAAAAAAAAAAAAAAAGATCTAATGTGTTCCATTCACGTGACTTTCTCTACTCTTGTAGAAATTCTTCTTCTTCTATTTACGTCATATCAATCGAAATAAACATTTGCAGAAATTATCTTATCGCTAATTTTGTTGTAGGTGCAAGGGGAATATGGGAATACAGTAGGCTTTAAGCGATATTCAAACCTTTTAAGAACTGGTCGCTATATGATGGCTTTGAAATTCCGCAGTCTTTGCATGGCTAAGAGATAAAAACGAATAACGAAATTCCTATTTGAGAAAAGTATAAGTATTGGAACGTTCAGACAAATAACAAGAAATATCTCCCAAGTGGTTCACTCCGCAAGAGGAAAAAAAGTATTTGACATTAATTAATTGTGTGTTTTAATGAGATCTATATTTTTATGCAGTAAGATTTTGTTTTATCTCTTACGGAAGTTCAAAATATATATTAAACATATCGTATTTTAATCAAAATTCTTAGAGCCATTTTTGGGACAGAAGTTTCGAGATATGTTCCATGTAATGGGTAGCTTATGGTGAGGGGGGATTTTTTTTTTTTTTTAATATTCGGTTGGCCTCTGAAAAGTGCTGAACTTGAATATCGAGTTTGGTAGGTATATAAACGACTTTTCCTTTTTCTGATATGCTCTTCACAGACGGACATTAACTAAACCCCGACACAACAGCCCTTACCGGGTCAGGGCCAACCGCGCGGCCGCTGCGTACCCCACCTCGCCCACTACAGTTGTCATGAGTGGGGGACAGTACTGGAGGGTGGGACGTGGTCAGCGCTCCGGGCCCTTCCGGTCGGTTATACGGTCTTCGCAGCTAGGGGCCGCTACTTCTTGATCAAGTAGGTCCCTCACGGACCTAACGAGGCTGAGTGCACCCCATACCAGGTCTCCCAGCGGGGGAAAATGCCCACGCCGGTACCGGGAATCGAACCCGGGCCTTACGTTGGGCAAGCCACTGCGCTAAGGAGACGACCCGCAGAGGGATACACTGGTGGACATTTTTCTATAACTGATGCTCACAGATTGAGGGTATCCCAAAACATATGTATTTCCGATGAGATCCCGGTATCCAATTTTTGGGTGTAATATTATAGTTCCCCTACTACTACATGTAATAGAGAAAGTGAAAAGACGTTGTGCGCCACATTCACAATTCTGTTTTTAGTCATCGCGTGGCATATACCAGCTATTCTTATCTTTCTATCTGCTTCATGTTAACGGAGATAAGCGTTTACAGAAATACTCATTACACAATTAATTACAGCATACAAGGATATGCAGGAGACTGCAAGCATGGTCGGCCAACTGGTTTGGGAATTCCATAAATCTTTCACGACTCACTCGCGAGAAATACGTCGGACATGACTAATACCACAGAGTTAATTGGACTTAAATTACTCTTTTATTTTCTGTACTACGTCTAGCTAGTTGGGGAAGTATTGTATTCGACCTAAAAATTGGATGTCGAGATTTCATCGGAAATATGTTTTGAGGCCCCATGAATCCCCCCCCCCCCAAAAAAAAGTATTTTTAAAAAAAAGTTGTTTGTGTGTGGTGGGGGGGGGGGGCGTACAACATAACTCGAACACCAAAGTCGGTTAAAATCCAAAATTCGTATTTAAGTTTAATATCTTTGAAGGATGCGACACAAAGATTTTGAAGAAAATTTCTCCACCCTAAACTACCCTTAAAATGGACAATTGTTCGAAAATGTTTAGTTTCTCACTAATTATTATTTTGATTAAAATGCATATGTTTAAGATAGTTTTATGGCAAATGAAATATATATTTTGAATTTTCTGGTTATAACCCATGTATCCTTTTTATTCTTGATGACATTTGCATAACTGGTAAACCGTAAGATATGGACCAAATCTTAGTATACCAAAAATGTAAAACAGGTTAAAACACCAATTATATCCCAATGCATTTTTGTGTGAAGTGAATAATTTCGGAGATATTCCTTATTATTTGTGCGAGTTTTGCACTACTTGAGGTTTTCAAAATGGTAGGTCGTCATTCACTTGTTTATTATAGCTACTAACTTTTTTAAAGATTTGCCTATCGCCCAAAGCCTACTGCATTCCCATATACCCCTTGCACCTATAAGAAAATGTTTATCTCGACTAACACGAAGAATATATGGGATTAAGCCTTTGTAAAAATAGTCAGTACAAGAGTAGAGAAAGTCATGTGAGTGGAAGACAAGATTTTTATATAGCAGACAGAGGCTTAGCATCAATGGATGCGCCAGATTACATACCCTGTAATCTTCCTGAAAGTGATTGCCGAATTGGTGTTTATTATAATTTTGTGGTACTAATCGTTTTAATGTCATAAATCAGGCCTTTATAAACATTATGTCTTGAATTCGAGTCATTCTGAAATAACATTGTTCCGAAACAAATCTTGGGCCAACGGTATCTGTCGACAATTGCAGAAAACTGGTGTTGTGCGCTTGGCTGACGGATGTACCATTAAGAATCGCGCTAACATTATTGCATTTATTATCACGAATAGGGAGTAATTCGCGATTTGTTTGGTTTTTGTATATGTGATCTTTAATTGTGGACATTTGAGCATGATTTGCGCATTTGATTACTTACTATTAAAGCAAATGTAGGTTAAGGTTTGCGCGGATTCTGGCACCAAGGTATGTACACAGGCATTGCACATCCGAGAGGTCACAAAATGAATCAGAGCTAGAGCAGTAAACAAAACTTCGTTTCTGTGGCGTTGTTGCAAAGGAAATCAAAATTAACTGTTGTGTGATCGACAAACTCGAGTAAGAAGCTTCCAAAATTTAACATTTCTGTAAAAAATATACAATTAAAGCAGATCCTCCGAAGTCCGCCCTCAGTATTTCGATCAACATTAAAAATGTATAATGTATTTCAACATCAAAGTTTATGAAACGGAATCCTGGCTGTGTCGTAATACTTTAAACAAATTTTTTGTTGATCTTTTTTTCAAAAGAGAAGTGAGTTTGGAATTCCAACGTTATAAAGATTTAAATAACATGAGTGGTGATTCAGGACACACCCTATTTGTGTGTCCACAGGTGATAATATATGGAGCAGAGACTTAAATTCAGCTGCATGTTAGAAATATCGACTTGTGTAAACCGCGCTACAACATGACAGGGAAGTTAACAAATATTCTGCTGTCCTGATGCGCTGAATTATCTTTCCATGGCTACACAACTTCTCTTACAAACACTAATTCATCTACTTCATGTTAATCCAGATAAACATTTTGTAGAAAATAACAAGGATTATCTCGGAAATGGTGAACTCCGCGAAATAGTTATTTCACATAAATTGTGTGCTTTAAAGATCTATATTTTCGGGTAGTAAGATTTTGTATACTTCTTACGGTTTACCATTTACGCTTAAGTCATTCAAAATGCAGCGAACTTATGAGGACATTCCCAGAAAATTCAAGATATGCATTTTCGTTGAAAATACCTTAAATGTATAGTGTTTTAATTAAAATCGTTAGAGCCGTTTTTGAAGAGTAAATTGGGGCGAGGGAACCTTCTTCAAAATCTTCATATTACAAGAGACAGATACAGACTACAGACTATTCCTAAGGTGTTTTTTTAATTAAGAGAATCTCGAAACAAATCTTTTTGCCGAAATCTTGATATCAAATTTTTGGGTGGAATACAATGCTTCCCCTACGTACTGTAAGTGCGCAGTAGAGAAAACAAAATTATATTTTTGAAGCACCTTCTTTTGTCTGTTTTCTGGCAGTGCCACCTACAAGGAAAAACGCTATGCCTAACACAAGAGCAAGGCTGTTGTATCCATTTTGTTACAACGGGACTGATCATAAAGGGGAAAAAAATGGAAACCTTGAACGGATCTTAACTGCTTTAAGCAGCATGTTTAGCCCCAAGGAGTGTCTAATGTTGCCGCAGTGGAATACATGTGCATTGTTGGTTGGGTGCTGATTTTTAACTTTGAAATCAGAAATTTCGCATTTTTTGGCGTTTATCCCACATTTAGCATTTATAGCGTTTTGCAAAACAGAATATAACTCATAAACAAATGCTGTCTTTTGGCATAACCTTATGTAATGTAAAGAATTGATATTATAATATTAAACTTCCGCGTTTAGATTAATTTTCGACTAACATTTCGAAACAAAAACTTCGAATTAAAGAAAATTAAATGCGAATTACATGTGAGTTCTTTTACGTTGCTTTAATACAAAATTCAAGGGATCAAGAAAACTTTTTGAATTAACAATGATTTAAAATTGTAAAGGTTAGAATTATTCAAGTTCCACTGTATTTGCGGTGTAATTTTTGGATAGTTAGGCAGTTAACTATGCGTAGTAAGCGAAGTAAAAATAGTAATAAATACAGCAGGAGGCGTGGTAAATGCAAGGGGCTTGTATAAGGGAAAGTTTGGCAACCACTAATGCAGCACTGGGAAAACAGATCCTAAAATATAGATGAGTGATTCTTCAGTTTGACAGAGGGCATAAAAGAAAAGTTAGCACAAGCGTATCCTCGTCATGAACAAGCGTGAGAAACATGGTTTCAGCATTTAAGTTGATAACTTTGCACTTTGAAACGCAACTTTAAATGGAAAAATTCGCAAGCACAACCCCTAGAGACAATAAATATTGATGCCACCAACACACCAGGCCCACCCCTTTGCTGCTATTCCCGGGAAATACAGGGGAGAGCAGCAAATGCTTCGTGCATGAGATAACTGCTTTTATCGGTGATCAGCTATTTGGATGCTGTCACGGAGTGGTTTATAAGCTTTTCCTCTACTGAAAAGGGAAGGGGAGTGTTGGTGAGATTTCTCAGAAACGGGGTTAAGTAGCGTAAGCTCATTTTTCAGCTTTGTCAATTACGGAATTACAACATAAATGTGCTACGCTGTTGTTAACTATATCCCCTTGTGGTCAAGTTCAATGACATTCCGGGGAACCTCTTTCCACCAAGTGGTAACTGGCCCATTTATAATCTTGCTGAAAGTGGGACTTTGTACCTACTTCGGCAATGCTTAAGGCATTAATTATAAATATTTAACCTTTATTTATAGTGGTGTAAATGTAACAAGTAACAATAAATAAGAACTCCTTGTGGTGCCTTTTGGAGCGTTGGTTTAGGTTATAGTAAAGCAAATGTGTCGTGCAAAATTTGAGATTTGATAAATATATCAAATTATCTGCAATTGATTCTTTTTCCATTTATTTTTGCATCTAGCCACAACATAATTATACTATTTTGAAAGTGCAAGATAGATAAAAGCAGGGAAATTTTACGTGCTTCCATTTTGTTTCACAATTTCAGCTTTTGTAACTAATTAATAATTAAAAGCATAATCTTGAAATATATTTTTCTAAATAGGAATAAATAAGAACTTTACACTGATTGCAGTGATTTTCTTCTGTATTAATATATTTTAATTTAAAAAATTACGATTTTATACACTTCTAAATTCTGTAAAATTACCCTGAAGTTATTAAAAAACTGGGCTCATTCATTTCTTCAAATAGAGATTTCTGAACATAATATGGAAAACTGTAGGGAAATTATTGTTGCTGTTAATTTACATAACCTATTTGAACCTATTATTCTACGTAAAGGACGCAAAATACACTCGACAGTTGCAAACGGTAAATTTTTCATTTCAAAGATTTTTATACCATTTGTCTCGTTAAGATGCCGCCTAACAGAAATTGTTTGAATATGTTGTGCTGTTAGACAATGTGTGTTTAGCCGTTAATGTTCCTCTTTTCTAGCAACATTTCACTTCAAAACATCATCATATTTTATTTAACGTCCTACGAAATGTTTAATTTCAATAGCTGACAATAGTGATATAGTTAGGGTAACTTATTTTTAGATAGTACCAAAGTAAGTCTGTATCGACATCGTTCATATTGAAACATAGTTACAGCTAATCGTTACTAGTGGCACAGTCCAATGTAACTGCGGACCTGATAACGATAAGAACAACTTATAACCGTTGCATGTAACCTTTTAACGTGCTGTAACTGTGTTACCTGAAAATAAGTGTTTCATATCAGTGATAGATAAAGCAAAAACCGAGTTAGTTTCGCCTGAATTCAGTAGATACACTTCTACTTTGGGGATATACAAAGTGTACGAACATATTAAATAACACTTTTCACAATAACGTGTTGTGTTCAACCACTTAATTGTTACGTACAAGGTAATTGCTAAAGATAACACCCAGTTAGAGCAGCTTGACCAGTTCCAAAGGTATGGAAGATTAATTTTATTGCAGTGTGGAATGTTAAAAGTGACTTTCTGTATGCGAACAAGTAGACCTTGAAGCCAAATAGAACAGCAAAGTACCCAGGCGACTTACAACTTCGCAAACTCTCTTGAAACGCAGATCTTTCTTTTGTCTTAATTTATTTGTGTTCCGTAGTTTCATAAGGAAATAACAGCTAGAATACGTAATCGTCATGTGTCTGCAGAATTTGTTGCAGATATTTGAAATTTCCAATAGTAGTGTTTATGGCCGTGTTTGCCGCATACGGCACCACAGGCGGTGGATATTGTTGATGCATGAAATAAGGTAATAATTGGGAGAGGATATTTGGGCAGCAAATAGACTTAGGTTTAGAGTACCTCCCGCATAATTGCCACCCTCCCTCAGTTGGAGTTATTTAAACCTCCCTTTCATGACTGCGTGCCTTAACGACCTTGGCTACCCGTGTCGGTATTCCCCATTAGAAAATGACTGGACATAATCGATTTGATTGCTTCCTGAAAATAAAAGGGGAAGGGGGAAGGAGAGGGGGTTGCAGCCATTTGTGTGTGAACCAAACACTGGATGGATGTAAAATTTCATAGTTAACTCAGTCTTTTTAAGGTGTAGGGGCAAAGAGCTTCAAGAAACAGCATTTTCTGTTGGATTTTACCTTCTTTTTTACTTTCTCTACCACGTATAGTAAGTAGGTGTCGACATTTCACCGGAAATATGTTTTGAGACCCCTAAATAAGAATAAAAAAATAACGAAATTTTAGAAAAAGGTCCGTGTGTCTTTGTGTCTGGCTGTATATTTGTCTGTCTGTGAACAACTCAAAAGGCGGTTAAAACCAAAGTTGGTATTTAAGTTCAATAGCTCTCAAGCATGCGACACAAATATTTGAAGAAAATTCCTTCAACCTAAAGTATTCTTTGCATAGACAATTTTTCGAAATTTTTGATTGTCTCAAAAATGACAAACGTTTGATTAAAATGCCAAATGTTTAGGATATTTATATGAAATGTATATTTTGGATTTTCTGGCTGTAGCCTAAGTAGTTCTGTTTGCCCTTGATGAATTTTGCATAACTAGTAAACCGTAAGAGATAGACCAAATCTTACTCTACAAATAACTTGATCTTGTTTAAGCACACAAGTCATGTTCAAATAAACTTTTTTTGTAGAGTAAACCATATCGGAGATATTTCTTGTTATTTGTGTGAGCTTTGGAATACTTCTACTTGTCTCAAATATTCACTTTTTATCTCTTGGGCATGCAAAGAGAACGGAATTTTAAACCCTTCATATAGTGACCAAATTTAAAAGATTTATGAGTCATGCCTGTAACTAATAGGTACATTGTTATATAACTGGCTACACACACACACACACACACACACACACACACACACACACACACACACACACACACACACATTTTTTTCTAAAATGCTTTTTTTTTATTTGGACAGTCTCAAGTAATTTATTTCCGGTGAAATCTCGATATCGAATTTTTGGGTGGAATGCAAATCTTCCCCTATTTACTATACATAGTAGAGAATATAAAAATATATTTCGTTTTGTATAGTTTAAAGAACATTTAACATTAAAGATATGTTATTTATTGAGAATAATCCAGTGAACTTCCGATGGCTTTGCATGGCAAGAATACAACTAAGGTGACTTTATATATTCGTAAGTAGTTTTTTTATTTATTTTTAGTTTCTGCCTTTGTATTATTCGTTGAAATAACCAAACCGCAACTTAAATGATGTTTTGGTCCTTATACTTATGATAAATGTTCGATTTTGGCTGAATAGTTATTTAATGAATACAATGGACTACTGAGAAGGTAACAATGTATTTTTAAATTGTTTGAATTTACTTTTCATGCAAGAATGACGTGAAACTTGTTACACACCGTACTGTGTCCTGCTTACAAAATATCCTAATCACTTCCTCATAGGAGCAGAGAGCTTTAATGGGCTAAACCATAATAATGTGTTATGCTACGAGACTATAATGGTAGTAATTAAGATACAAGTATTCTAATTATAGGATAGGAATACTTGTGCTCGAGCATGTGTAACTTTAAAATGTTCATAAATCATTATTAATATTCTTTGCTTACCTGAGTCAATAAGTGCATTGGCCTAACTTCTCAGTGAAATAGCAGGCAGGTTCTCATATATGGGCAGAGACGATAGTATTGATTTTATTGTGATCTGGGCCTTGAACATATTTTGATTTCAAACTAGAGTAGCCAGTCCACAAGGTCGATTGTTTCATATTTTGCAACAATTCTTCGAATTAAACAAACAATTCATTTTGTGAAAATGAGGTTATGTATTTTAATTTTCCTCAATCCATGGATTGTGCATAGAATTTTTCATACGTGTTCATTGATTTTTGTGACAATAATTTATTAGTTGCATTGTGCGCTTTGAAGAAATTTCTGACAGTGTAAATTGCATCTTGCTGACATTTGAGCATGCTCGACCATAAAGATAAACCTATATCATTTATTGTTCAGTGTTCTGTTATACAGCCAAACTTTGGTCATAGTTTTTCTCACAAATTTCGGTATTTTGAAAATATACATTAGATGAACGTTTAAGAAAGTATATCTACGAATTTTTCGATGCTGGTGTTATTCGTGTAGGTAGACTAGATACCCACAGGAAAAAGTATAATTGCGTATAATGAAGAGGAAAATGTTTTTGTACAGTTTAAACCTTATACTTTGACCATTAACAAACCGGATAAGGCAGTTCCTCTATTACCTGCATTCAAAACATCACAGGGAGCGGGGATAAGTGGAGGGTGCAGGGAGAATAAGGAAAAGAAGTGACAGTAGGAATAGTATTGCCAACTTAATTATTTTACGGGTAAGTCTAGCATTTTCACAGCAGCGCTTAGCCATGTAAAATCGTAAAATGCGCATAGCCTGAAAACGAGTCTATTTAATAAATACTCTGGCCAAAATCTAGCCTAATTAGCATAATTGTATTTGCGTTTTTACCATGCAAAAGCAATAAATGGTTAGGTGAATCCCCTAACTGCTGTAGAATTGCTTGAGGTTATGTAGTACGCGAATTAGGCAAATGTTTAATCACAATGTAAACAAGCCTTCATTTATTCTGCAGTTGCCGAGATAAGCATTTACAACATAATCAGATTTTCAATAAATTTCAGATTTCAATATCAAATGTATTCGTGTTTAGCAAAAATATAGTTAATATTATATAATATTTAAATATTACGGAGTTCTTATCAGTTATAATATAGTGAAATGACAAGTCCAGTCACTTCTTATGACACTTTATTTCTTTTAAACTGAATCACAATTCACAATCCGTGTCCTTGCCACTCACAGCTATGCTGTTGTATCGTAGCCTTGACGCAAACACTACTCAGCTGTTCACTGCTTGCTCTGACAATTGTAAAAACTGTCGAAAATTCTAAAACTGACCAACCGACTGACCGACTCGCTTACTGACTGATTGACTCACTCGCTCACTGACTTACTTGCTCGCTGACTGACTCACCGACTTGCTCGCTGACTTGCTCGCTGACTGACTCGCTGACTTGCTCGCTGACTAACTCGCTAACTGACTTGTTCGCTGACAGATTGACAGAGTCGCTGACAGATTGACCGACCCGCTGACAGATTGACCGACCCGCTGACAGATTGACCGACTCGCTGACAGATTGACTGACACGCTCGCTGAGTCACTCAGAATCACTCGCTGACTGACTGACGCGCTGACTGAGTTACTTGCTGTCGACTCGCTGACTGACTTCAGTGACTGACTCGCTGACTGACTTCAGTGACTGACTCGCTGACTGACTGTACAGTCTGACTCGCTGACTGACTGTCTATACAGTGACTGACTCGCTGACTGTCTATACAGTGACTGACTCGCTGACTGTCTATACAGTGACTGACTCGCTGACTTCAGTGACTGACTCACTGACTGACAGTTCTGACTGACTGATGTTTCTGGAAATCAACGGTTCACGAAGCTTCTCGTAACAAGCTCTGCACTCGAAGCTTCCAGAACTGTGTGGAAACAGCCTTAGCTCTTACCCACCGCTGACACTTGTACCTTAGAGCGGAGTGGTGTGAGGTAGCTGACCTTGAACTTCCTTTGATGTGCTGCCGTCATAATATGTAAGTAGTTTGTCTTGACGGGTATTAACTTGTGCAAACAAACAAGAGTAATTTTAGACACCAATTTTATATATTTAGCTTTCTTTTTTGGTTAAATAATGCATTTTTAAAGTTATCATCTAGTCATTGTTTGCGAGGAAGTGTTGGCGATACTAAGTAGGAAAGGAGTAGAGAATCGTTACATTGGATGCAGTAACTTAAACAGAAGTCGGTTTTTCTTAGTAAAATCGAAGATTAGACAGGATATACTCACCAGCCATTGCTGAACTTTTCTGAGCAAAGAAGTATAATTCTTAACTGAAAAGTGTAGGCAGTGAGAGGAACAAAAGGCGATCTAGTCCCGGATTTTAAAACCTGTAGCCGTCAGAACCGTCGGCAGAAAAAAGCTTGAATCTGCCAGTGCGGATCATAGCAGTTTATCTGCGCTCGGTAGTGGTCATGCAGCTGTCGGGAACATGAACAAGATAATCTACGCTAGTGACCTTCATATCCGCCTTTGCTGGAGGCACATCTACAACATGAATGAAAGTAAAAGGAAAATGTTTCCCAACCAACTTGCAGTTCTCTAACCTTTGTAGCGGGGTTTTGAATATAGTATATTTTTAATATGCATGTCTTCTTATTTAATCGCACATAGAGGCGCAACACTTAGCAGATTTGCAAGTTGTGCCAATATTGCTCGAACTAGCAACTAAGCGGTACGGGTTCGATCCCAGGCAACCGTGTGTGGGATTTGTGGTGGACGAAGCGGCGCTGGGGCGGGTTTCCTCCGGGTTCTCCGGTTTCCCCCGCCATCTCATTCCAGCGGTGCTCCAACTTCATTCCATGTGTCACCGCCTGCAGTGCCTTATGTAATAAAAGCGGCAGCTCGAACTTCCTTCCTATGTCTCTGGTCGTGCTGTTGGATCGATGTGAAGTTTATAAAGAATTCGTCTGCTTAAATTGCTCATAACGAGCTTCATTTCTTTTTTTATGTTACAGATTTAAATATTAACATACAATGTGCAGTTGTTGTTGTTGTTGTTGTTGTTTTTTTTTTTAATTCAACCTCTTTCCCGTTGCTGTTTATATAACAAGAGAAGAACGACTCCTCAATGTTTTGCTTTTGATTATGAGAGCTTAGGAAAGAAACTGCCTCACCTCTAAACATTCATTTTCGAATACAAAATACAAAAATATGTGATATGCGCACTCACATGACTTTCTCTGCTTTTGTACTCGTGCAAACTATTCTTACAAACGGTTATTCCTCTGTCTACTTCATGTTAATCGAGATAAACTTTTGCAGAAATTATCTTATTCCCAATTTGCTTCTAGGGAATCTGGAAATACAGTAAGCTCTAAGCAATAGTCAAATGTTTTAAGAGCTGGTCACTATGTGACAGCTTTATAATTTCGTTCACTTTGCGTGGTAAGAGAATGAATTACGAATTCTTATTTCAGAAAAGTATAAGTATTGGAAAATTAAGACAAATAACAAGGAATGTCTCCAAAATGTCATAAAAATATCTTAAGCATATGGTATTTTAAACAAAATTGAAGCCGTTTTTGATGAAATGAAAATTTTAGGAAAACGTTCCATAAAGGGTAGTTTGGGATGAGTAGATTTTCTAGAGAATCTTCGGGTAAGTATTGAATATTTTTTGTTCAATTTCCCTGCAAGTGATATATGATAAAGAAGTAAGAGATATTTGGAGTTTCAAACCCTTATTACATGAATAATACTAGTAACAATAGTAGTAATAATAATAAATAATTAAGCACTTGATTCTGTTGCATATTTAAAACATCCTTGCATTTTAATAAATAATCGTTTTTAACTTTTCAAAACTTAGAATGGCAATACGCCAATGATCAGATAGAGGGGTATTTATGGTACGTCACAGAACTTATCAACAAGAGAACATGTTCTCTTCTGTAATGTGATATGCGCTCTCGTACTTAAATTGAGTTTTTATTTATGGACGCTCTTTAACTGCTGTTTTCTCAGTTCCTATACTACATTGGGCGTGAAAGGCTGCTTATTGTTGCTCCGGGGCCTCTTTGTCAACCTTGAGATTCTTTTACGTGCCGTAAATCTACATCATGGTACCAGCGGTTTTTTTCCGTTCCAAAGAAAACCATGCCTAAGGATTTTTATGCCCTAAAAATGCGTTGCACTCAGGAGGGTTTGAACCCGAGACCTTGGGATATACCTGGTGAAGAATATTACCAAAAGATTCAATATACATTTAATTATTTCGGGTACAAATATCTTAAAACATAGTATTTTAAACAAAATTCTTATTCATTTTGAGAACATCAAAAATATACTTTTTCCCTAAAGGGTAGTTTAGGCAGGAGGGTTATTGAATATCTACATATTGCATCCTTGGAACATGCTGAAACCATGTAGTTCAGTTTTTAGCCGACTTTTCGTCTTTGTTATTCTGTTTTCTCTCTGTCACACACACACACACACACACACACACACACACACACACACACACACACACACACACACACACACACACACACACACACACACTCACACTCACACACATGCACTTTTTTTAAAAAAATGTCTTTTTCTAGATTCAGGGACCTCAAAACGTGTATTCCCAGTGACATAGATATGGAATTTCTGGAATGTAATTCATCTGCATACCTCAGATAAGTACTGGAAGTTTTAAAAGAACTATACCTGATGGAAGGGAAGTCATTACATTAATTTGAACCAGTGATAGATCTCGGTATTTGGAACACATTTTGTATCTTACGTTTTTGTCTTTGACCATTTTCTACGGTGATATTTTAATTTTGTCGAAAACAAGCTGGCAACACTGCAGATTGTGTAGGTGTCACTTTCACCAGAGTAGGAACGATGGCGGTAAATGCGATATAGCGCGCAGGTAGGGATAATAGGGGAAGTGCTGCGTTGCAACTGTTTCCCATCTTTCTCAGGAAGTATTTGTACACATTATACACCATTCCTCTGGCTTGACTGTGAATAACGCAACGTTTTTTGCTTGTGGCATCGTCGGAACTCTTTAACAAACTTGCTATCACACAATGGAGTAAACTTATCGTTCGGAATTATTTAAATTCATGGTTAAACTGTAGGCAAGTACTCTCACACGCCCTCTGAAGCAGAGTGTGCCTGATTGACTAGAGAACACGTGAGTGTGACGTCGTTGAATATTTGTCATTCATGACGGCGAGTATAGGTCAGTACATAAGCACCGCAGCAGCGTGTGTCGTCAATGTAAACCAATACCATGCCGTGTCCTTCCATGTTTACTGCTAGTGTAAGCCAATCAGAATCATTATCTCCCAAAGCATGACACCAACCTACAAGCGACTGACCTGTCTACATTCAGAAACCGGTTCAATTCCCTGACTAACCTCAACGCAACGTTGCCGAGTTACTTCACGTCTGTAAAAGTTATTTGTAATATTCCTTTAATTCTTTTAAGTGATCCTTTCGAAACCTTCTATGATGTCCCATAATTACTACCGAAGCTAGTCAGAAATACGTCACTCTACGCAACTTACTACCATTATTTTTTTTTTCGAAATCGGCTGATTAAAGAACAGAACGTCAGTAGACTTTTTGTTTGTAATGCTTCTATGAAGCACATATTAGAAGGAATGCACTGTCGCCAATCGGTTGGCAATTGTCGAATGTTATAGCGTTGATAGGAATGTAACTTTTACTTTTCATCGTAAAAGGTGTACATTAAATTTGGTTTTTGTACATAGATTTGCTGCGCTTATCGGCTTTGTGTCGTTAACACAATCGTTACTCTCCAAACCATAAAATGTAGCTATAAAAGTTGTATTTTACATTCGCGAGCTCGTAAAAACCTTAACAATAGATTTATAGCTTTGAACATAGCTGCTCTGCGTGCAGGCTCGTCTTGAATCTTGTAACAGACTGTTAGAAGCTTCATTACTGTTATTTTGTGGTTGCCAATAAATTCAGAAGTTGTGATGTAAATTTATATCGACAATAACCAGCGATATACAGCTTGTTTGGAGCATGCTGAAATATAACCCTATGTTTATAAGGCTGCCAAATGTATTATCTGCCTTCAGGGCCAAATCATCTTCACAAATTCTACCTACAAGCTGAAGTAGATGGTATCCAGCGTTTCCACACGCAACATGATTAATACCTGAATTTAAATATTTACCAGTGATATCGGGTTTCTCAAAACTAAGTTCAAACATTAAACCGATTTAAATTTTATAAAATTTGAGACAAAGTAGATGATAATAGGCACCTTTGTCTTTGTTTATTGTTGCATTATTGCTTTTATGTTTTGGTCGGAATCGATCATAGACGTAATACTATGTCTTAATACATATCTGACTCGGAATTAAATATGCATCAGGCTCTATACCAATAAAAAAATAAGACAAAATTACAAAATAAAAATATCACCACCTAAAAGTTAAAGGATGGCTTTTAGAGACCATTAACAGCAAGAGTAAAAAAATAATAATACAAGATAGAATGTTAGAACAAATATTTTGTTTTAATTATTTAGGCTGCAGTGTCTCGTACTTACAAAATGATGACTTAATAAACAAAATTAAAAAATTCACCTAGATATGCGGCACCAACAAGTGAAAATTAAACACTACAAGGAAAGAGTCAAAAATAAAATTTTACAAAGTGATGGTTGTTCCAGAGTTAACATTGAAGCTGGACAGTGACCAAACAAATGGAAATAAAGATAGACGCAGGAGAGATACGTTTTTAAGACATGTAAAAATTAAAATTATGTTGGTTAACGACGCTGTTAATTGCCAGGAGCATATCAGCGTCGCTGGTGTGCCGGAATTTCGTCCCGTAGGTATTCTTTTGCATGTCAGTAAAGCTGTCGTTTGTAAGCACACTTAAGCACAACGGGACTTAGCCGGGAGGAGGTTCACTATGACCTCTTCTCGACATGAGTTCAGATAGGGCTGAGCCAAACCTATAGATCTCTAGTCTGTCACCTCCAGCCTGCTGATATGGGAAAAAAAACTACAAGATGTGCCCCCCCCCCAAAAAAAAAAAAAAAAAAAAAAAAAAAAAAACCTACAACCCGTAGTATGTTGTGCATGATGGCGAACCGATCGGTTTTCAAGAAGGAACCACTGTTCGAAAATGCACGGTTTGGGCGCTTGAGAACGTTGGAGTTTAAGAAACGAACGGTTGTGACAATTTGTTAAGATTCATTTTGGTACCTTAATGCAGAAGGTATGCAACCCTTTACCATCTGTGTACTGGGATGACCGACCTGAGCATAATAACCTTCCTACGTATGCACTACATTCCTCCATAGAATCCTTGCTGCGCATCGTACTACGTTATTTGTGTATTTTCCAGTAGAATCACGTTTTAACAGCAGTGCGACACGTACCAGTACACAGCTGCTGAAATGGCCGACGTGAGCTGCAGCACACTTTGATATAATGTACAGAGTCACATCAACGTCGCATACCCAGATTGATGGATTAGTAGAGGTGGACCAGTTCCATGGCCAGCACGGCCTCTAGATCTGACGCTACTATTTTCTGCGTAGTTGTATTGCTCGAGTCCACGGAGCGATTGGAAACCTTCAAAGACACTCGCACGTATGGATCATGCGTGTTAGGCTCAGCACCGCCGATATAGGTTGTGCAATGACATAGGAGGTTCACAGTTCGAAACCCCTTTGTAACGTACACAGCTGGATGTTGGGTTTATTGACGAAATGTGAATGCACACCCATCTCATACTTTGATACGCTACAACTCCTAACCGTGCATTTCTGATCAGTTTGCCATCCCGACAACATATTAAACGTTGTTAGTGTTTTGGGACATTCTGTATACAAAAATACTGAACCCTCAAGCTCAACACGCGCGATCGCTTTGTTATAATGCACAGTCATTTTTGTTGAGAACTGCTTTATTGTTTTAATTGTAAACAATAAAGCAATCCAAAGTAAAATGTTAATTTGGAAATATTAAAAGGGTGGGGGCAGATACTCCATTGCCCCCTCCCTAACTATGAGTGCACATGTGAAGTATCAACGAAGTGATCAAAGCAAAGTGACACATGCAAACTAGAATCAAAGAGCAAGTCCGTGTTGCAATATGCTTGGCAAAAGCCAAGTTGTGGCATAGATATCATATCTTATTTTGTAAATGTAAACTAATGTGGCTGTTATAGTGAATAGCTTGAATGTCAAGGCAGTTCTCATAGGATACGCCAATTGAACTGCGAATACTTGCAACATGACCAGCTTGTTGGTGGTTGATCTCGTGACTTTCTTGACTAACATCCTAACGTCTGGATAACTTGCTGGGTCGCTGCATAGATAGTTGAATGCTTGCCAAATGACCAATAAAAAATATGCATTATGTACCTACGTCTTGCAAACTGGTTACCAACTATAAGAATTTTATCGAAGTCTGCAGATCAGGTTCTCTTTTTCCTTTGGCCATTAAGAGCAACCAATTCAGTAGTAAATATCCTCAGGTAAAAGAATAAAAGATCTTCCACAGAGCGAGTTGGCTAAGGGGGTAGATAGCGTTTATGAACTCACACCTTTAGATGTCAAGGTTCAAATACCGGATGAAGGCTTTTTTTTTTTTTTTTTTTTTTTTTTTTTTTTTTTTTTTTTTAATTTTTCTACTACGTATAATAAGTAGAAGTATTATTTTTCTCCTGAAATATTTGCCGGAAATACATATTTTGAGGCCCCTTAAATTGAATTAAAAACAATTGGAAAAAATCTGGTGTGTTGCACTCACATGACTTTCTCTACTGTTGTACGTAACCATTCCTACAAACTCTCACTCCTATCTTCTTCATGTTAGTTGAGATAAACATTTGCAGAAATTATCTTATTTCTTGTTTTCTTGCACGTGCAATGGGGAATACGGGAAGACACTAGGCTTTAAGCGACAGTCTTTTAAAGCTTTGAGATCCCGTTCTCTTTGCACGCTTAACACATCAAAAAATGAACAACGATTTTGCATTTCACCAAAATTATAAGTTTTCCGAAATTGCCACAAATAACAAGGGATATCTTCGAAATGGTTCACTCTACCAAAAAAAAAAAAAAAAGAGAGAGAGAGAGAGAGAGAGAGAGAAAAGAAAAAATTATTTGGACATAAATTGTGTTTTAGCGAGATCTGCATTTTTTGTATAGTAAGATTTTGTCTATCTCTTACGGTTTACTAGTTATTCAAAAGTCGTCCAGGGTAAACAGACTACATAGGCTATAGCCAGAAAATTCAAAATATAAATTTCATTCGTGATACAAATATCTTAAACATGTCATTTTATTCAAAATCTTTAGAGCCATTTTCAAGGAAATCGAAATTTTCCATGTAAAGGGTAGTTTAGGGTGGGGCTATTTTCTTTAAAATCTTCGTGTCGCATCCTTTAAAGACATTAAACTTAAATACCAACTTTGGTTTCTGACCGACTTTTTCTTTTAGTTATGTTGTCCCACAGATTCACATACACACGCGCGCGCGCGGACCTTTTTCTAAAATTACTTCTTCTTTTTTTTTTTTTTTTTTTTTTTTTTTTTTTTTTTTTTTTTTAATTCAGGGGTCTCAAAACATAGTTCCAGTGAAATCTCGTTATCCAATTTTTGGGTGGAATACAATACTTCCCCATTTTACCAGTACAGAAAGTAAAAAAGGACTGTGTTTGTGTATGTATCTATGAACAGCATAGCTGAAAAAGAAAAGCTTAATTAAATACTATGTACAAATGTTAACAATTTTTTGAAAATTTTGATTTTATCAAAAATACTTGTAACAATTTTTATTAAAATAAGTGCCACATATTTAAATATTTTCATGTCAAATGAAACCTATATCTTGAATTTTGTGGGAATAACCTCCTTAGTCCCCTAAATTCTGGATTACTTTTGCATAACTGATAAACTGAAACAGATCAAGTCTTATTACATAAAAATTTTAGAATTCTTGAAGCACACAATTTGTGGACGTAACCATTCCGAGATATTTCTTGTTGTTTCTTTCATCTTTCAAGTGCTTAAACTTTTTTCAAATATAAAGTCCTTATTAGTTTTTTTTATCAAGGTCATTACATAGCGACCAGCTCTTAAAGCATTTTACTAACGCTTAAGCTTACTGTATTCCAATATTCCTATTGTAGCTACAAGCTACTGTAATGAGATAATTTCTACAAATGTCTATCTCGATTAACATGAAGTATATAGAAGAATAAAGAGTGACATAAGTGTGTTCTCAAAGAACAGCCAACAATTCCACGATCCGAAAGTCCATACTCTGCTATAACTGAAAGGGCACTTCAATTTACTCAGTGAAGTGAATTTGTAATGCGCGGTGTCACTCTCCATTACCGGGTGTTGTGAGTGACTTTACGGAGATGCAATGCTAAGACAATAGAAGTTCCTGGACAGCGGGCAAACCGAAGAACATACCAGTGGAATGGAATAAATCTCGTGTCCCCTTCATTTGCACCACTCCTTCCTCGAGTAAGTTCAAGTAGATGGTACAACTAAGATCATCTCTCTAGTATTCACTGATTCGAACCTACAGTAACCGTCGCGATATCACCTAAGATTAAAAGGACTGCAAACAAATCTGCCCACAATCGCTTATTACTTTCTCTACTTCGTATAGTAAGTAGAGGAAGTACTGTATTCCACCAAGAAATTATACGCCGAGATTTCATCAGAAATATGTTTTGAGCCCCCCTGAATCAAAAGAAAAATGCATTTTTAGAAAACTGTCCATCTGTGTTTCCGTGTGATCTGTGTGTGCGAATGTTTTGTGTCTGTCAGTCTGTGGACAGCATAACTCAAAAACGAAAAGTCGGTTAAAAACCGAAGTTGGTACTTTAGTTTAATATCTTTTACGGATGTACCAGGAAGATTTTGAAGAAAATTCTTTCTCCCTAAACTACCCTTTACGTGGAAAATTTTTCAAATATATTGATTTTCTCGAAAATGGCTAATATTTTAATTAAATTGCCATATGTTTAAGATATTTTTTCACAAATGAAATTTATATTTTGAACTTTTGTCTATAGCCCACATAGCCCTGTTTATTCTGGATGATTTTTGTATAACTGGTAAACCGTAAGAGAGGCCAAATCTTACTTCATGAAAAAATTTGGATCTTGCTAAAACACAATTTATGTACAAATAACCCACCTCTCTCTCTCTCTCTCTCTCTCTCTCTCTCTCTCTCTCTCTCTCTGTCTGTCTGTCTGTCTGTCTGTCTAGAGTGAACCATTTCGGTCATTAACTTTCGTCAAATGGAAGATCGTTATTCATTATTTTATCTTAGTCGTGCGGAATCTCAAAGCTTTAAAACATTTGACTATCACTCAAAACCTACTGTATTTCCGTATTCCCCTTGCACCTACAGTTTATCTCGACTAACACGAAGAAGATGTAGGAATAAGGGTTTATAGGAATGGTTAGCCCAAGGGTAGAGAAAGTCACGTGAGTGCAACACATCAGATTTCTTTTATATATCGTAGCTTGTACAGAATATCCTTTCCAATGTTTTGTCTACTTCGTGTTAATCGAGATAAACCTTTGCAGAAATGCTTTCACTTCACATTTCATTGTAGATTCAAAGGGGACAGAGGAAACCAAATTCATAATTAGATGTATTGGGTAATAAATTTGTTGGCTATATGCTTAAAAATCCCATACCCTTTCATTGACATCGCGAGAATTAGCCGAATAGCCGCATTTTAAAATGGCAACGATTAATAAATTCAAAACAGTAACAGATCTCGGAAATGGCTAATGACACTGAATAAGTTATTAAATAAATAGTGTAATAAGTTTTTCTTTTGGTCCTTTATTGTTGTTTTACCACTTATACATGCCCATGAAAAAGGACTTCACAGGCTATTCCTAGAAAATTCGGGTTATATCTACATTTTGTGATATAAAATATGTTTAATACTCCGTGCTTTAATACAAATTTTTAAAAGCCATTTTAAGAGAATAAGAAATGTGTTCTATGTGAATAATAGTGTGGGTAGGAGATTTTATTGAACATCTTCGTGTTGCTTCTTTGAAAGATACTGATCCTAAATGTCAGCCAATTTTGTTGTATATTATTTTGTTTCTGATATCTAGTAAGTATCTATCCGAATAAAATAATCATTTTAGATGGAAAAAGTGTTGTGAATGGGTGTCTGAGAACACCATAACTTAAAAACAAAATGTTCCATGGCTGTACTATAGGCCACTGACGGGAAATCATCTGAGGGGTTTTTTCTCTCTGGAGAGAAAGGGGAGACAGTACCACATGGGTTGTCGGTCTGGGTTGCTCAGTTGGTTAGACGCTGGCCTACTAATCCCAAGGTCGCGGGTTTTTAAGTGTGCTTAAAAACGACAGCTCCCTGTCAGTAGATTTACTGGCATGTAAAAGAACTCCTGCGGGACGAAATTCCGGCTCACCGGCGACACTGGTGTCATACTGGCAATGGCCAGCGTCGTTAAACAACAAAATAATTTTTTTTACCACATGGCAAATCACGATGATGCCATAAATATATCTACTACCTGCATTAAATACATCACAACGTTAGTATCCCACCATCGCTAGCAATCTTTCTCAGATAGCACTGGAGTTCTTGATGTACTTACAGCTACATTCTTTTGAGAGCAACTACTACTGATACAGAAAATAAATATGCAAATAATGCAGATTTTCGCAATTAATGCAATGAAACGAAGGTTTTTTTTCTATTTATTTCTGCGCAGTTGGCAGTGCGATGTTTGTTGGTTTATGTAAGTTAATGAGTATTTAAATCCCAATTTTGAAGATTCTGAGGTGCTGACAGGAGCTCACATAGGAATGTAAAGAAATATAAGACGTGCGACGTAACTGATAAATTCTCGAGCGGAGCGAGAGGACCTATTTTTGATGGACACACCATCGAATGATACTTATCTGGGCTATTTCGAAAATAAAATACGAAGTCAAATATTGTATCCCAAAGATTTGACCTTAAATGTTAAATTCCATAAAAAATAACCTAAAATCTATAATTTCGATTACTCAGCACTGCCAAGTGAGAAAAGCGAAGCCCAAGAATTACATGTATTTAGATCTGTTGTAAAAGAAAACCAGTTTATAATCTCAAATAAATTTCACTTTATTTTTAACATTAATAAATAATCTTTCTTCTGGAAAAATAATTAATTACTAAAAGAACAATTGTTAAAAACACAGTTGTCAAATTGAAACAGAGCGCTATTTTGATTGTTAATCGATTATAATTTGTAATAAACTGTTTTTCACCAATTTATGGGATACGGTTGGCGACTCTGGCTAAACAAAAGAATGATAGTGATAATTCTTATAACGACTCTATAGTATTAGTAGTTGCGTAATTGCAGCTTTCTCTGCTATCTCCGTTATAATAGCCCACCAAGGCCATGTCAATCACGGAGGGGATTCTGGCACCTCAGCCGATAGCTTATTGTGTGTCAGACTCCGGAAGGAAGGATCTATGGAAGTACCCTACAGGTGGCCAGGACGCATCACAGGCAGAACTACTACAGTGGGTTCCTAACAGGTGCAGGCACTTCTTTAACGGACCTCCAGGTCGCCACAGAGAGTACGGCATCAGCCAGGTCCGGCTGATCAATCAGTGCATTTGGCGGGCGGCCAGCCTACCACAGCACCTCCCCTCAGCCGAGCATCGTATTTTCAGAGCGCAAGCAGTACCACAGTGCATCTTACCGGCGACCCTGCTCTTACAACATAGGAAGACTGGCTAGAGAGAGAATGAAATGAATGAAATCAAAGGGAGTGATCTGGGTGAGTTAAGGCCTGAGTGACCCGGGAAAAAAAAAACCGAAAAAATTAAAGGTCAGGAAGGTCGGCCCCGGGAATTGAACCCGTGACCTCCGGAATGCGGGACGTAGATGTTACCGCTGAGTCATCCCGCTCGGTCCTACTAAGGGCCACTAAGCACTATAATTGCTATGACGATTTGATGGGAAGTAGACTATGCTAGGCAATGACACACAGATCCCTTGGGCTCTTAAACCTTTTTAACAGCCGGTACAAAAAGTGCCGATTAGCAGACCAAACTGTGTGCGATTAGCGTAATGCCCTTGTAAATCCTGAACAGGCGGCGCTTTTTATGTACGTATGTTTAGTTCATTTACTCAGTGACTCATAAACATACACAGTGCAGTGTGTGCGAGTTTCGACCTATCAACAGAACCATTTGCACGTAGATGCGTGTGTTATAAATGGTAGTAAAGTGAGTAAATTTATTAGTGACGACATACAATTATTTAGCGGCATTTTGCTACTAGAGTAGCAAATGCAAAGTCATTGTCAGCGATGGTGGCTTGATGTAAACAAGGCAAGAGGTCGCCTTTTCCTTCTCAACGCCTGCATCGAGTTAAACAGATAGGTTGAATTTCCTACAAGGAATGGGCAATTTAGAAGTATAGCTTTTTGAGGTGGTTAATGTTCAGGTATACACTGGAACGGGGTTTTAAATTTTTTGCTCGACCATGCCTAAGTGTAGTAATCATAAGTCCTCATTAAAGTGCAGGTTTCCACCAACCAGAAGAAAGTGCATTTCTTGATTATTTTTGTCCGTTCAATCGAAGAACAACTAACGCGAGTTCAGAAAAAATAAAAATGTCGGACACGAATAACAGTGAGATGCAACTTGTACTGCTGGAAATTTCTGCAAAGGAACATGATGTGATTCATGAACTGTAAAAAATCAAAATGCATAACGTCACTTCACCAACAGTATTGTTGGTGTACTTCGAAGAATTGCAAAGTATGAAACCATCGATCTTGTGGACTTACCACCCTAATTTCAAGGTCGAGATCAGAATAAAATCAATACTTCGGCGTCTGCGCACGTATTACAATGCTGCCTTCTGTTTTACTGTTCAAGGTAAGATCAATGCACTTATTGAGTCAGCTAAGCGTAGAATATTAAAAACAATCTATAAATAGTTTAAAGTTACACACAGTTGAGCATAAACAGTGGTATAAAACGCTCGTTTCATAAACCTACATCTTAATGGCTACCATTATAGTCTCATTGCATAATATACTATTAGTCGTATGTTCCTATGGTTGCGACTTCCAACAGAGACCAGAGACCACTGTCCTCTTGAGCTCCTGGGTACAGCGGCCCAGAAATTAGGTCTGGGTCCTGCATCATCCCAGGATTAAGGATATACACAAAACAAATGTAGTAAAATGCGCTCTTGGACCATCTTTCAGTTCCTTATCGTCTTACGGGGTTTCACAACGGGTAAGGCTTAACTACTGACCAATGCTGACAGTTGCAATACAGGAGGCGTGGCGCTGTAATGAGGATTAGGACAGGTGGGAGAAAAAAGCAGATACATCTGGCCTCCTAGAAAAGCCACGTTTTAATCTTCTTTAGCTTTATCTCCAAATTCTTAATGCCCATTGTGGAAAAGGTTGCATATGTTGCTTTAAATAAACAGCATTTATTAGGCTATTTTGTGTTATAAGAAAAGCTTTAACTTTGTTCTTAGAATCACAAAAACTAGTAAAACTTTACAGTAAACATAGCGCAGTATTATATTGAAATATACAAAAACGTATAATTCTACAAATTCTGGAATTAAAATTCGTATCGAAGTAACTCCAAACATGTTTATCGATTACGTTATATTATAATTGAGTTTCTGCTTTCGAATTAAAGGTTTTCTTCTAATATGTATGCAATAAACTGGCTTTAAAATTTAATTACGTTTCTGTGAATTTGCACAGTTTCTAAAATTTGTTGATCTGTGTTACCAGCTTGTTATAGACCAATACCGTGGCTACGTGTGGTTTCTGAGACGAACGACATGCTGTGAATTAAGAAAAATTTGAGTAACGCTTTACTGAGCCGTCGGAAATAATCAATACTTCTATTTCATGCCATGTCATTGTTTATAGGTATGCCGTCACTGAAGAACGGTAAAGAAGGGGAAAGAAAGGGAAGCTATAAAGGCCTCGTTTAATAATCATGATACCCTAGCATTTTACGAAATTTGTTTTGTGTACCTTATTCTCTGTTAATGTCGGTAAAATATATTGCCAATGTTAGGGACTCCATCAAACCCACGACCTCCCAAATGCGAGCCGCACACGTTACCGCGGAGCCATTTCGCTTATTAAGTAAAGCCTTAAATGTGGTTTTAAAATGTATGGCTGCATCCGCGCCATTCTATGATAGCTACAGGCAGCAACGAGCGCCGCTGACACGGACAGGAAAAACACCGCACAATCGGTTCTTAATTCATTGACTCTCCCGGTAGCTGTGGGAACAATGATCAAAATACATAACATCCTATATATGCAACAAATGAACTCGTCTTATACAGCCGTGAGGAGAAAGACAAAAAGAGGATATTATCTTCACAGCTGAAAGTGGCTCTGGACGGTATTTGTTCATCTGTCATCTAGTGGAAGGTAGCTTGAGACCTCTCTTGGCAGCAAATACTGCAAGCACCACTTGAAACAGTTCTATAGCAGCAATACTTGAGCCCTACCACCCAGTTCTTCAAATGAAGTGTTTCAGGCTTTCGCTCATTTCACGTTTTTAAATCAAGGTAACGCTACACCTAGAAAATATCACGTCTCTTACTAAATTAAGGCTGCTCAGTCTGGGCTATAATCGGCAGAGCCACAAAGGGTAAAACTATGCAACAGTTGTAATGCATTTCTCTGTAAGTTACACTAAAACACGCTCTGTTGGTTTATTCACCACCTGCAAAGATAACCTACAGATTATTTCATCAAAAGACTAAGGGTACCAATTCTGAGTAATTGACACTTACCTATAAATAATCAGAATGATATACCTAATACCTACCTCAGTCCCATAGGTGAATCCAGGATTCGTTTAGAAAGGGACTAACTCATCTTTAACCATGCAGCCATGGAAATAAATATTCATAGAATACAGTTAAAATTAATTATTGTTATTTCTATATTAAATTAAATAAGAGCGGCAAGATTTTGACTAGAAAGCTACACCATTAAACAGGTAGTATAATCGTAACATAGCCTTAAGTATTAAATAAACATGCCCCAAGAAAGTTAGCAGTATTCCAATTCTGACGCTATTTCACAGGGGAAAAGTATTTATATACCTACCACTAGAAATGTAAACATAGAAACCACTAACCAACTGTTTGCAGCAGGAAACACCTTCAGTGATAAGCTGCATTTCTTCGTAGTGGTTCTGATATGTAGTATAAATGGGGAAAATCATTTTCAGAAACTGCTGATATTATTTAAAGAATACTGGCAACTGTCACATCATAATAACGCGATATATAGAGAAAAAAGTACATTATTAACAGTAAAATAAGAGCTCACCACAGAAGCTAACCCAAAGGGAAAAAAATCTGGTATGTTGCACTCACATGACTTTGTGTACTCTTGTACTAAAACATTCCTACAAACTCTTAGGAATATCTCCTTCGTATTAGTTGATAAACATTTGCAGAAATTATCTCATTTGCTTATTTCCTTGTAGGTGCAAGGAGAATATGGGAATACAGTAGCCTTTGAGCAAGGTCAGGTGTTTTAAAGCTTTCAATTTCCGTTCTCTTTGCACGGTTAGCATAAAAAATTTAATAACGATGTTTCATTTGACAGAAATATAAGTTCTCCAAAACTCACATAAATATCAAAGCATATCTCCGATGTGGTTCACTCTATAAAAAATTATTTAGACATAAATTGTGTATTTTAGCAAGATCTACATTTTTTTGTATAGTAAGATTTCGTCTCTCTCTTATGGCTTACCAGTTATGCAGAAGAGTAAATACGGCTACAGAGGCTATAGCCAGAAAATTCAAAATATGCATTTCATTTGTCATACAAATATGTTAAACATACGATGATTTTAATCAAAATCGTTAGCCATTTTCAAAACTTTCGAAATATTTTGCATGTAAAAGGTAGTTAAGGGTGGAGGAATTTTCTTCAAAATCTTCGTGTGGTATCCTTAAAAAATGTTAAACTTAAATACCAACTTTGGTTTTTTAACCGACTTTTCGTTTTTGAGGAATGCTGTCCACACACACACACACACACACACACACACACACACACACACACACACACACACACACACACACACACACACACACACACGCATGCACTCTGACACAGTTGCGCGCGCGTGGACCTTTTTGTAAAAGTGCTTTTTTTTATTCAGGGGGCCTCAAAACATATTTCCGGTGAAATATGGACATTGAATTTTTATGTGGAATACAATACTTCCTCTCCGTACTACACGTAGTAGAGAAAGCAAAAATATCTTAATAAGGGTGGCCACAAAGTATGCTACATTGACAACTTCTGCATTGTCCATTTATGTTAATGATCAGTTCGGGAAGCAAACCACACCTAAGACTGTTCGTTACATTCTAAGTAGTAGAGGTTATGGAACTAGGGTGCCTAGAAAAAAACCATACATCAACAAGAAGAACAAGAAATTGAAACTTGAAGCTGAAGTGTTCGTTCATATGTGGTTGTATCAGGCTCCTCAAGTTCTCTAGTTTCCAGCACAGAGCATACACCTTAATACAATTGAACATTTGTGTAGTACGCTTGAAAGGATGGTCAGAAAACATGTAAGACAGCTCTAAAACAATATCCACAACGACAATGGCAAAATATTACATCGGAGCCTTGGAGACTTCCAAAAAACACTGGTTCATTCTATGCCAAAGAGATTAACAAAATAATGCACATAAGAATAATGCCTACAAAGTATTAACATCCTTATTAGATTTATTCAAATAGTCATTGAATGCATGAATACCCTTTTCCCCGCTGTGTGAAACAAACTGGGATACAAGATTTTTATTTACCTTTTGCAGAAGACTAATTTACCGAATTGGGAGGAAACCCCATACTGTTAGATTACCATTTAGTTTTGAACTTTAGTTATTATAAATAAAGTTATTCTACATAGACGGCGGTGTATGAAAACGTTTTTCCATGACTGTGCATTACCAAGAGTAAAATACTGTCAATAATAGAACATTTGTATCTTTTTAGATTTTAGAACATCATATAAATGATCTGTGGATAATTCTTTGTAAGCAAACATTAATATAAATGTAAAGAGAACCTGTAAAAGGATTTATTTAGATGTCTTGTAAATCTAATGTTGAATTATACAGGATGGAAGGGAAGTCATTACATTCCTTCTAATATGTGCTTAACAGAAGCATTACAGACAGAAAAGTCTAATGGCATTTTGTTCTTTGATCAGCCGATTTCGAAAAAAAATAAAGTTTTTGATCCCAATTGGATGCGTAATTTCACAAGAATGTACGAAGGTAGCAGTTTGTTACTTGTAATATGCGTAAAGTAACTTATTTCTGACATAGCTTCGGTAGTAATTATGGGACACCACACAGGGTTACGAAATAATTAATCACTTAAAAGACGTGAAGGAATACTCCGAGCTGCTCTCTCAGACGTTGGGTAAGTCGACAACGTTGCGTTGAGGTTGGTCAGAAATTTAGCTAATTTGTGCATGTAAATAAGTCCGACACTTCCGCTTTCGTTGGGAGCTAACGCTTGTAATTTGCCTACTACACTGCATTGTAAACACGGAAGCACAAGGCAGGGTATGGGTTTGTTTTAAGACGCACCGTTGCGCTGTTTGTTTATGTACTGAGCTGAAAAGTGACCACTCACACAATCTGCAGTGTTTTATATGGTCTACCAGCCCATTGGTGTATCACTGAGTGTCTTGGCACGTCAACACACTGACAGTTTTTCCACAAAAGCCGGTTTCCGAAAAAAATCGAATAGTTTGAGAATGATTTCCCTTTGGTAGAAATATTTAGCAGTTTACAAAATAAAAGATTTTCAAATACTTCATCCTCACATATTTCACGAACATTTAATTTTTGATTGACCTATCGCGTAACCCCTAGAAATTTTCTCACACCCAGGAGGGGTACGCATGCCACAGATTGAGAACCGTTGGCCTAGGGTATTCACCTTATTTTCATTGTACCTACAAAGAAATATTATGTGTTAAACGTATTTCCTCAACTTTTTATCTAGATTAATGCGAAGCACATAGAAGAAGAATATTTTTAAACAATAGTTTGTTGAGTCGAAAGAGAAGTTCATGTGAATTGAACATATGTTTTTTGCTTTTGTGGTGCTGCCCTTGACTGCTGCATAGATAGCCAGGGCATAAATGCGATCCCGGTCCATGTCCAAAGTTTGAATAAAAAAGTCCTGTTTGAATCGAGGTTATTGCAAATGATATAAAATTACAGGATATGTATGCACCGACAGTCACTGCATCCTGCATTTAGGTTGTTATAACAACTTCATCTGCAACCATAGCATAGAAATTATGCGTTGCACACTAAAGGTCGAATAAAGGTTTGACAGTGCCTTAGAATTCATTCCCTATGGTGTTTTTCAACTCGCGATAAACAGCGACGTATTTTACCTAGCAGTGTGACGTCACATATCTCTGTCCATAAGCTCTTAATGCGTTATCGCGTACGTACGTACACAAACCCTAGTCTTCCCTCTAATCAGCAATTGCAAATGTTTCCTAGTTTCCACAGAATTAGTGCGGTCGGGAAAGCCCTAATTGCTACCAATCCTTGCACTGTGAATATTTCAAATTGCATTGGGGTAGGATGACCAATCAAAGCTCGTGGTTTGATTTCAGTTTCGGATGGGAGTTTCATGGAATGAACAACCTGTTCGCCGATTAAATCGGTAGCGGTTTACTAATCGTCATACAACGCGTTTTACTAGGCTCTGATGTCAAGCATATTTGTGTGACCTTCAAAGCATTCGTGGGCTTTGTAAAACACATGCAATCCCAAATAAAGTCCCTCTCGATTGTGTATTGTCACCTACAAAGTTCTGCAGGGCTGGCCATATAGAATTATTTTGTTGTACTGAAATTTTGCCAGTTTTGTTAAAACGAAATTATTTATTAAAAGAAAAATGTTTCATCAATTAAAAAAACTTATTTCACACAGCTAACCAGCTTAAAATTGTCGAGAAACCAGTTTTTAACATTTTCTTGGATGCAGCTAACGTATAAGTGTATTTTGCTAAAAAATTATTTAAATATCTACATCAGTTTCATAATAATGCTGCACCATATTGTACAGCCATGGAAAAAATGATTGACAAAGCTTATTCGTGTGTCTGACAGACGATAACATACGGAACAGAGACGATCAATAAACTCAGCTGCATGTTGGAAACATCGACTGTATAAACCGCGCTGCAACATGACTGCTTTCCTAATGCGCTCAATCGTTTTTACTTCCTCTACTACGTTTAGTAAAGTAGAGGAAGTATTCTATTCAATACAAAAATTCGATGTCGAGATTTCACCGGAAATATAGGTTTTGAGGGCCCCTAAATCCAAAAAAAAGTTAAAAAAAAAACAAAAAAAAACAAAGCTGGTATTTAACTTTGTCTTTCAAGGATGCGACACGAAGATTTTGAAGTGCATTGCTTCAATCTAAACTACTTACACTTTACATAGAAAACTTTTCGAAATTTTTTATTTTTTAATTAAAATGACATTTGTTATGGTATTTCTATGACAAATGAAATGTATATCTTGAATTTTCTGATTATAGCCCCTGTAGTCGTATTTATTCTGGATGACTTGCATAAGTGATAAACGTAAGAGATAGACCAAATCTTACTACAGAAAAAATATAGATCTTGCTAAACTACACAGTAAATGCTAAAATAAATTTTTTGTAGAGTGAACCGTTTCGGAGGTATTCCTTGTTATTTGTGTGAGTTTTGTAGAACATATACTTATGTCAAATATAACATCGTTATTCAGTTTTTTATGTTAACCGTGCAAAGAGAACGGAATCCAAGGCTTTAAAAGATTTGACTATCGCTCAAAGCCTACTGTAGTCCCATATTCCCGTTGCACGTGCAAGAAAAGGGGCAATAAGATAATTTCTGCAAATGTTTATCTCAACTAACACGAAGAACATAGAAGGATAAGTTTGTAAGAATGGTTAGCACAAAGTAGAGAAAGTCATGTGAGTACAACACATCAGCTTCTTCTTTTTTTTTTTTTTTTTTTTTTTTTTCCATGGCTATTCATAGTTACAGGCACCCAAAACTTAATACCGAAGTTTTAAAGCTCATTTCCCACAAATCTTATTTTTATAAACTTTAACCGCAACTACTAAAAAATTACTGAAGGGATTTAATTTTTTTTTTCTTTTTCTTGTTACTGTATTATAATCTAAGGAGCTCACCAGAATTATGCTCCTCTGATAGTTTTTCTGACAGACAATTATGATTAAATAATCTAGAAAATTTTGTTTTTGAAAATAAATTCATAATATGTTTTATGCAGATAGTATCCTAGTTCTGGTGCTTTCCCTAAAACAAAGCTTAAGCTTTAAAATAAAAACAAATATTGGATATTGTTTAGAAAAGCTTACGCAAGCACTTGGTCAGAATTTCGGCAAAGTCCCACTCGGCAGTGTGTACGAATGGTCACGAAAGTTGCCGAAGTTGCTGTGTTAATGCAGCGCTGCCAACAGTAGAATGTCCCTAGGAGTTTGTTTCCAATAGTAAGTTTGAATATTTTTGCGGTAGTCGGCAGTATGCTGCTGACCTTCTTAGAAGCAACTAGTGCAACGGATCGCTTTATCAGTATATTAGATTTGCTTTAATGAGGAGTCATGCATGCAGTTCCTGTACGACGAGGGCCTGATGAGGACTCGAATGGTATGCAGGGAATGTGATGTGCCCTAGGGCGAAGCCTACAGTCCCCCATCTGTGCCATCCCAGCGCATGGGGCTCCGTAAATGAATTTTTCTCCACTCGAAAATTAAAAAATAAATTAAAAAAAATAAAAAGAACGATAATTAATAAAAATAATATAAATATAATAATATAAGTCTATTAAATGTAATATTATATATAATACAATATTAAATAATAATAATAATAATAATAATAATAATAATAATAATAATAATAATAATAATAATAATAATACTGCAATAAATAATATAATATGTTGTTTTCTAGTGCCTTGCATCTGGCAATGAAGCCATTAGCATTATATTATAATGTAATATAAAATAAATAAAAAATAATGATAAATAATAAAAATAATATAAAGATAGATATAATATAAATCTAATAACATTAAAAATAATAATATAAAATAAACAAAAAAGAACGATAAATAGTAAACATAATAAAATATAATAATATTAAATATAATAAATATAATATATTTAATATATAAATATATAATAACATTAAATAATAAAATAATAATAAATATAAGTATAATATATAGTATTATATATAAATAATATATATAATATAAATGTAATAATCATCATCATACGCGATAGCTTTATGTCTGTGGCGGCAACGACGCGAGTGAGTGCATTTGTGTTGAATGTGTTGGCAACGAAAAGTAGTGTAGTGTAAAAAGCAATGTTGGCAGATGTGAAAATCGTCTGCTAGTCATGCAGTGAAATCTAGTGAAACTACTGTCGGCGCATGCGCAGTAAGTTCGGACTTAGCTGGCAAGTGGAAAGTGAGCTGTTCTAAACTTGAGCCCAAATATCTATAAAATAGGCAATATATTAGGCATAAACCTGGTTTCAGTCAGAAAAGTACCGCTGTTTTATATAATTAAATTAGGTATAACAATTAATATTCTGAAATTGAAATAAGGTTCATCTGACATGGAAAAGTATTGTGTTTTCAGACTTAAATAGCGACTTTGTATGTTTGATCCATACAGAGAAATTGCTTATTGAATACCACCAGTTGTTATACCTCTTAAGGCAGCTGATCTCTTTACGAAGTAATGTTCAATCTTTTGTCATGTAATATGACATCTAATCATGGTTAATGAATAATCTTAGAAGTAAAATTCGCATTGGGAACACGTTGTATATTTGTTTTCGTATAAGTTTTATATTTGTTTTCGTGTAAGTTTACTTTCTCTACCATGTTCATAATGTGAGCTATAGCTAGAACATTCAAAATACACCGTTCATTTGCCACAAACATATCTTAAACATATGGCATTTTAATCAAAATCGTCAGACATTTTCGAGAAAATCGAAATTTTCGAAAGTTTCCATATATTCCTATTCTAATTTAGGGTGGAGGAATTTTCCTTAATCTTCATGTTGCATCCTTGAAAGACATTAAACTTAAATACCAATTTTGGTTTTTAACGATTTTTCGTTTTTGAGGTAACACACACACACACACACACACACACACACACACACACACACACACACACACACACACACACACACACACACACACACACACACACACATATACGTCCCCTGCTTACTATACGTAGTAGAGAAAGTAAGAAACTGTCGTAATAATATTTTGTGTACCCACTAATGAACTAGGGAAGGCATGTGAATTTTACGGTAGTAACTGCGGATTTCACTATCTCGGCAAGGAGGGAGTCGAAGTCAGCGTGTTCCTCAGATCTTCACCTGAAATTGGTCTGCCGTCTTTTCTCTCCTTGCCTCCGGCTGCCCAAACATTCCACTTGGGCACAACTGCGCTGCATGAAATTCAAAATACGTCCTCAGGGGGTGAGGCCAACACAACACACGAACGTTTGACGAACGCACTATTATATCTTCTTCTTCTTCAACCCACCATGATTATCAGAAGAGTAAATTAGGCATATTTGGGAATTTTGACCGTATCTTTTGAATTATTCGGGTCGCGTTCTGTCTTACATTTTAACGCGCAAAAATCGCACAGTGCTGCCGCACACAGTAACTGTTCTAAATGTCTGAAGAACACCTGAAGTGAAGAAGTGACTCTGGAGTGTCTGTACACCCCAATTGGTAACCTGTTTGAATTAAACATTTGAAACTTCGACGATTTACAGAATGTGCTATTCTTATTGCCTCATACCACGCCTCAAAATGGAAATAATGAGATATCTGCTTGTCCTCGCTGGCCCTGGGCAACTGGGATAACTTAGGAAATCCCACAAACTCCCATAACGGTTATTCATTCCTCACAGGACCTTTTGAAAGCTGCTTACTAGGGTTTAAATTAAACCTATCACAACTCGGAGCCTGCCCAGTTCCACGATACAAAAATGCTACACTATCTGAAACAATTTAGCAGGCTTAGAACAATTAAACAATAGCTCAAAAATTACCTAGAGAATAAACTATAGTAAAACAAAGTTATATATTTTAATACAAGGATCTATGTAAATTTTAATACTTGGCCAAAAGGAAGGAAGTCCCTGTCTTAATGTAATACATACAGCAATGTCGAAGTTCTGTGCAGTCTGAATGATTGCACACAACTTTAAGTGAGTGAACTATTTGAGAGATATTCCTTGTTATTTGTCTATTACTATCCTAGCTTTTTTCAAATATGATGTCATTCATTTTTTATCTCTTTGCCATGGAAAGAGAATGTAATGCCAAATCCATCACATTGCGACCAGCTCTTAATACATATTAGGTACTAGGGCTAGGAAGTTCATGCATTTGCATGTTTTTTCATAGGGGTTAAAAATGTATGCTTTTACATTATGTGCACGAATTACGGAATTTTCAGTTATTTGTACATTATTTTATGGTGCATATAACTCCATATTTTCTTGATTTTTGATAAATGCATATTATTTCATTACTATAGCCCTTATATTGCATATTTTAATGATTTTTATGGCATTTTATTACTTTTTTCTATCTGGATAATATTTTTCATATTGGCAGTACTGCACATGATGATGCAACTCACGAAGATTTCAATATTATTGCCCCTATATTGCATATTTTAATGATTTTTATGCTTTTTTTTATTATTTCATCTGTATAATATTTTTCATATTGGTAGCATTTCTGAGACAATGGTTCTTTCCCATTGGTGGATAGATTTGTATCCAGTACGAAGATAATTTTAGTTAAATCTCCTAAAAGAGTTAAGTTGTTTAGATCAACAGCACCTAATATCTGACTTCCTCCTGCACCAGTGTTAACTCGATGGGGAACATGGATCAATGCAGTTTTATATTATGCTGAGCACATAGAAATAGCCGAAGAGGTTGTTAATTCATTGGACTCGAAAGATGCTTCATCAATAGAAACTGTGCAAAATATTCTGTCAGGCACTGGGTTAAAAGAGGATCTTGGTTTCATATCTGCCCATTTTTCTTTCTTGCCAACAGCCATAACGGCATTGGAAGCTGTAGGATTTCCTTTGCATGAATCACTTACTGTACTTGAAAAAACAATATGTGATCTAAGTTCGGTTCCTGGTAGCATAGGACAAAAAGTGAAAGAGAAAGTGAATTATGTAATTTCAAAAAATTCTGGTTATAAACAGATGTGCGGTATTCGAGACATCCTCAAAAGAAAATCATGTCTCACCAAGAGACTTGTCTCTCTCTCTCTCTCTCTCTCTGTGTGTGTGTGTGTGTGTGTGTGTGTGTGTGTGTGTGTGTGTGTGTGTGTGTGTGTGTGTGTGTGTTTGAAGCATTTAACATCATTTAAATATGCCCCGATAACATCTTGTGGCGTGGAGAGAAGTTTTTCACATTACAAAACTGTTTTGCGAGACAACAGACAGACTTTACAGTTGAAAATTTGTGCAAAGTGTTGGTTGTGAACTGCAATTTAGCAGTTAATACTAGCAGTACTACTAACTTTATTATTTATACTAACTCGTCTTGTCTACTGCAACTGTTTTAATTAAATAGTGCACATTCCTTGGCATATTTTCAAGTTTTTAAGAGCATATTTGCATGCATATTTCAGTGCTTTTTAGGGCATGAACTTCCGAGCCCTACATATTACTATAGCTTAAAGCGTACTGTATCTCCATATTCCCCCTGCAGCTACAAGAAAATTAACAATAAGATTATTTGTGCAAATGTTTATCTCGATTAACATGAAGTAGATAGAAGAATAAGAGTTTGTAATAATACTTTCTAAACGAGTAGAGGAAGTTATACAGTCCAACACATTAGATTTTTTAAAAATAACTCGTACACATATTAGAACTTGTCACCTAAGATAACACATGGTATGCATCTTGGAATATGTTTTTTAAAGTAGGTTTCAGATTTGGCACTGCCTTTGTACTCTACAACTTTCTGTACACTGTTTTGCCTCACCCTATGTTTGGAGGCATTAGAAAAAGAAAGCTGACAAACGTTATCGAAACAACATACACAGCAATACCAGTAGTCATAGATAATGTCATAGCCTAAATAGATATCTGTTGAAGTGTGTTGGGACTTTCATAGTTGTAGAAGCAGCTTTTGTGAGTGTTTTGTGTTCTTGTGTAACGGTACGTTTTGCAGATGATCACCAGTTATTTCAAATATTTCGAGGAACCATACAATGCAGTCTCCAAATGGACCCAGAGGTACACACATAGATTGATATTTCCGGGGAGCGAGAACTAATGCGGGTGACATGTGTGCGTCATTTCCATTATGGAAATATGTTTAATCCTAAACATTTTGGGATTAATATTCACTCTCCTTAAGAACTGAACTTTATACGAAATAGTTCACGTGCATGAAGCCAACATCATTTCTATAGTGTGCAATCTCTGAAACGGGAATATGCGTATTGTCTCATTACTTCAAAAAATGTATAAAACTTAGCAGTAGAAACGTATATAGGTATTTATTTCTGAAATATCAATATTTTGTAGTTGTTATTTCTTCAAATACGTGCTTCAGTAAACTTAAGTGTTCCATGTACATATTCTGCAAACATTTTACAGCGATATTTAGGCACTTCCAAAGAGACATTAATTTTATTTTTATTTCTTAACATTTCACATGTAATGAGGTGTTAATTGAGAAGGAAATGTCCCAGGCCCTGTGGATTATCTGCTAGTTATACGGACAGAGGAAAATCTGAAAAACTTCTTCCAGTGAGGAGGATTCTAGCAGGATTTGAACCACCACATGAACAATAGGAGATATATTTTGAACGAATAAAATTACAAAAAAGGTTAAGCGTTTAGTCAAACTAGATATTTTAATGAACACTACATTTTCCCCCAAGTGCATTTTTGCATCTCTTTTTTAATTTTTATTTTTAATTAATCTTTTTACTGGGGGCCGCCCCGAGTGACGATTACCTTTAGACACTGCATCATCTCTCCATGCACATGTCGTTGGTAAATAGTAAACTAATCATGCAGCATGCAGGGGAAACTTTGTTAGTATCAGTGCATATACTAATCAGGTTCCGCGGAAGCACCCCGGTTAGTATGTCTGTTTACTTTCTCTGCTACGTATAGTAAGTAGAGGAAGTATTGTAATCCACCCAAAAATTCGATGTCGACATTTCACCGGAAATATATGTGTTGAGGCACCCTGAATCCAAGAAAGCATTTTTACAAAAGCTCCGCGCGCGTGTGTGTGTGTGTGTGTGTGTGTGTGTGTGTGTGTGTGTGCGCGTGCGTGCGCGTGCGTGCGTGCGTGTGTGTGTGTGTCTGTGAACAGCATAATTCAAAAACGAAAAGTCGGTTAAAAACCAAAGATGGTATTTAATTTAACATCTTTTAAGGGTGCGACACGAAGATTTTTAAGAAAATTGCTCCACTCTAAACTACCATTTACATGGAACATTTTTGAAAAATTTTGATTCTCTCCAAAATGGCTCTTAAATAAAATCGTTAAGATATTTTTATAACAAATTAAATGTATATTTTGAATTTTCTGGCTATAGCCCATGTAGTGCTGTTTACTCTGTATGACTTTTGCATAACTGGTAAACCGTAAGAGAGATCAGATCATACTATACAAAAAATGTAAATCTTGTTAAAACACACACTTTATGTCCATATAAATTTGTTTATTTCAATTTACTTAATTTTTTGTTTATGTATTTTTTTTTTTTTTTTTTTTTTTTTTATTGCGGAATAAGCCATTTTGGAGATATCCCTTGTTAGTTATGTGACTTTTGGAATACTTAAACTTTCGCCAAATGGAACATCGTTATTCATTGTGTTTATAAACTAGCCGTGCAAAGAGAACGGAATCTCAAAGCTTTAAAAGATTTGACTATCGCACAAAGCCTACTGTATTCCCATATTCCCCTTGCACCTACAAGGAAATAAGCAATAAGATAATTTTTCAAATGTTTATCTCAACACGAAGAAGATATAGGAATAAGAGTTGGTAAGAATGGTTCATACAAGAGTAGAGAAAGTCATGTGAGTGCAGCACATCAGATTTTTAAATTAATTTCTTTACAACACATAGACACCGCAAACGGACCTTTTATTAATCTTTGGTTAAATGGGACACGTTTTTCCCATGAAACCTCGGTACCTAGTTTGTGGGTAACATATAATAATTTCTCAATCTACAAGTAAACGAGAGAGGAAAAAAAAAGATTACCGTTAAAACCTTGGCCATTGGTCAGCACTAGTCGGAGTAACATTTTTGTTTTGCATCTAAACAAGTTTGTTACATGTTTCTCAATGTTGTACCAATAAACAGGTTCAGGCAGGAATGTGTTGCTCTACCAGACTTTGCCTTAAGTGAGGTCCGGCGAAAAGCATGACAAAGTTTTGGCCTTGACGCTTAAAGAAAAAGGTTATTTACATTACAGGAAACTGCACAAGAACAACATGTCGCAAATGTGCAATAAAATGTAAAATACTTAATCCTTGAGCTTTTAGTTTTTGTACCGTTATATTTTACAAGTTGATGCAAAATTATAGGATTCTAAATTAGATAATGAATTTCTTGTAAACAAAGTTAACACAATTATTTACAATATAGTGTGCGTGAATTATATTAAATTACTTTTGTATAAATTATTTAGAACAAATATAATAGTTCTGTACTCTTAGTAATGAACTCTTTCAAGTTTCTGTAATAAATAAATCTTATATACAATTTGGTTTTTAAATTATTCACAATATCTCGAGTTATTGTTGGCAATATCGTAGTTACCTATAATACGTGTATGCACGCGCGCGCGCGTGTGTGTGTACAGTTTTCACTGATGATTTTTAACATATAATTGTGTATAATATTATTTATTTCTTTCGTAAGGTAGGTTCTGAAAAATATTTCTTTTCTGGTATTTTTTCCTTCATATTTTAAGAGTCGATTATTTACATTTCAACATCCTTTTCCATGAACTTAATTTTGTATATAATGTTTTTTTTTCTTTTTTTTCTTTTCCCCTTTTTCTACTGGTAAGTAGAGGATTGCATTCCACCCAAAAATTCCATGTCGAGATTTCACCGGAAATGTATGTTTTGAGGCTCACAGAATTACAACAAAAAAAAAAAAGAACATTTTTAGACAAAGTTCCGTGTGTGTGCGTGTATGTCTGTCACTCTGTGGACAGCATAACTCAAAAATAAAAAGTCAGTTAAAAACCAAATTTGGTATTTAAGTTCAATGTCTTTCAAGGATGTAGATTGGGATGGCGGATTTTGTTAAATTTTCGTGTTGCTTCCTTGGAAGATGCAGAACTTAAATACCAGATTTGGCATTTTATTGACTTTTCGTTTGTGTGCTTACAGAAACATAAACACACGCACGCACCTTTTTCTAAATATGCTTTTGGGGGAGGGGATTCAGAGTTTCAAAACGTGCATTTGCGGTGAAATCTCGATACCGAATGTTTGGGTGGGCTACACTGCTTCCTCTACTTACGTATAGTAATAATGGCCTGCACAATGGGCGAGTGATTGTCGAAGTGCTTGGTCTTTGATAACTCATTCCTTCCAAACTTTACAGTAACGCAAGATGATTAAAACACGTATTTAGAAAAGCAGAGTTTTGCTAAAGTTCTTGTAACACCTGCTTCAAATGCGCAGCCAAGAACACCTCCTCAGTTTATAATGGTGATATAATGGCACGTGCATTTTTATGAATTTGGCCTTCAAGGAATGATCGGGTTACACTGGTAAACTTGCAGACATAAAGAAAATTACTCTGTTATTCATGGTGGGGACACAGTGGAGTATAACTCAACCATGATATTATTGCGCTTGGGCTCCCGTGGCCGTTACCGGAAACACGCGGTGACGTCACAGTAAACGGGTGTAGTTGTACTGTCCTTCCCTCCCTCACCAACTCCCGGCAGACTGAAGCATCTTCAGTCCCAGATGGAATAGTATTCTGGTCCACTTATGCATATAAAACTAAACGGAGCATGGAAAGAGCCGAAACATTGAATTAGAAATGTGCCAGACAGTTATTTCAGGGAGACGATTATAACTCTCGCAATGAGTGTGTTAACCGTTTCCATAACGACTAAATAAGTTTTCATAGTTATCAGTTTATCACCTTTCCAGTTACATTACATCAATAGTTATCAGTAAAGATTAAATATGAACGATGTTGGTGCAGACTTTATTATTTGATGCAATCTAAAAAGAAGTTTCTCTGTGTCAACACTTTGCTTACTATAGTTGTTAATAATCGCAAAATGTTATTGCCTTGCTTCTGCTGTTCGCCATCGGAAAGAAAGTCCCTGTTAGGAATGTATTGCCCTTATCTGTTTGGAAACAGTGCGACAAGGACAGTGAATGTTGAATAATGTTGCCTTTACTACGCACATTAGACATTATTATTTGGTATTTCTGCAAAAACAGGATTGCTCAAATAGAACTCAGTACATATACTAAAACCGAGAAAGTATTCTTCGCAAAAGCAAAACGTGGCAGATGTTGGCAGATGCTTTTGAATGGGTTGTAACGGAGCTATCCTGTGTATCATAAACAAGAGTAGGCAGGGTATCGGATCCGTGTCTAATCGGCAATTCCCCGAGGACTTTCTTTGCTCTGGAAAACAATGCATTCCTGCACATAAACAGTGGTTACGTGAACTATTTGGGATCTTAAATACAAGCACAACAAATATATCATTATTGTCAACATAAACTTGACTGAAGTTAAGCATATTATAACTTAAATACTCTCGTACAACGTTAGATGAAACATGATAATGACATTTTAAAGGCAAGGTTGCTAGAGAAGAGAAACATTAACGCCCAAACACACATTCTAACGTCACATAATATAATCTCAGTTGGTTACATATATGAAGCAAAGCTGATAATTAGTAAGCATTTTTCTCGCCAGATGGTATTAGATCCACAGTGACATTCACGGTTTCTTGCTGAGGAGGCTAACACTGTGAAACGAGCTGAGGTAACTAGTTCCTGATAAGGGTATCAATGCACTTGCAGTGATTGTCACTCAGACTAGTTAACCGTTGAGATAACTACTTACTTTGTCTCCGTTGTTTTGGTGACGTTATAGTGTAACTAGTTACTTTGTATTAGTTACTTGATAAGCGTTAGTACGCAACCGTTAGGTCATTTTCTGTCCATTCCTACATTATACTCTCATTAATAAAGCATTACCAGTAGTAATACTTAATACATGGCTACATCATATTACAGCGCTGTTTGAAATGCTGACGAGTTAATTACAGAAATAGTCATTAATTATTGATTTTGTTGTTGAGATGCGAATTCGGATTTTTGCACCTTATTACTCGTATTTTTCAAGAGAGATTACTGGCAGTAGCAAGTCTGGTGCCTTACATGAGAGAGTCATAATCAATTTACGATTTGGTGTATAGGTTTAAGCAAACAAATGACGGTTATTTGTATTTTATTACTTACTTCAACATAATTGAAAATGCCTAACGATTTTCATTAGAACGTTCGACATATTGAAACCAAGAATAAAATGTAGAGTCTCGAATTTTGTGTGAATAATCTGTAAAGAAACCCTCATTGATTGACTTTTGTATGATTATGAAACCAAAGGAGATGCACAGAATCTTATCACTAAAATGGTATGTCGTTATGTCAGTATTTTTCGTAGCCTTAGCAATTGCAAAAATATGCGTTTTTCATCTTAGTGTTGTAAGCTATATGCCTAAAAAAGCTTACCTTAGCGAAAATGTTGAGGTTTTTAGAAGATATAAGTAGGTGAAATTACATTTCAGCAGCTTTAGCCATTTATGAGACATTTCTTTTGTTGGTTGGAATTTTCCTGTGTTTCAGGGTCACGCTCTTGAAGTTTGGTTTATCATTAACTCGTTCAAAGAGTATTCAACAATTCAAGTCCAGTTTGAAGGTACCTAACTAATTTTGTTTTTAACATTTGAATGACGTGCTAGAATCTTGCAAATTTCTATGTGGCTAAAACAAAAGATGCATTAAGCTATTTCAGAAAATATTTAATATCTTTAACAAGCAGTAGAGAAATCGGATATTTTTTAAAATTATTTATAAAAAATTGGGAAGTAAAATAATTGATTGTGACATCGATTATTTCAGTTCAAACCTATACTTTCTTAAAATCTTAAAATCCAATTTTTAGCCGAAGCAATCCCTTCTCTACAGTAGGCGACTAGAGACAGACAAGTAAAGTGAAACCGTTAAACTTTTTTTTTTCGCAGTGCAGACCATACATACAGAGTTTTAAGTTTGTGAACTGATCCACAACGAAAAACTGGTTTCGTTCCTTGCTAGTCCATAAAGAAAATCTGCACGTGATGTTAAGGCTGTTGGCCCTTCCGTCAATTTGGTGGATCGCTCGAGGGCTAAATTAAAATTAGAAGTAAACAAAAGCAAGGTTTCGTCCTTGAAGGAAACATTTGCATTGGGACCTGAAAGACAACTTTTAAGCCAATGGACTAGGCGCTTGGGTGGAATGTAGCTGCGATAAAAAACTGTTTTGAGGGGTTAAAGTCGTTGCTTAGTTCATATTTGGGAACTTCCAATTTGTTAAACTAAACTGAGGACCTAATATGGATGTGTTACATGGTAGTTGCTAACGTAGCTTTGTAGAATATTGGACAATCTTATGTTTTTAACAGAAAAAAGGTGATGCAACAACCTTATTATATTTATTCATGTTGTAAGAATGAGGCAGGAATGTTTAGAATAGTGGTAATAGAATCAACTTGGAAAATAATAACACCCTTAAATGACGCCCTATGCTACAGAGAAATTAAAAACATAACATTCTGAAAACAATGCTGGATAGTTGTATAATTTGGAGTGTTGGACCGTCGGTCTGGGTGGCTCAGTTGGTTTGACGCTGATCCCAAGGTCGCGGGTTGAGACCCAGCCAAGATCGATGACTTAAGTGTGCTTAAAAACAACAGCTCCATGGCAATAGATTACTGACATGCAAAAGAACTCCTGAGGGACATAATTCCGGCACACCGGCGGCGCTGATGTGAGCCTGGCAATTGATAACGTCGTTAGTTTTTTAATAAGTGTTGGACCTTGAAGGACAGATTGGGGGGGGGGGGGTGCCCTTGATGTTATGTTCACCTGACATTCTCTAATCTTCTACAGACTATTTTTAAATATGTTGTTGTTCAGTTACTTCTTGTTAATCGAAATAAAGTTTCATTAAACATGTACAGAAAGCGAATGTAGTAAAATGCAAGGATATCATGATTATTTAACGAAGCCTTCGTAGCTTCCCCTTCTTCCCCTGTCTTTACCCTTCTCCAATGACTGGGCAGTATTTAGGCTACTGGGTAGACATAGTTATAAGTAACTAATGACACTCGCATGAAAGGGAAGTGTTATTTATGATGGTTCACTAAATCGTTACTCATTAAGCTAGAACTGTTGCTTGTTTCACACCATGTCGTGCGCATCAGAAGCTATAAGTTACCAGATTATTGATCTATTGCAAGCTCGTAACAGAGTTTGACAAATTTTAGAAGCTCTGCAAATTCACGCAAGTGTAATAAAATTTTAGTGCCACGCAAGAATGGCGGTTTATTGCATAGATACTAGAAGAGAACCTTTCATTCGAAAACAGAAACTATTGTAATATAATGTAATATGCAAACATATTTAAAGCTATTTCGATAGGAATTTTAATTTTAGTATAAATATAGAGAGAATTTGTAGAAGGATACTTATATTTTTCAATTTAATATTTCATTACGTCAGAGTAAAGCTTTACGGGTTTTTGTGATTCTAAGAACAAAGATAAAGTTTCGTTATAACACAGAATCGTTTAACATAATAAGTGCTGTTTATTTCAAGCAATATTTGCAATATTTTCCTTAATAGGCATTAAAAATTTGGAGATCGAACTAAAGAAAATTAAAAACATGGCTTTTCTACGAGGCCAGGTGTATGTACTCTTAACTTTCCTTGTCTTTATTACAGCGCCACGCCTCTAGTCCTGTAGTGCAGCGTTATAGTGCATTTGCTCTAAGTTGAAGCATGGAAAGTAGAGAGAGATAGCACTACATTCCACGTGCTAGTTGATAATCGTTAACTGCCTAATCTCGAAAACCTTTACTATTGAAACTTACTTTCATAATTTGGATTGCAAAGGCTTTTCTCGTTTCGCAACATCTGCTTATACCAATACGAAAGACAATGAAACTTCTTAACCTGATTGCCCTCCCAGTGCATAGGGCCAGACGCCTGTTGGGGAGCAAGAACCTAATGACCGGATAGAGTGACCTAGAAGCGGGGGGTCAGCCAAGTACCAGGTACGATGCAGGCGAAATGAATGATTGGAAAGGTGATGATGGAGCAATTGGTGGAATGAGTGGCGCGGGAAACCGGAGAGCCCGGAGAAAACACACCCAGACGCCGTTTCGTCCACCATTACCACATGCGGGTCTCTGGGATCGAACCCTAGGTGATAGACGGTCTAACCGCTCGACAACGGCGCCAATGAAACAAGGAAATTAAATATATCAGGTTATTTTCCATATTTCACCGACAAAAGTGCAACTGGTCACAACAGTATTATTAATGCTGAGAGACTAGTCGGTGACTGTGACAAAGTTTTACAGCACTCTGACCGTCATTAGCGCACCTCATCTCCTAGGCCCGTGAGATAGCAGAAAAAGGATTATGTTTCACACGTTATTGCAGTTCATTGGTCAGTAGATGTGCCTCTCCCCTTGCGAGACCCGCTAGACCAAAGAACCTTATAGATACTCCCAAGCAGTGCAGTTTACTAACTTCGTTTTATGTACAGTCTTCCTCATTAATGCCGTCGCAATGAAAACAGTGTTACCCCAAGTGCTGTGTGGATGTGTGTCTGTTTACCTGTGAAAAGAGCTGCCCATGGAGTGACGTGCTTCAATATTTGTAATACTTGACGGCATTTATACAATCATGCAGATAGGAGTCTGAGTTTATACGATGCAGATGTCGTCAAAAAAGGCAAATAGATAACAAGAAAACTAAAACAAGTTTACAAAGATATGGCATTCTCTTACGTCATGCAAAATTTATAGATAAATCAATGTCAAGCTCTAGTTTTAATTATGAGCTTCATGTGGTAATTTATTTAAAAGAAAAAAAGAAATAGATCAACATCTGCTGGAACTCACCACTTCATTAACCGTCACTGAAATATCCCCTTAAATCATTTACGTAATGTTTTAATTAATAAGTTATTAGTATGTAAATCCGACAATATGTCTTCGAATATATTAAAATAAACGATCATCTTAAATGAGAACTATTTTACATTGCAGAACGATCTATTTTATGACAGCATCCAATGAGGAGTGACTAGTCACGTGACAGTTAAGAGATACGGGGTAAAGTTATAGAAACCCGTCTTCATTAAAATTACTCTCTTTCTTGCTGATATGTGTATAAACTATTTTCTCCTCAGAAAAATTTAATAAGCTTGCTTTGCAAAGTTCACCACCCATCATTATATTTATTTTGTACTTTTTCAGTAGTTGAGACCGATAATGAACATCAAGGGGGCGATCATTTTCACCGAGAAAAACAAACTAAATTTCTGGCTTCTAAAAGAATCATTATCGTGCTGCCATTACCCACCACCGTAATGATGTTCCTAACTTTTAACTGCCGGAGTTGTAAACAGAGAAGCGGCGAAAACATCGCAGTGGAGGGGGTTCGTATTCTCGGATAAAATATGTTCCCTTAAATTGTGAGGGACCTTATTTATCCTTATGATACAAAAACATAACATGTTGGACGCAGGTTCACTTGCTCTACTCTTGTAGAAGCTATTCATGTTAATAGAGATAAACATTACTTATTGCTAATTTTATTGTAGGTACAAGGTGAACATGGGAATATTCTAAGTGAAAACGAAATCTTTAAAGCTGGTCACTATGTCCACTCTCTTTGCATGACAATTAAGAAGAAAAGTAACGTATTCTCATTTGAGAAAAGCATAACTATTAGAAACTCAAACAAGGAATATTCAGGAAATAGTTTGTTCCACAAAAAATTGTAGAGTGTGCTTTACCGACTTCTACATTTTAATGTGCTGAGATTTTGTCTAATTCTTACGGTTAAAAGTATGCAAAAGCCATTTAGAATGAAAAGGCTTCTGAGGACATTCCCAGAAAATTCAAGATATATGTTTTATTGGATATAAAAATATTTTAAACATATGGTAAGTATATTGATAAAAAGCGTTAGAGCCAATTTTGAGGAAATCAAAGTATTTAAATAATGCTCAATGTAAAGGGTAGTTCGCGTGGCGGAGTTCTCTTGAAAACCTTCGTGTCGCAGAATTGGAAGGTGCTGAACTTGACAAGTTTGGTATTTGACTGACTTTTCGCTTTTGAGTTATGCTATTCACAGGCATCAATACGTACTTTCTTCTAAAAATATTTCTCTAATTAGGGTACCTCAAAACGTGATTTTCTGTGAAATATAGGCATCGAATTGTGTAATATTAATAATAAAATTCTTTTCATAAACGTCTTATCACAGGCATTCTTAGAAGTTTCCGATTCTTTGTTTCCCCTTTTTTGTTTCCATCGGAAGAATTTACCACCCATAAACATTTGAATGGCGTTTTCTTTAGTTTGAATCATTTTAGTATCTGAAAATATCTCGCGAGTAAGCAGTGAGGAAAGCATAATCACTTTTTTTTTCCTCTATTACATATAAGTTTGGGAAATATTGCACTGCAACTAAAACTTTGCTCTCCTAAGAAACCATGTTTAGAAAAAAAGTGTGCGTGTGCGCGCGTGTGTGTGTGCGTGCGCGTGCGTGCGTGTGTGTGTGTGTTTGTTGTGTTTATTTTAAGTTCAGTATCTTCTAAGGATGCGACAGGAAGATTTTTCAAGAAATCCCCCAGCTTAATGAACCTTTGCATTGAACATTTTTTCTAATATGCGAATTTTCTCAAAAATTATGATAATGATTTTGATTAAAGTACATGTTAAAGACATTCTCATAGCAAGTAAAATGTATAGGTATCTCGAATTTTCTGGGAAGACCCTCTCAAGTCCTCTTCACTCTAGATAACCTTTACATATCTGTTAAAGTGTAAAAAATAAACAAAATCTTACTGTACAAGAAATGTAGATTTCGTTAAAACACAGAATTACTGCTATACTTTTTAGGGGGGGGGGGAGTGAACCATTTCCTAGATATCTCTTTTAATATGTTTGAATTTTCCAATAATTATACTTTTCACAAGTGGAACGTCATTATACGTGTTTTTTATGCCCTAGACATGCAAAAACAACGGAATTTCAACACCATCACTTAGTAACGGGCTCTTGAAATATTTGTCTATACTGAAAGCCCTGTTCCCCTTGCACCTACAAGAGAATTAGCATTAATATAATTTCTACAAATGTTCATTTCGATTAACGCGAAGTAGATAGAAGAATAAGTGTTTGTAAGAGTGGCTAGTGCAATAATAGAGAACGTCATGTCACTGCAACACTGATTTATATGAGTGGTATAACTTCAGTTTGTCATTGTTAAAGATAGTCCTGTGAATGAATCGCATCACAGTTTTTTCAAGTGTTAAGTCGCCAATCACTTGTTTTTCGTGGCCTTACAAGGGGCTTCGAATTTCAAAGCCGACATAATACAGCCATCCATGTTTTAAGAATTGACTATCGCTTCTGCTTCCTGCAATGAAATGTGTAATAGAAAGTTTATCACAATTAACATGAACATTAGTGGGAAACAAATCTGATTTGTTGCACTCACATGATCTCATTATTGTACAAAATACTCTTACAAACGCTTATTTCCCTAAATTCAGATTAATTGAGTTAAACATATGCAGAAATCAAGATAAACATTTGTAGAAACTATCTTATTGCTAATTTTCGTGTAGTTGCAGGTGAATTGGGAATACAGTAGATTTTGAGTGATAAGTCAAATGTTGATGACTTTGAAATTCTGTTCCCTTTGCATGTCCAAGAGATAAAATCATGAATAACGACCCCTCCCCTTCCCATTTGAGGAAAGTGTAAGCATTGGAAAATTCATACATAATAATGATGGTGGTGGTGGTGGCGGTGGCGGCGGTGGCTGCGGCGGCGGCGGCGGTGGCGGTGGTGGTGGTGATAGTGATAGTGATAATAATAATAATATGTTGCAAATGGTTGACTGCACAAAGAAAAGAATGTATTTGAAGTAACTATATGTTTTAATGAGATATACAGTTTTATATAGCAACATTTTGTGTATCTCTTACATTTTACGAGTTATGAAAATGTTTTCTAGAGTGAAGAGAACTTCAGGGGACATTCCCAGAAAATTCAAAATGTACATTTCATTTTGCATTAAGACATCTTGAAAATGTCGTATTTTAATAAAAATCTTTAATGTCATTTCTGAGAAAGTTCTTCTAAAAGGTAATCTGGGGTGGAGGAATTTTCTTGAAGATGCTGAACTGTATACCAACGTTGGTATTTAACCGACCTTCTGTTTTTGAGTAATGTGTTCACCGACAGACACACGAACACACGCGGATACACACTGATCTGTTACTAAAAATACTGTTTTATTCGGGGGACCTCAAACTTCTATTTCCACTGAAATTCTGGTATAAAATTTTGGGTAGCTGCAATACCTTCTCTACGTAACATCTACGTGGTAGAGAAATTTGGGAGCTTTGTTTGAGTACTTTGTGGAATAATGGGCTGAGGAAAATCATTGAATCTGTGTATCTACTTTAAAATATTTCTAATATAGATTTGTATGAATGTTTACCAGATTTATTTTGATCCCTCTTACGTAATGGCATAACTTAAATTCTATCAGAGTGGTCGTCCTTGAGTTGTACGCCACGTATGCAGTGAGTTTTTATTTTATTAAAAAGTTAACATAAGGGTACCATGTGTAGTCATTCACAAAAAGGTGAAGGCTACCAGTTTAAGAAATCCATGCAAACCTTTAACAAATAGAAGTATTTCATTTCAAACTTGAATTCGATACCGAAATTTAACCAGAAATATAAATTTTGATACCCGTTTAATCTCACATCTGATTTTATATAAAGGTCTACTTATTACCAAACTTGGTATTTAAGTTCGTCTTACAACAGTGTGGCACGAAGAACTTCAAAAATATCCCTTACACCAGACAACCTTTTGCATGGAAACGTTTTCGTAATTTTTTGTGACTAGCGTTTTAGGATAAAAGGTCATGTTTTTAAGATATTTGTGTGAAAAATGTATACCTACTGCATTTTGTGGGAGTGGCCTGCAATGTTCTTCATTCTAGCTGACTTTTGTATGTCTAGTAAACCGTAAGAAGAGTACAAAATGTTACCACAGATTCTCGTTTTAGCACTCAATTTGCAACATATTATTTTGTGTGCGTGTGGCTGTGGGTGTGTGTACGGATGTTAGTGGTATGGGTACCAGATTTCGCGCGATGATAGATTCTCAAATGACGATTAAAACACCCAATAACAAATTCACTATCGGGAAGGGTAATGGAGATAATTAAACATTATTGCATACATTATCTGCACAGTCTGGCAACTGAGTAGGACTGAAGGAGTGAGTGTTCTGTTTACTAATACGGCTGCTGCTTTCTGCTGTCAAGCATTCGCTCACACATAAAAGTTAAAGTCCAAACTAGATCAACCTCAAAAACTGGTTTCGCCACGAGTCAGCTTCTGCAACCAACTTAGAGGAGGGGTGCTGTTCTTTCAAGCTTTCCGAGCAGTATTCACGAGTTAACATTACTGACCTTCCGCTTTGCGTCCATGCCAAACGTGTCCACAAATTTATTCCAATAGACATGCTCCAGTCCAATTATTTAATATCATTTTATGGTTAAACGACTCATTTTAGCAAGAAATGGAAAAAGACCCGAATAATTCATCTTTCAAAACTCTATATATGCTAATTGTAAAACTAAACGATAAAGAAGTGGTTATACATTGACAGTCAAACATTCGACCAATTCCATATTTTTTATTCATACAAGTATGCATAATATAGTTGTGGTTTTAAGCTTTTCCGAGATATTTTTACTATTGGTTTGAATTTTGTCAAATGGAAATTATTAGGGTTTTTTTAATTTTTGTTATTTTTTCCCGTTGTGGTTATAGCATGAAATTTCAAAGTCATCATGTTTATCTCAATTTACAAGTGGTAAATAGAAACTGAGCTTCTTTAAGAATAATTTATAGACGAGTGGTTAGAGCGTCATTCGAATGCAGAGCAGTAAATAATTTCAGTGTATATCGATTTTCTACACTACTTCCTAAACGGAATTATCTCCTCAACATATTTTGTTTCGTTCTGAGCACTCCAGTCTAGATGCATCTCTTATTACAGAAACGAAATATAGTGTTACATTCCCATGACTTTCTCTGCCGTTTATCTTTCATTTTAATTGAGGTTAGTTTTGCAGAAACAACTACTTTACACATTTCGTTATAATACAAACGGAATAGTGATGGGCAAATGTTCAAGAACTAAAATAAACATATCCTGACTTTAAAAGTGCACACAAGTATGCATTTGTGAGAAATAGTTGAATATCGAAAGGACTTTAAAAGAATGACAAAACTATTGAATCATTCGGATCATTAACAACGGATATCTAGAAAATGGTGTACGACACAAAGTATTTATAGTAAATAAAGTGTGTGTTTTAAAGAAACCTGTAGTTTCACTTTCTCTTCCGCGCATAGTAAGTAGGGAAAGTATTGCATTCCACCCAAAAGTTCGATATCGAGATTTCAGTGTAAATACAAATTTTGGTTTGCCCTGAATAAAAAGAAAAAAAGAAACAGAAAAGCGTCTATGTGCGTGTGCGTCTGAAAGGCGTAGCCCCAAAAAAAAGTCGGTTAAATACCAAAGTTCAATATCTTCAAGGATACGCAGCTTTTCAAGGAAATGCCCTCAACCCAGACATTTATCAGAAATTTTAATTTTCTCAGAAATGTCTAATGATTTTGATTAAAATACCTGTTTAAAATATTTTTATGGCAAATGAAATGTATATCTTGAATTTTCTGGGAAATGTTCTCGGAAGTTTTCTAACTTTTGCATATCTGATTAACTGTAAGAGAGACAAAATCTAACTACAGAAAATGCAGGTCTTGTTAAAACAGAGTTTATATCTTGAACCATTTCCGAGATGTTCCTTCTTATTTGTCTGAATTTTATAATACCTATACCTTCTAATGGAATTTCAAAGGCACCATGTCTGAGTGCAACACATCAGATTGATTCCAGAAGATTATAGGTACACAATTTCTTCCGACTGAAGAGAATCATACAGGCTGCTATCAGAAAATTCCAGATATGGAGTTTGTCATATATGTAAACATATTTATCATATAGTTGTATATTAATTAAATTCGCTGATCATTTTGTAGAAATTCGAACATTTTGAAAAAGTTCCATGTAGAAGGTAGTTTATGGTGAGGGAGTGGATTTTCTTGGTAATCTTTGTGTCGCAACTTTGGAAGATGCTCAATTTGTTTACCCAGTTTGGTATTAAACCCACTTTTTGTGTTTGAGTTATCCTATACACACATATAGATACTCGGATAATTTCTAAATAGTGTCTTTTTTAATTCAGGTAGTCTGCAAACGTGTATGTGGGATGAAATTATCGCTATTTAACTTTTGGATGGTTGCTGTACTTATTCTATTTACTATAGATAAGCAGCAGAGTAAATAGAAACAGTCACAATTAGTGATGTTTGTTCAACTGGCCCTTAATCTACTCGTGTTCTGTGATGAAGGACCCTGTGGTGTTTAGTACAGAAATTGAGCTAACAAGCGCGGAGTAATCAAAGGGATAATTATTCATTTGACCGCTCGTAATTTGAAGATAACGCGTTGCAAAGTAATAGAGATGTAGCTCAATCAATTAGTAGTGGGTAATGGTCTGTCGAGATTAATATTGATGATATTGTTGAGTTGGTGCTTCATCCCTGTTTGATGTATCGCAAGCAGAAGGGGCAAGAAGTAATCTGCTGAAAGGGAACATACATTTGAAAGCACTGCAGCAACACAAATGTCTTTACATACAGCCGAAATTGGAATTTCCGTTTGAGCTTCTCATTGCATAATTGAACGCGCTTAAACCTTGTGAAAAGGCAACTGCACTGTTCAATGTAGACATCTCAAGTGATAATTTCGCTCTGATATAATTTGTTTTCTGTCTATTCTAAATGCTGTGCGCATGAAATGTTGATTTTCTATGCATTTCCTCTTCTATCATAATAATTCTTGATAGAATTATTCTAGGTATACCAAAGCAAAGTAATTGTTCGAAAAGCACTCTTATACCGACAGAAGGGAATACATAACAAGTATACACAATTATTTATCATTTACCTCTTAAAACTACACTTTGATCTGATAAAATACTATAGAAGTATCAAATAATCATGTCTCTTACTCGTAGTTACCATGTATTCACAACATTCCAAACTGAAAATTTGAAATGCTTAAAATGTTCGCTTTTTAAAATGTATACTATAGCTGTAAGGTAACGTAAAGTTCATCCATTTTGTTTTAATGCTTTGAAATTATGGTTAAATTTGTTAAGTTTTGTTACGCCACTAAAAACATCCTCACAACAAACCACTTTTTAAATTTGGTATAATATTATAACAGAACGGTAAAATGCAAATTTCTGTTACTTTCCTATCACTTTATTGTCCTTTAAATTTTACTACAAATGTAAAATTTCCTTCAAGTCGTAATACAGTTTATGGTAGTTTCTGTTATTACAATTCACAATTGTTCTTCTGATAATCTTTCTCAGTCTTCCAATCTCTTTCTCCAGTTTCTCTGTCTTATATCTTTACTATTACGATACAATCACTTGACGCACACGTATCCACTGACAGGCTGGCCGACTCACTCACGTAACTAAAAACTAACTGTACACGACGACTCACGACTACAACTCCAACTAGACTCAACTAAACTGCTTACTACTCGCCAAGAGTCCAGAAGTAAGTTCAAGTCGCCTGGGTTAACCCAGGCAGATGGTAAAGGGGCCACGGTACCTATCCGTTTAGTACGGATTTACCCGTGTGGTTTATAGCTGTCGTCAAGGTTTACAAGATTTGGTGTAAATGTCGGTTGATGGCTCAGATTGGTTTTCTATATTGTCACTGGCGGCGGCATGTGTCCGACCTTGGATGTCTGACCATCCGAGCGACTATTGCCCTATTGCTTACTACGCCGGCCGCTTGTGGGACCGTCGAGTAAGGCAGTGCCAGTGACAGGAAACCGAGAGGAATAGGTGAAGGGTGTGGTAGAGCCAAGTGTGAAGTACATTTGGCAGTTTAGGTGTTTGAAGGGATAGCGGTAGTTACCAGCCAAGGGCGTCCTTGGGCAAGCTGTAGCTCTGCCGCCGTCTAGGTAGACGATAGTCATATTGCCCCAGCGTATTGAACAACTGGTTAGGGTGAGGTGTGAGTTTGGCATACATTGTGCGAGTTCTTTCCCGCACAACATTCTCAATATATGGCATGCCGGAATAAGTGTGGAGGATGTGTGATAGGAACATACGGTCGGTATCGTAGATCATCCTAAGCGCCCTGTTCTGCACGGCCTGCAGCTTGCGGATGGTGGAACGAGCCACCGTACAGAATCACGGGCGGGACGATCGCACTGTACAGGCGTAGTTTCAGGTAAGCATGGTTGAGCGGAAAATAGGATACAGCTGCCTGAGGGCGGCGTGTCCTAGACCGACCTTTGTCCTGACATGTGGAGTGAAGGTTATACCACGGTCGAGTAGCACTTCCAGGTATTTGGCGGAGTTAACCCAGAGGATTCTTCTCCGCCGTAGTCCAAGAGATGCACCCGGCCGCCAGTTTAGAACTTTGCCAACCGTAGAGCTTCACTCTTCCGTGGGCTAATGGCCATTCTCCACTGTTCACTCCACCTGCCGATGGCGTTAAGCTGTCGCTGTAGTGGAGGGAAGCAGTACCGAACATTTTTGTTCTGTGCCAGTATGAGGACATCGTCTGCATACCGGCACGTAACAGTATGCGGTTCCACGGGTAGGTCAGACAAGTAGGCAGCGAAGAGTAACGGCGGCAGCACGCTACCTTCCGGTACTCTAGCCGCTATGGGTCTGGCCGAGGATAACTTCCCTCCACCCGCACCCGAAAAGTGCGATCCCGTAGGAAGCTACCAATCAGGGTGAGGTAGGGGGGAGGGATTTCTGCCTCCGAGTTTATGAGATAGTGCCTAGTGCCATGTGGTTGCAAAGGCCTTTTCCACACACAGTAGCACCGCGACTATTTTGAAGTTTTCCTGGTTTCCCATGGTAGCCTTCTCTATCACTTGCAGTAGCTGTAGGGTAGTGGAATGTCCCATACGAAAACCGAACTGATGATCCGGGGTGAGTTGCGGTTCCTCAAAGAGAGGAGTGGGGCGGATTAGGAGTAATCGTTCAAATATCTTTGAAACGATGGGTAGTAGGCTGATGGAACGGCAGTTTAAAGGGAAGACCGGGTCTTTGCGGGGCTTCAGAATGCAGACCACTCTTGTCTCCTTCCAACAGGTTGGAAAGTGGCGGAGATGCAGACATGCGTTATAAATCGGCGTCAGGTGGACTACGGCCTTACGGGGGAGGTGCCGGAGCGTGGGTGCCGGGATTTTCCCCGGGGATTTGCTGGGTTTCAAGCGTTTTATGTAAGAAGCCACCTGTCTTGGGGTGACTATGAGGATTTGGATCTCTACGTGTGGCGGTGGGGGTGCCTCATAGGGGTAATCCACCGTCGCCTCCATGAGTTCTGTAAACTCCTCGTCCTGGACATCTTCCTGGGATTCGACTCCAGATGGTCTGCGCAATCCGCGGCTTTCTCTTGGGTTCGAAGGAGAGTCTCCCGCGGGTGCTGTGTAGGGGATCTTGGTGAGAAGTTTTGTCCTTTCTAAGGGACCTGATTATCCGCCACGGGTGTTGCTCTCCGAGATCAACATTTGCCATTGTATTTTCCCAGGCTGTTTTGCGGCGTATCCGCAGCAGGCGTCGTGACAGGGACTTGAACCGCTGGTAGACTGTCTGTATCCTGGGATGGCGGAAACGCTGCCATAGCCTGCGAACAGTTGCTTTGGCTTTAAGCAACTGCCTGAGTTCGATGGGTATGGTTTAGGGCATAGGTATGTTGGATGGAATGCGGTGCGTGTGGGCACGTACCACATCCCGGCTGTATTGGGAGAGTGCCTTGGCTGCCGCCTCCAGTGCATCGATAGAATCTATACGCGGACGCGGGTCCACGGACTGGTTAAGTTCCAGGATGGCTGCATCCCAGTCGATCTCGAATGTCCAGTCTGGAGTGACCAGGGCTAGCAAGTCAACGTTGGAATTCACCAGGACAGGGCCATGATCGGAGTCCAGTTCGTTGACCGCCGAGAGGTCTAGATGGAAAGATATGTTCTTGGTGAGTATGATGTCGAGTACATCCGGCCTCCCTCGGGCCGGATAACGTAGATCCTCTCGGTCCATGCACAAGTACGCTCGGGTTACCGCTGATCAGGTGGTGAAGCCCTCGCACCTTGGCATTAGTGACGCGGCTGTGCCAGTGGGCATGCTTCGCGTTGAGGTCGCCTGCGATGTATACCCCTGGGTGTAGGTTCAGGAGGGTGTTCCAATCTGCTTCATAACTCGCGCTGTCTGTGGTCCTATTTATACTGGAGCCGATGTCACGTGACATCTCCATATCTTTCCATGCACACGTGCACAATGACTCGGCAAGAATGAACTATAAGCTTTTCGGCCCCTTTTGTTATCGCGCACTATTACTGTCACATACACACAATCGCTCCCGGCCACTCGGCCCCCTGTCGTCCGTATATTGTACGACCAATGTCACAATAGTTCAAAATAGTTTCAAAATACATTTACTTTTTATAATGATCTAAGTTTCTTGGTCTTCTTCAGTTTAGGTTCCAAAAAGTTTTAAGCTTGCAATGTTTTGCCTAAACCTTTGGGGTTTGGAAATTAAAAATAAATGTTTAGGCACATTTAACGATAAAACGTAAGGTAATTTTTATTTATTATGCCCCTATTAACACACGTTGCAAATTTCGTTAGTGCAATAACAGTTTCTGCGCAAGAAACATTTTACTGGAAGAAAATTGCTGAAAATAGCAATAGCAAAAAAACGGCGAGAAAAGATTTGAATGCATAGCTCACATTAATATTCGCGTAACGTTAAAACATACAATAGGACATTTAAAATTGGCTTCGGTGTCAAATTATGCATCTTTTGCATTTAAAGTGTCTCATTTATTTAAACAATTAAAATGTATGTTCCTCGATTTTAATGAATTTTCAGTCGTGCATTCCTTAAGCTTAGCAAATTCCACTTCACTGTTAATGAAGTATAAACTATGGACATTATTTCTTTAAATTTGCACTCCGTTATTAAGTTTCAAGCGGTTTCTCCGTTGAATAAATTTTAAACCCTCGCGCTGGTTTGCTATTCTTATTTACCATAACATAGGAATATTATCGCAAAAGAGCGTATTGTCCTATTTGCAATAAAATAGACCTAGTCTTTTTTGTCACCACTGTTCTCACCCAGGTGGAAACAAAGCCATCGTATCAATGAACAAAGCCATGAGTTAATACTACAGTCGTAAATCAATTTCATGCAATTGACCTTTTACCGTGTGCTTTAGTAGCCACTGTTTTATTATCGCACTAAACTGAGGAATGTCGATATAATAACCTTCCTCAGATACATATGTTGTCAACAACGGGTCAGAGCGCGAAATATAATCGAAATACAAAAGTTAACATATTAATAATTAGCTGTCAATAACAAATGTACTGAAATTACAAGAACCAAGCATCTTGATCAAGTATCTGATTAAAAATAATAATAATAATAATAATAATAATAATAATAATAATAATAATAATAATGATAATGATAATGATGATAATGATGATAATGATGATAATGATGATAATGATGATAATGATGATAATGATGATAATGATGATAATGATGATAATGATGATAATGATGATAATGATGATAATGATGATAATGATGATAATGATGATAATGATGATAATGATGATAATGATGATAATGATGATAATGATGATAATGATGATAATGATGATAATGATGATAATGATAATAATGATAATGATAAAAATAATAATGATGATAAAATATGTCCTGAAGTTAAGAAAAGTCACTGGCCGTCAAAATAAGAATTTATATGTAGACACTGTAACATTAGTATACAAGATGTTAGGGATATGAATCCGCAGACTTTAACGGCGACTTCTTGAGGTTAAGCTGAAACATAAGTTCCTCTACCATTTTCCTCTATAATGCATGGTTGCATAAATAAAAAATAAAACTGGTCGAATATTGATAGCAATATGTAATCACACCTTTATCGTTTCCTTCTGCGATTACCATAAAGAGATATAGCTTCAAAAGATGAGTTATTTGTGTCTTTTCCATTTGTTACTAAACGGAGTGCTTTAGCCACAAAAGTATATTAAATAACTGGATTCCAGCTAGTTTATTGAAATTTGTCGATAATACATGCATGGAAATAAGCGCGCAGCATTGTGCGCAGCGGAAGGTCAGGAATGTTGACAGTAAAAACTACCTGCTTGAAAGAAAACCACTCCTCCCCTCGTTGCTTTCGATAGTTGATAACAGACACAGACACCTGGCGAAACGTGTTTTCATCGCTGGCCTACTTTGGACTTCCACCCGTCGTAGGTGCATAGCAGCAGAAGGCGCATTAGTAAACAAAACATTCGCTTGTTCAGTCCTGCTGTTCCAGTTTGTGCAGATAATGCATTCAATAATATTAAATTATTTTCTTTACTTTTTACGATAGATGAATTTGGGACTTTTTTATTCATTACATTTGAATCTACCATCTTGCGAAATCTGCGCACTCATGCCCTATCACTCTTGAATTTACTCCAATAAGTAAGAAATGTTATACATACAAGTCCTAGATTCTACACAAAGCAACCAAATAGGAAAATGAGGAACTCTAGCGATTAGCCAAATGCAGATTCAATAATAAGCGATTTTAAGTTACAAAAGCAGAGCTGTTTTGCTACGAATCACGTCAAATATTGTGATTTATCGTATACCTACAGTTGTTAAAACATGTGAGAAGAGAATATATAGTTTGACTCTGAAAATGCATGCAGTGTTGACCTAACTCAGTGCAATATATTCGTACTATAAAATCAACAAAAATAAGTAGAATCCATATTTTGTTGTAGTCTTGAGGAAGTTGAGGTTACAAATGTAGTCATGAATTGTTATTTTGGTAAAATTGGATCTAGACTTAATCCTACCCATTTCTAATCTAGTGTATCTTTTTTTCAGGAGCAAGAGTAGAAGCGTCGACCATGGATTCAGTCCACCTTTTGATTTGGATTCCTTGCGAAGTAAAGTGGAAGGACGCTTCGAAAGCGTGGGAAAGGGTGAGTTTATAACGCTTCTAGCAACTCCTGTAAATAAATGTTTTTTGTAAGAAGTATAGGTTCAAAATTGTGTTCAGAAAATACCTTTCAAGGGCGTTCTTATTTATGAGAACATAGCTTGGATTATCCTATACGCGATGATGGAATACCGACTAGCCATATTGTCCCATTTATTATATATTTTATACCTTTTTAAATCAAAATTGTCCCAATTTTCCTTAGAATTCACTGCACGCTTTCCGGCGTTGTGGTTAGGTGCTGGATGTTTTTCAGTTCTCTTTTGAAGAGGTTGAACTTTCTGATGCGTCTAGTCAAGTCTCGCTTAAGAAATGTATTGTTAAAAAATATTACCCAAGTCATAATCACTTGTAATCGTAGGGCTGTACTTCTGACAAACCAGTAAAACTACAGATTATTATTTTTGAAGAGACCCAAATTTAAGTGTTATTCCTCAAATAGAACTTATTAAATGTTTTTTTTTTTTTTTTTTTTTTTTTTTTTTTTTTTTTTTTGTTTTTTTGTTACTGAAACGTCTGAAAGTTTAAAAATACGCCATCTGCAGATACCTACCACTTTGAGTAATGATCTATAAATTATAGAATTATTTTTCTCTTTCTGATTCATTGCATTTAATTTCTGTAGGAGGGACCATATCTGGGCTGTTTGTTAAGAGTGTGTTCGCAGTTACATCTTAATACGAAGGCAGTGTCAGTCGAAACAAGTTGTTAATGTGTATTCTGTGATTGTTCAAAATGGATTATGTGATGCAAAATCCCGTCGACCGTAGGTAAGAGGTATCGTTTGCTTTTGGAATGCTTGGAAGTTGAAACCTCCAGAATTTTACCGTCAACTGAATGGAGTAAATGCTGACATTGTAATGAACGAAATAAATATGTATCTCAGTGGACGCCCGCCACACATCGCACAATACTTGAAGAATCAAGTGAACAACAAAATCGTGCAAGATAGACGTATAACTCTCGATTTCTTTCCCAAACATTTACACGTTTGCTTAACCATATCTATGGCTGACATTTTAAAAATTTGGGATTCAAATTGAATTTTTTTAAAGTTCAGTTCTTGCTTTATCAGAAAATAGTACTAATCACCATGTTCCGCCATTTTAAAGTTAAAAGGGATCTTTTTAAAAGACAAACTTTGCCACCCTAAGGCACTGCATGACAACTGATGCCCAAATGGTGAAATGTCTTGGTGTTTCTTAACGGACGGAAAGCTGAAGCAGAACCCATAGATAGTAACAATATAATTTGCTCTAAATTGAACTCAACACTGGATATGCCTTTGGTATGATTTCTCCCACGGAACATAAAAAATGTTAAATGTTAGAGCCTAAACAGATCAAACGTCCAGAAAGTTATGGCAACTTTAAAAAGTAAATGTATTGTGAATCTAGGGTTAAAATATGAGACGAATATTTAAGACTGTATTCTACTAGGGGGTATTTAAATGACATATCACAGATATCTGTGGTCTGGTGGTTATCATGCTAGCTTCCAATACCGCGTTCGATTAGGAACTTTTTAGCCAGAATTATTCCCCATACTTCTAAAGGTGTGTGTGTGTGTGCGCGTGCGTGTGTGAATTTAATGTTTATAAAGAAAATCCCAACGTAAAGCAAACCCCAAAATTATACAAATAGTAAACAAGTGAACATCATTGCTGATAAAGAATTGCTCCAAAAGTTAAAAAAAAGATGAAATTAAGCCTTAATGGTTATAGGTGATATATAAATGGAGAAAAAAAAACAATTTATTCATGACTGGTCAGTCATTACTGCAACATGGATGAAATTTGGGCTGCAACATATTTGCTTTATAATTTAAAAAATCTAGCTTATTGCAAAGGGCGGGATCGGATTAAAAAGTTCAGTGCCATAGTGGGGATTTGAAACACGGATATTCCGGCCTCTGTCTGGTTGCTCTAAATACGGAGCTACGATGCCAACGTGCCAACACGACACTAAATTCTCCATCTGTCTCCGGACGTTGAGCGGTAATTTCTGGTGAAATTTCGGTATCGAATTCTTTGGTAGAGTACAGTAAACACTTTGTCTGCTTTCAAGGGTTTGGCTTTTGTAAACTATTGCAAGGTTGGTAAGCACGGTGAAGTGTTGAAGCTAGCCTTCATATTTTGTTCTCCTCCCCTGGAGGGAGCGTGTTTGTGTTCTGCTATAACAAGCAATATATTTTGTGCTAGGTTACGATCTCTTCACATCGCGGGAGATACATAGCTGACTATCGCGCTACTAGTGCCACAAAAGACTGGGATAGTCATTAATTACCGGAGGCTGCCACCATTATCCTAAGTCGCTGCTGTTGACTGTAAATCAAGCTATACATTTATCTACGCAAACTTTTGTGTCAACATGGATCGTTTGCGGCGTTCCCAGCTCCTGTTAGTAGGTCGTTAAAGTGAAACGATCACTATGAGACCCATTTCCTTATACAAATAGTTCGTGTTCCTTTTTCAAGCTCCAGGGACTTTGCAAATAAATAACGAAAACTGTGGAAATAATTTTTATAAGCCCTTCAACTCTGTAAAATCCGATCCATTGCATTCATATCAGTTTCTTTACTTAATCCCCTATAAACTGCTTCTAGACGCCAGACGCCAGACGCCAGTTCGAGTCGAACGGAGGTGAGGTGATTGTTGCCCCGGTCGAGTGTCTTTACCGCAGTACCTAGCCGTCATACGGCTTTACCTGCGCGATGGTTTTGACGGTGTCACTACAGGGATGTTTTCACTGGGAAAAATTTGTTGGAAACAGGGGTTTTTATAGTAACGGGAGGGATTGTAGGCAGGGATTGGTCAGCAAGTGAGCTGTGCGCGAATTTTACGCGCTAATTCCTACCAGGGTTCTGGCCGTCAGTCACTCGCTGAGAGGTGAACTGAAGCTGGTGATTCGCTCTGTTTTGAGTACAGATTGCATTTTCGCCTTTCCCATCTTGAGATTAGATCGCCGGACTTAAGATGTCCTTCGGCAATCTTTTGGATGGTAGTCGGCGCGGCTGTCTCTGGTCGTATTGGCCCAGGGTATTCACCAGAGGGTTAGGGTGGTTCTGGAGTTTATTGTACATTGTTCGAGCGCAAGTTTTGATCACGTCGACAATGTACGGGATACCGGAATGTTCGTGTAGGATATGGGCAGGAAATCTTCGGCCTGTATCATAGATCATCCTTAATGCCCGGTTCTGCAACGTCTGGAGTCTGATGAAGGTGGACCTAGCCACCACTCCCCAGATCTCGCATCCGCACAGGACCAGAGGCGGGATGATCGCTCGATACAGCTGAAGCTTCAGGCGTAGGGGCATGGTTTGGGAACTGAGGATGGGGTACAACTGCCGCAGGACAGCGTGGCCTTGCAGTACTTTGCCCCTGACGTGATGTCTATACGTCAGCCGCCGGTCCAGCGTGACCCCGAGATACTTCGCCGTAGTGACCCAGGGGATCCGACGGCGCCGAAGCACGAGGTCCAGCGGGAGCCGGTTGGCTATCGTATTAGCCAGGAGAATCGCAGAGCTTTTCTCCGGGTTAATAGACATACGCCAGTTCTCGCACCATCTATTGATGGCACAGAGGTGGGCTTGTACTTGTCGGTAACTGTAGCGCGGGTTCTTGTTAGTAGCGAAGATCATGAGATCGTCCGCATACTGACAGATGTGTGTGTTGGGGTGCGTCGGGAGATCGGCCATGTAAGCTGCAAAAAGTGCCGGTGACAGTACACTGCCCTCGGGGACTCCTGCGCCAATGGGCCTTTCTCTAGAAAATGATCCCTCCACCTTCACCCGGAAGCTACGTTCCTGTAGGAAACTAGCCACCAAGTAAATGTATGGAGGGGGGATTTCCTGCTGTATGAGCTTGTAGACAAGCCCTTAGTTGGCGGCGCCGTGGCCGAGCGGTTAGCGCGCTCGCCTACCACATAGGCGGCCCGGGTTCGATCCCAGGGACCCGCATGTGGTATTCGTGGTGGACGAAGCGGCGTCAGGGCGGGTTTTCTCCGGGTACTCCGGTTTCCCCCGCCATCTCATTCCACCGGTGCTCCATCTTCATTCCATGTATCATCAGTGTCACCGCCTGCGGTGCCGTAGTAGTAAAAGCGGGCGTTAAACACTACAAACAAACAAGCCCTTAGTTGTTTACTCTGCCCTTATGTAGGACTTCCACGCCAGTGCCTAGGGTCAGACGCCTGTCGGAGAGTAGACGAACCTATGAACCGGACAGAGTGAAGATCTGGTAGCGGTTGGTCAGCCAAGCACCAGGTATGATAGCGAGGAAGAGAATGATATGAAATGTAGGCGAAATGGATGAATGGAAAGGTGATGATGGAGCAGTTTGTAGAATGACTGGCGGGGGAAATTAGAGAACCCGGAGAAAACCCGCCCAGACGCCACTTCGTTCACCATGACACATCCGGATCCCTGAGATCAAACCCGGGCCGCTTAGCTGGTAGGCGAACGGTCTAACCGCTCGGTCACGGCGTCGCCAATCTCCTAGTAACTACTCTTACAAAACATTTTTTGTACGTTGTAACTAATTTGTGTCACTGATATTGTTAAGATGGTTTGGAAGTTGAGAATCTCATTTATTCTATGGAAATAAAAGAAACTTGAGTACTGAAAGAAATGACCAAGAACACCAGTGCAGGAAGTAAAACCATCACAATACAACCATTTATTTTGATATATTTATCAAAAATAAATAATAATGTTAATAGCATCATTCAAAAGACTTTTTTTTTCTAAAAAAATTCATCTTTTTTATTCATGGTGCTAAAATATGTTAGTATTCCCAGTGAAATCTCAAACTGCTGTCATCAGCTTTTCCAATCTTCTATTTCCAAACCACCCTCGGTATACCTACTCGCGGGAGGCACCCCATCTTGAACTTAGGCACAAAAGATGTTCCATAGGTCGAAAGGCAAAGTACCCTCTCCAAACCGTGCCATAGAGTAATAATCAAAACAGCATCAGTAAATTACCACATCGCATATATCTGTAGCTCCTTAAAGAAATAAGTTGATATAGAAGGTGTATGTACTGCAAGCAAGCAACTATTGAAGGATACTATTTATATTTACTTTTATGAGATTCAGGTCGTTGGGGATATACGTGCAAGTATTTTTATTGGTAATTGACGACAATACAATGAACAATATTACATCAATATTTGCTTCATTTGTGAACTTATAATTTTACTTATAAAGAGTAGTATGTTTTCAGATTGGTTAGTGCTGCTAACTAAGCATGGCACAGAAAGCATGACGCAGATAACGAATGGTGCACAGGAACCGAGTTCCAAAGCGTTCTACAAGGACAATGACCTCGTGCTACCTAGGCCAATAGGTCACCATTGACATACGAAGCAAAACGGACAATCTATACAACAGGTGTTTTTCATTTCAAGTACAGTTACGACCGTGCAAAAATCATCTGGTAGTAAACTTTGTGATTGGTTTGCGAAAAAATGTTGGACGCAGAGAAAAAACAACTAATACACCGAGTAGATACATACTAAGCTACCAATTATCAAATTATCTGCACTAACACCCCTAACAACCTGTACACCCACAAAATGTTGAATGTTCAAACAAAAGATTTGTGCCCGTACCTTGTATACAGCTCAAACTTCCTCACTCTTGACCAAAATTGGACTTATCTGGTTTTTGCATCAGACTACTGAAATTCTAAAGCTATGATGACAGATACTTGACAGCAATGAGACCTCGTACTTCTTGCTCTCACTTTCCCCTCTCAGTCGAGGGTAGACGTTGAGAAAGAGCGAGATCACAAGTGCTTCTTATGACAAGAACTCCTATCCAGACGTCTTCGCTTCCAATACTTCGACAAGAAATGTTTATAACGGTGTATACTGAATATCTACCTTTCGTGTGTTTTGGATTCTGTCAGAAAATTGTAAATCGTTAGCAACATTCATTTTAATCAGAAAAGTGACCTGTTACAAATATAAAGTTAATACTATATGGATTGTAAATATATACCAGTGGTATTTGTATCTTACGTTCTTGTTTCTGACCATATCCTACGGAGATATTTCAGTTTTGTCGAAAACAAGCTGGCAACACTGCAGAATGGGTGGGTGCCACTTTCCCTAACTCAGTACATGAACACAGTATGTTTTTAAAACGCACCTTGCTTTGTCCTTCCGTGTTTACTGTGCAAGTGTAGGCCAATCACAAGCGTTAGCTCCCAAAACACTACACGAAAGCGAAAGTGCCCGACCTGTTTACATTCACAAACCAGGCCAATTCCCTGACCAACCTCAGCACAACGTTGTCGAGTTACTTCACGTCTGACAGCTGCCCGGAGTCTTCCTTCACGCCTTTTAAGTGATTAACTATCTCGAAACCTGCCTGATGTCCCATAATTACTACCGAAGCTATGTTGGAAATAAGTTACTCTACGCATCTTACAAGTAAATCTTTAAGAGATCAGGTATTTGTGTATTTTCCATTTGTTGCTAAAATTCGTTTACCCTCAAAGTATTAACCCTAGCATTACCGGGGGGAGGGGGGTGGTGGATGTACTTTATACACACCTTCTGAAGTTTTTTTTCTAGTACTGAATTCCGTAATTGTTTGAGAGTGTTCATTGTTGCTCTTTCTGAGAAACATTGAAATTATAAGGTCCTCATACAGTACTGCCCCGCTACCTTTTACAGTGAACATTTTTCGAAAATTTTTATTTTCTGGAAAATGGCTCTAACGATTTTGATTAAAATACCACATGTTTAAGATATTTTTATGACAAATGCAATGCATATTTTGAATTTTCTGGCTATAGTACATGTAGTCCTGTTTACTCTGCATGACTTTTGCATAACTGGTAAATCGTAAGAGATAGACCAGATCTTACCATACAAAATATGTAGGAATTGCTAAAGCACGCAATTTATGTTCAAATAATTTTTTCTGTAGAGTCAACTATTTCAGAGATATTCCTTGTTATTTTTGTGAGTTTTGGAAAACAAATTTTCGTGAAATGGAACATCGTTATTCACTTTTTATATGTTAACCGTGCAAAGAGAACGGAATTTGAAAACTTTGAAAGATTTGACTATCGCTCACAGCCTACTGTATTCCTATATTCTCCTTGCTCCTACAAGGAAATAAGCAATAAGACAATTTGTACAAATGTTTATCCCAACTAACACGAAGAAGATATAGGAATAAGAGTTTGTAGGAATAGTTAGTACAAGAGTAGAGAAAGTCATGTAAGTGCAACACATCAGATTTTTTTTTGGAGAATGGCCACTGTTGAGTTGAAGTGGTTTGCGGGCCACATGATTCGATTTTGTTATCACATTAAAGGGATCTAAACTCTAAGATAAACTAATTAACTTAAAAAATAGCTAATATATGATATTATTCATGTATTAGTTATTTTTAAAATTAAATATGTTTTTTTCAGGTATAACCTAATTCTAAGATATACATTGAATAATATAAATTATAAATGAAGAATTATAAACCCTTTTATGTTTAATATAAATTTTAGTTTAAAATTTAAATAAAATTTTATATTGAAATAAGTGAATTAATATTTTACCTGTCAATGCGACACCCCACAAATATCGATGGGAATAAGGGCCACGGGTTGGACACATCTGTCTTAAAGCTTACTGCATTCGCATATGCCCCTTACACCTATAAGAAAATTAGCAATAAGATCATTTCTGAAAACGTTCATCTTGACTAGCGTGAAGTAAATAGAGAAATATGTGTTTGTAAAAGAATATAAAAAGTAATATGAGTGCAATACATCAGATTTTTTACACGCATGTCCTCCTTCATAGTGCAAATACTTAGGCAGATTATTCTTAATCCTGTCAAGCATCTTGTTGCAAATGATTGACAGCTCTTTAATGAGAAGGTTGCGCCTCAAATGCCCGTTTAGAAGCCGACGCAGTTGCACTTTACTGCAAAATCCAGGCGTTGCCCCAATTTAAAGGATCGATTAATTTAGTCACTGCTTCGCTGAAGGCAAATATTACACTCCACAAATCATATAATTACTTGTATGCCTCGCCTCGCATTAACACGGAAAATTGATATGTTTGTGTGTCCAGCGAAGCGTTTTCATGCTTTAATTATCTTTAGCAACCCTTGAATTATTTCCAGTCTTCTTTAACCAGTTACAGAAGGCAAACGTCTGTCACAAATTTATGTATTTAAAATTTTCATTCCTGCCGGATTATTTTGAACTTCTTACAATGCAGTTTAAATATCCACCGAGAAATAAGTCGATATAACTCTTCCCCCCCCCCCCTCAAGTGAATGTATGAAAATCTTAGCAAACGCATAAATGTGATCTCCCATGTAAAACTTGCGCATTAATATTATTATTATTATTATTATTATTATTATTATTATTATTATTATTATTATTATTATTATTATTATTATTATTATTATTATTATTATTAATTATTATTATTATTAATTATTAATTATTATTATTAATTATTTATTTATTTATTTAATATAAAATTCAGTTATTGGGCATTTCATAAAGTAGCAAATAGGAGTCTGTCATAGATACCTTATGCGTTATGCGATGTCTAAATTAAATTAGCAAACTTAAAATTATCCTTAAAACAGATCAAAAATAATTGGCAACTTGAAAATGGTAGTAAAACGTGTATGCATATATGAAAGGGGTTTTCTTGTATTCTTAAATTAATTGAATCTTAGACAGTCTTAAGTTTAAAATTCTTAATTTCTAAGGAAGCATATTATATATCCTGATTGCATAAAAGACACTCGTATTATAGGTTTAGTTAGCCTAGAAAATGGTGTTTTAGATGTTTGTATTGTGGAAATGAAGATTACTTCACTGTTCATAGTTTGAGATATGTTTCTTTAAAAACATTAAAGTATGTAAATTATAGACAGTTAAAACTCCTGTCAAAGATCTGCAGGAAAAATCAGGAAAGATATACAAGTAATATGGGATTAAACCTAAAATCGATTGCTTTATCTTAAATTAGGAAGTATCGTTAAGACTGGGTAAATAAAACGTTTATATTAGCTCGGGAGAATTATGGGAAACGATAGTATGATGGAAGTCGTATATGAAATAATGCATACCATAAAGTGCCCTCGAGGGCCATGGCTAGATGATTAGGTGGCAATTATTATGGTCAGAAAAGGGAGAAAAAGTGTTCTGAAAATGCATACAATGAAATGACTTAAGTTTAAATCAGCTACCTACACGAACGTTTTCATCTCATTTATTGGGTTCTAAAAACACTAAAAAAAATTTCACACCTAAAAGTAGGTCATTCTTAAGGAAAAAGGTGGGCTGATTTTTAAAATTGCCACAGAAATCTCCTATCACGTCAAGTTAAAAAGGTATAAAGATATTTAGGTTCTCACCTCCGATATTTCAGATCAGATATTACGTCACATTTATAATTGTGATAAAGTGATATATAGTATGGTACTGTATGATGGTGAATTAAGATTAATTCAAAATGTCTACATGCTTGCAATAATATTTGGACTACGTATTTAAGGGATATACTTATAACTCTGTTTAAGTGTTTGGTAGTAAGTGATTGCCTCTTGTTTTGCTGTCTGTGTTCTCTCACAAGAAACCAACAATAACCAACCCCCCCCCCCCCCCCCATCACTACTGGGTCCTTACGACCTTGGTACCTCTTCTCCATGTCCTGATGAAACCATTTCCTTTGTTCATCACTAACAGCACCCAGATTTTACGAAAAAAAGTCTAGATGTGAATGAAGGAAATGGATTTTCAAAGACTTTCTATAACCCATGTCTTCAGGAAATTTGACACCACACTTTTAGCTTTTCTTTGTTTGCAAGAAAACCACGCATAACCCTTGTAAATGATTGCCAAGCTGCTAATTCTACCATTTGCAACTTTTCTCAAACATTTCGCCCTCCATGAGATTTTGGATTTGAGGTCCAACAAAAATTCTTTTTTTCAATTTTGCGTAATTAATTGTTTAAACTTGCCTTACAAATGTGCAGATCCACTACCGTTCTTGTTGACTGCCTTAACAAAATTCATCAGCCCAAGTTTTATATATAAGGCAGGGAAAAGAATTTTACCAGGCTGAACCAATGATGTTTGCTTTACATTATTCTCACCTGGAACATATTTCTGCTGCTTGCCCTACTGTTGTACTACATAAAGTTTTCTTAGCCATTCTTTCATAACTTTCCGTAAGACCTACAAAACGGAAAATTGGAACAGATGCGACATGATGCGTCATTTTAAGCTTCATTTTCAGACTATAGGTGTGGAAATGGACTAAAAACATGTACTATCTTCGTGGAGGTAAATTTCATGTTGGGTAGTGTAATTAATAACCTTATCGCATTGGATTACACAAAACATTTCAGTGTTTCGATGCTAGCGTCTCTGAGGCTTTGGGTTCAGTAGATCCTTTATGCAGAGAAACTCCTCTCGATTTCTACAGAAACCATTCAGTCAAAGTTACAGCGTTTTCCACATCTAGATGCTCTTCAACTTGAATTTGAATTTGTCTTTAACAAATCCATAAAGGTTACCCCTAACACGCATTGACTTCTTGCAAACTCTGAATCCATCAGGTGAATACTTGTGTTCATTCACTGCAAAAAGTTCGTACTGTGGGTCTTTATTGTTGAGTCGAGTCGAGTCTAGAGCACGTATGAAGCATTTGATGTTATCATGAGTAACTTCCGGGTCTGCTTGATGACTACTGCGTCCGATGAATCTAGAACACATATGAAGCATTTGATTTTAACAAGAAAATTGTGCATCTGATACAAAAGTTATCACTTTTTGTTGGCAGGAGACCGGAATCACAGATTAAAATATAACCTTTGGGATAGCGAATCTGACCAGGAAGATGGAAAAACTCATTTTAGAGTTCACAACGGGCAGTCGTCTTCAAAACGTTGATAAAGACCAAACAGAAATATAAGAAGCAGATCTTATTGAGGCATTGAATGCATTCTACGAGTAGGATACAAACATGCTGCATCATGCTTCTCATTAATTTCATGAACATCTCTATGGCTCTACAGGTGTCAAATTAATATTTTATGCATGAGAGGATATGATTGTTTGCCCTTATTTACGGCTGATTTCATAAATGGACATGGCAGTAATGAAAATTTACGGTCTATCAGACTTCCTTGTGTCAAACCTTAGAACCGTAATTTCATCAAGCTGCCGAGATGTTCGTAGTCAGTGGTTTCGAGTTCAAGGGCAGCTCCTCTTCTATTCTTCCCTCTTTTCAGTTTCCTCTTTCATCTTCAAGGATTAACCATTTGACTTTCAACAAGAGTAGAACGGAGTGGACGAATTGCCGTGTTCTAGACCTCACTAAAATTCACCCTGACTGTAAATTACATCAGTGTTTCTGACCAAGAAATTATACTCAGTCAATGTTGGTAGTAATGGACCAAATATCCCCTTCAAGAATTGATATCTATTCGTTAAGTCTGGATAGGACCCCAAAGTTGGTAACCTTTGTTCTGCGTTCCGACGCATCCTCTGGGCCCTTCCATATCCAACTAATAAATTTGTCAAATCCATTTATATTATTTCAAGAAATGCTACATTAACAACAAGATGTTCCGGCATGATGACTTTTAAAATACTATAAATAACCTGCATAGATGTCCTTTCAATGATGTAAAGTGATAATTGTGAATTTATTTTTATTATACTTTATTAAGCCCTTTATACCCAGTACGAAGCTCGATTAGAGCAAGTTGCCTGGATGTGGGTTTTTTTCCGAGGCATTCTCTTATCCTGAATGATGAATTTCGGGTAACTCTGAGCTCTATGGACCCCGGGCCCATTTGAGCATCATTTCATCCATTTCATTCATGGTCTTATATAACCTAACTGGTTAAAGGACATTAAAGTTTAACAATTTCGGAAACCTGACATAGCGTATACCTATATTTTCTTCAGAAATTAAAAAATTACCCAGATCTACTTCATGCTAATTAGATGAACATTTGCATAAATGGTTTCATTACACATGTCATTATGGAAACAAAGGTGATGTAAAAGAGAGAACGACAGACAGACTAAAATCTTTAAAAAGTGGGTCGTTATATGTTTGCTTTGAAATTTGCTTCTTGCATGACATCATAAGAAACAAAAGGATGCTAACTTGGCACTTTATCAAAATACGATAGTCTTGGTAAATTCAAACCAACAGCAAAATGTTGTTCGGATGTCGTCAGTGCCACAAAACATTTTGACATAAATTGTGTTTTATCTTGCTAAACAACCGTTTTGTCCAGCTCTTGCCAGTTAAACGAAGTAATACAAACTTTGTTAAGAGTATTCAAGATGTAATTTGTATTAATTATTCATCTATCTTAAACATATGGTACTTGAAATCAAAATCGTTAGGGACAGTTTTGAATACCTACATTAATGAAGCTTGTAAAGGAGATGGCAAATTATTTTGAAAATCAAGTGTTGAAACTTTGGACGATCCTGAACTTAAATGTTTATTGGACATTTCGTTTTTTATTTATAATATTCACTTGCACACGAGATCTTTTTCTAAAAACTCTTGAGCTCAGAGACCTCTAAATATCTATTTCTGGTGAAATCTCGGATACAATTTTGACTAGAACACATTAAATAGATTACTTTCTCTAGCAATGGTGGTTGTGTGGTAGAGAAAGTAAAGAAGAAAACACTGAAAACAAAAACAATTATTAGGTATTTTATTCCTTAATTTCTGCAATTACGTTAAATCCTTCATGATTGAAACTGAATCGTGTTCATGTAACTACAGAAAGACCCAAAAACACCCGAACCGCTCCGCGATGTTTTTCCACTGCGCACTCGGAAATACGATAACGCAGCTGCTGTACACAAGGTCACGCGATTGACTTGTTTTCCTTTTCTCTGAAAGTGCAGTATAGAGCTGACGCACTATTGTGTGGTTGAGTTACTACCGGTGTGTTTTATTATTCTGTCCTGTACTTAGTTACAAAGTGCATTATGGCTCATCTACTGCACAGTGTGTATTTATCTATGATCGTATGTGTTAAATCAATCAGCTCGCCAAGTGAAAGTACGATTTCAGTAGATTTCCTGGTGATATGCGATTTCTTTCTCTGACTTTAAGCATAAAGTGTACAAAACAAACCCACACACTCTGGAAAAATTAAAACAAAATATCCGCCAGGAAGTTGGCAGCATTTCTCAACGTGAACTACGGTGAGTGATGGATAGTTTCCTAAAGAGGTGCTAAAAATGTATGGACAACGATGGTGGCCAGTTTCAGCATCTCCTTTAATAACATTGATAAGCAAACCTTCAAAAGTAGTTTTAAAAATGTTGCATGGTTTCATCCGCGCTGTTCTATGATAGGGGCAGTAGGCGAAGAGCGCCGAGGACGCGTGCAGGCAAAACACAACGCAGCCGGTTGGGAGTCTTTTGGGTCACCCGTTATTATTCTCTGAATGTGAACCAGTGATCATTAAATCCTCAATTGTATTGAGTGGGTATATTAATAATGCAATATTTGGTATCTTTGTGACTCATGTTCTACGCTAATAATTGGTATTCATTAAAAATCGAAAATTAGCAGTGAAAGTTTTGTTACACTGTTGTTACATGTGTGGATTCGATTAGTGCATTAGGGTATCTGAAGTTGTTACTAATGATCTCAGCATTCTCTTTTACTCTTCTATTAGTTCAGTTTCCTTTACTTTCTGTATTATTTAAGTATTTCATCCTAAAATTTAATAGTGAGATTTCACAGGAAACACAAGTTTTGACCCTCCCTGAATTAAAAGAGAAATAATTAAGGATTTTCAGAAAAATATCTGTGTGTGTTTGTGCGCGCGTGTCTATGAACAGCATAACTCAAAACCAAAGTCGTTTAAACACCAACCTTGATATTTAAGTTTGTCTTCTAAGAATGTAACACAAAGATTAAAAAAAAACTATCGAAAACTATCCTTCCATCGAAAAATATTCGAAAATGTTGATTTTTCTCATATAACTTTTGTTAAATTATTTTCATTAAACCACCATATGTTTAATATGTTTAAGACGTTTTCATGATAAATGTATATAATGAATTTTCTAATAATACCCTCTGAATTCCTCTTGCCTCTGGATGATCTCTGCGTCATTGTAAATCGTAAAAGGTATAAAAGATCTTACCATACAAGAATGCAGTTCTCGGTAAAACATTTTTTTTTTTAATTTAACAATTATCAAGATTTTCGGTTTCTCTTTGTAAATACTTTATACTTTTCTCAAATAAGAAGTCGTTAATTAATTTTTTTCCTTGGTCCTCCAGAGAGACAGCAATTTCAAAGCAATCTAATCGCGGCCAGCTGTTAATACTTTTGACACTCGCTAAAGCCTACTGTATTCCCGTATTTCCATTGTATCTGCAGTAAAATATATAATAAAAACATTTTTACACCTATTTTTTCCGGATTAATACGAAGTAGATTGAAGCGTTGTTTTAGGATAGTTTGTTGAAGAATGGATAAATAATTATTTGGTACGAGTATGGACAGGTTGCCCAAATGGAAAATAAGTGAATGTGTGTTGATTGATATGCTATCATGTTGCTGAGTGTATGTATGTATTTATTTATTTATTTATTTAAAAAATAACTGGCAAAACATCTGTTGTATGAAATGATTTCTTTAGCAATAAACTGTGTGGAGTGAAAGAATAAGGTCGCAACTCTTATTGGAAAAAGTTAATTGAGATGAAAACGCTGTGGCGCAGATCTGATACGACCATAATATCGTCATTAGCGGGAGAGGGGATGTTGTTGGTTTGTAGGCTTCAGCTGTTGGAGGGGAAGGGAGACACGTTTGTTTGGGGTAGATGTGCAGTTCAAGATTTTCCCTGCAGCAGGCGCTAGTGTAGATATTGCATATGGCGGATATTGACACGGGGTGGTTTGGTGTTACGCCAGCAAATCAACGTCAGCTGAGACAATCAGGTAATTTTTACACGTTTTACTTTGGTGCTGTTAATAGTAGTAGTAAACAAGGTTTGCTGCGTGCCAGAGACGCCAGGTGCGGCTGTGTTTCCCAGTGACAAGCTGGTGGTTCAATTGGAGTCGAGGGCCCGAGAGAATATCGATTGTCAGGTCCTTTCGTCGGTCTGGTGCTGCCCCATTCGGGCCAGGCGCGTGAAATGAGGTTAGGGAAGCAAGTGTCAAAAATTCTTACCGTTCTTCAAGCTAGAAAACTGCTGAAAAAAATATATAGGCGAATTAATGCTGTCATGGTTGTTGGCGCCTGTTTTGGTGATAAAATCAATAATATTTTGTAAATATACTCTCCAGCCTAGATATACGCCGTTATCGACCCTCAGCTGTTTCCGAAATGACGCGCTTAGTGTCATTCTCCAGTAGCTATTATTTTAAAAATGTCGTAGCTAATTCAAACCATAAAATCAGCTATTAAACGCTACATTAAAAGCGTTGCACAAGTTAGTTTAGTATGAATTTCTACAACAATGTTGTCCCCACGGGTAAAAAAAAATATTGCATTGTATTCACACGACTTTCTCCACTCTGCTGCTTTTCAAACAATATTTTGCTAATCTTTCTTTACTCATTTAAACATGTCCTTGTAGGTATAAGAAGGTTCGATTATGCTAAAGCGATAGTCAGATTTTCAAAACGCGTACCGCTTTTTTTAAGAGAAGACTGAAATTTCGAGTCAGAACAATTTTTTCGCAAATGGTTAAGAGCACCAAAAGTTTTATTTGACATAAATTGTGTGTTTTAAGGAGATTACGTGATTTAATTTTTATTTGGCATAAACAGTGTCTTTTAACGTGATCTACATGATTTTCTGTGTCTCTTCCAGATTATCAATTACATAAAAGCCGCTCAGAATGACGAAGAGTTTATTACCAATGAATTCAACATTACATTTTGTCATGCAAATATCGTAAACTTATGCATTTTAATCAAAATCTGTAGAGCCAGTTTGAGAAAATCAATAATAACGAAAACGCTTCCATCCAAAGAGTAGTTGGGGGTAGCGGAATTATCTTCCATAAGTTTTGTTTGGTGTTGCATAACATCCGCCAGCAAGGAAAGCGGGTGGCTGAGGGATTCTCGAACCTCATAGAACCTCTTCCATTGCCCAGCTGAGCACCGTCGATTATCATATGTCAGTAGGGCGCATGGGCGAATCGACTTCCGGGAAATGTTACGGTGCCGAAGGGCATAAACTCGTGCATAGAAATCCTTTGCAGAGTACGTTTCATATCGGCTTAGCGTTTCTACTCGTGTTTAGAAGACAGTTTATTCGTTCGTATCCTTGAGGCATTCTAAACGTACAGAGTAGAAAATATTATGAGTGTTTTAAAGTAATTGCACATTGCAGTTAACGGGTTTGTTGAGTTTCATTTCTCTGTGAATTTCCTATGCTGGAAATAGTTCATTCGACGCCCTCCCCCAAAATATTATATATACATGTTTTGAAGTCCCCTGAACCCCCAAAAAAGCATTAAAGTGTGTGTATGTGAGAGGTCCTTTGACGAAGGGAATGAGTATAACTGCAGTTGTAAATGAAATATAAAAAGTTGATTTAAATGTTAAACTTATTATCGATAAATTATAGCATCCCAAGTTTTAATAATTTAAGAATTTAAGATGTAATACGAACAGCATACGAAGAAAATTTTCGTGTTACATTCACACGACCTTCTTCCGCCACTGCCACTTTCAAATTATTCCTGTGGAAGCTTATTTTTTGTGTCTACTTCATGCAAAACAGATAAAGGCTTGTAGAAATGGTTTCAATATGCGTTTCTTCATGGGTTGAAGCAATAGTCGATCTTTAAAACACAGTTCGCTATATGCAGATTTTGAAATTCTATACATCTTGCACACATCGTAACAAACATTTGAATAGTGACAACAATAACAGACCAATCTCGGAAATAACAGTTGCCACAAAAAAGTTTTTGAAATAAATTGTGATTTATAGAGGTCTACACTTTTTGTGAAGAAAGCTCTTGTCATGGTTTATCGTACACGATTATAGCATAGACAAAATTGATTCAGAATGATGAGGACTTGATCTATGCACAGAATATTCAGTACACCTTTATAGTAATGTGGTATTTTAACAAAAAATACTCGTCATTTTGGAGACAATAAAAATAACAAAAGGATTCCCATGTAAAGAATAGTCTGAAGTGGGGAAGTTTCTCTTGAAAATCTTCGTTTACCACCCTTGGAAGATGCTGAACTTAAGTACCAAATTTGTATCTATCCGCACACACATTTTTCTAAAAAAGATTTATTTTTTAATTTAGGGACATCGAAACATTATGAACTTTAATGCATACTTCTTCAAAGAAGGTGCTTGATAGAGTAAAACGAAGGGTCATTCTGGACCTATTTTCTCTAAAATAGCTTTTCATTAAATTTGAGATAGATAATGGCACAACGAGTAACACATTATTTAAAGTTTCCTGTATTATTACTTTCTGTACTTAGTACTTACAGGAAGCAAAGGAAGTATATATTCCACCCAAAAATTCGATACCAAGCCTGTACCTCAATGTTGTTGATATACTAATTTAAAACATTTAAAACAAACATCCCCAAAATTACAAATAAAGACATTACCTTTAACTTTAGTATTTATTTACATCACTAGTTGCATTCTAGTATCGTGCTGTGAATATAAGGTATTTTGGTAAAAGAGAAAAATCCACTTCATAGATTTACAATCTATTATAATAAGATGTACTCAAATTCCTTTTTCAGCTTGATTACTTGAAACTATAGCTATTTCGCAGGAAATACACGTTTCGAGGTACCCTGAATCCCCCCCCCCCCCCCAACACTTTTTAGAAAAGCGTGTGTGTTTGCGTGCGTCTGCGCGTGTAATAATTGAAAAATATACCTAGGTAATGGATTCAAACTTATTTTGTTTATTATGAAAAAGCTTTTAAAATGGCCTATATCACTATGATTGAGAATTACATTTTTTACTTTCTCTATTAGGTATAGTAAAGTGGAGGAAACATTCTATTTCACCTAAAACTTCGATGTCGACATTTCATCGGAAATATATGTTTTGAAGCTCCCTGAAAAAAAAATTTAGAAAGAGTTCCTTGTGTTTGTGTATGTGTCTGTGTGTCTGTCAGTGTGGACAGTATAGCTTAAAGACGAAAAGTCAGCTAAAAACCTAACTTGGCGTTTAAGGTTAATGTCTTTCAAGGATGCGACACGAAGATTTTGAAGAAAATTGCTGCACCCTAAACTACCGTTTACATGGAACATTTTTCGAAAATGTTTATTTTCTTGAAAATGGCAAACGATTTGGATTAAAATGTCATTTTTATGACAAATGAAATGTATATCTTGAATTTTAGCCCGTGTAGTCCTATTTACTCTGGACGACTTTTGCATAACTGGTAAACCGTAAGAGATAGACCAAATCTTACAATACAAAAAATTTAGATATTGCTAAAATACACAATTTGTGTCTAAATAATTTTGTTTTGTAGAATGAACCATTTCGGAGATATGCCTTGTTATTTGTGTGAGTTCTGGAGAACTTATACTTCCGCCAAATGGGACATAGTTAATCATTTTCTATATGTTAATCGTGCAAAGAGAACAACATTTGAAAGCTTTAAAAGATTTGACTATCGCCCAAAGCCTACTGTATTCCAATATTCCCCTTGCACCTACAAGGAAATAATAAGATAATTTGTACAAATGTTTATCTCAACTAACACGAAGAAGATATAGGAATAAGAGTTTGTAAGAAGGATTAGTACAAGAATACAGAAAGTCATGTGAGTGCAACACATCAGATTTTTCCATTAGCAATCTATAAAGATAATGTTTTAAAATGACACATTCTTTTCAAAATCTCCATACAAACTGCAGAAAATAATCATATTTGGGATGTTTCTTAAGAATCTTAGAGGATTTTCTACATAAAACCCACATATCTCACTTAAAGCGCAACAAGATGAGAAGAAACTACCCGAGGACGGTTGGATATATAATTAAATCACCGTAATTTATTTGTGGGACAGTCTAATATTACGTTGTTTTCCATGTGTTCTATATTCCACTTGCATAATTGCATTGATTACCGCATTTAAAAAAATAAAAATTAATAATACTGTTAACGCTTCGTTAATTCGGAAACACAAATGCTATTCCCATTAAAGAGATAATCAGTAATATTGTTGCTGCTGTGGTTATCGTGGATGCACCATGATGCATGCAGAGATAAAGAGAAAGGAGGGAGAGGGAGAGAGAAAGAGTGAGGGAAAGAGGGAGAGTAGGGGAGAAAAATAGGGGCGAGGAAGAAAGAGAAGTTGAAAATTTAGTAGTGTCTAGGAATCAATTTTCACCATAGCTTACTAAACTTCATGGTATTGCATTTAGATTTTGAGGCATGCTCCGTAACAAGAAATAATTAGAAAACGGAAGTTTCCCATAAAAATGTCAAACGTTTGTCAACACCAAGTATGTAATAAAAGTGGTTGTTCTGTTACACAACTGGAATATACTGTGTACTGTTGTATTCTTCTAGAGGTTCCCATTTGAGAGTTGTTCTGATTGGGTTAGTCTCGACGGAACAGTTGGTTCCGACTCACCAAAATTAGATAAGAAGTGTACTTAGTCACTACTTCCGCTACCCAATGTACGCGTTCATACCTAGGACGAGCGAATATCCAAAGTAGGACAGGACTCTAAAGCTAGCGTCTGTGTTTATCAGGTAGTGTAGGTAACAAGGGAAAGGGTGGTTTTCTTTACGAGCGATCATCACGAGACCTCAGCAGGTACCATTTACTGTCAACATTCCTAACCTTCCGCTCTACACACACGCCAAAGTTGCGCATCTATCAAGTGTATGTTCACGAATTTATTCCAATAAACACGCTGGCGCCCAGTTGGAGTATTTAATATTATTTTGTAAACGACTCTTGCAAAAGTAAACGATAAAGAAGTGGCTACTAACATTCGACGAATTTTATTTTTTATTTATGCAACCATACAGTGTAGAGAAAAACGGTAGAGGATCTTTGGTTTCCCTTAACCTCAAGAAGTCGCCGTTCAAGTCTGCGCATTCATGCCTCTAATACCTTGTATATATAATTTATTTTTCTGGTCAAATACAGCCAACCTCAGAGGTTAAAATGAGAGGTGTCTTGATTTTGTTTGTGCAATGACAAAGCGTTATCTAAGTTAGGAAAAGTCATATGCAGTGCATGTCAACCTTATCCTCGCTTCCCTGAAATACTGCTACCTTATTGAGTTCAGCGTACTCGAGCGGGATGTGTCCCAGCCAAAAACTGGAACGAGGGCTTGGCTGGTTCCCAAACTTGGATGTTATCGGCTAGACAGACCAGTCCAGTTGTTAGATGTGACACGTGCTCTGCTAGATCAACTAGTTATTTTCTTCTCGTATTTGCATGCAAATTTTATTTCTCAAAAATGTAGCAGTTGCTTTCACACGACTTTCTCCGCTCACTCTTATACAAACTACACTTACAAAAGGTTATTCCTGTGTATACTTTTGTTAACCGAGATCCTTTCATAACACATTTACAGATGTTATCGGAATAAGGAGAATGTTAATCAAACCAGCACAAAATTTACTTTCAAAATTAATAAATTTAAATATAATCGATATAATGTTAATAATACATACTGTGACATGGGTCGTACAACAACATACGGGTAGGGGGAGGGGCAATGTGACCTTGTATACGGGAAGGGGGTGTGTGTGCACGTGACTATAATAATAGCGATAAAACAAAAGAAAGATCCGAGACGGCAGGGCAACTAGCGACTGTGTGTATGTGATCGGGCAGCGATGACACCAGCGAGGTCTAGATGCTTCTAGCTGATTCTGCTGAGTCATCACACACGTGCACATGGAAAGAACTTGATCACGTGACACCGACTCCAGTATAAGTAGTACAGACAGCACAGCTGTTTGGTGTCAGTTTTTAAGATATACTTAGTGATAGAGTTGTAGTGAATTTTGTTCTGTTAGTTACAGTTAGTTTTAGTTACGAGAGTGAGTCGGCCAGCCTGTCAGTGAGTACTTATGTGTCGTCGAGTGATTGTATCGTTATAGTAAACATATAAGAGACAGTGAAACTGGAGAAAGACATTGGAAGACTGAGAAAGATTATCGGAAGAGCAATTCTGAATTGTAGAAGCAGAGAAGACTATAAATTGTGTTAGCAACGACAAACAAATTGTGCAATAAACTTTAGAGGAGAATAAAGTATTAGAAAACTAACGGGATTTCAAATTTTGCCGTTTATTTACAATGCTTACAGCTTGAAAAAATTGTATTTGAAAATGCAAAGCTATAACGAAGTATATCACTGAAATAGTTAACGTCAAACACGCAAATTGTCTAGTTTAGTGATATGTACATTTATTAGGGAAGGACTTTGCCGGCTATTAACAAAAAATCCAAGGTAACATTTTTCATGCAGATATCTTTAACCTATATTTTAAGCAAAATGTTCAGAGCCATGTTCAGAAAATCAAATCAAATGTTTCATGTAAACGCCAGTTTGGCTTGAGGATTTTCTTAAAAATCTGAATGTCGCATCTTCGGAAGATACAGAACTTAAACACCAATTCTTGTGTCTACGCGACTCTTTATTTTCTAATTTTGCTGTTGACAAGCACAGGCCTGCGCGCAATCTTTTTCGAAGTGATTTTGAGATTCTCAGAAATCTCAAAACCTTTATTTCTGATGAAACTTGGTATTCAATTGTTGGGTGGGATACACTGCTTCCTCTATGTCTACGACTTACCACTTGAAAAGAGTTGTTAAATATTTGAAAATTAAAGCCAGTAACGTAAAATATCCCGGAAATTGTATTGGACGGAGTACACCTCAACATTGCGACCCAGCTGGATCTACTGTAGGCTCCCGGGAGGGAGACATGAGGTGAAGGAAGGTCACAAGCCAGCAGCTGGCAGAGAGAGAGAGAGAGAGAGAGAGAGAGAGAGAGAGAGAGAGAGAGAGAGAGAGGGAGAGAGAGAGAGAGTGGAGCACCGAGGCAGAGCGAAAGAGGTGTGCGGAAGTCCTCACAGTTTGGTAGATAGCCAACTGGCGCGCCACCATCCAGCAAACCTAGCGGACTGGGCAGCGGCACGTAATTAGCTTAAACGGGGGCAGGGGAAAAGGTTTACAAAGCTCAAGCAACCGCACCATCTGCCCGAACTACCGCGTTGACAACACCTGAAAGTTGATACGGGAACGGGAATGAGGAAGGGAGGGAAAGGAAATCGTGGAATCAACGTAAGCACCCCAGCATTCGCCTAAGGGGTCGAGGGGGAACCACGGAAAACCGAAGTTCAGAGTACGTGGTCGCCGTGGGTCGAACCCCCGGATTTGTTTTATTAACTTCTACCAACCTATTGTCATATCGGACGATGAATGGATTAATGGATGAAATTAGTGAAACGGTGTTCAAATGAGCCCGACTTCCATAGAACTTAAACTTAGACGACATTTGTCTTCTCAGGTTAAGGGAAAACTCGAGGGGGGCCTTATCCGGATAACTCGCCCTAACCGAGATTCAAACTCGGGACCTCTTGAATGTCAGTGAAATGGTTTGAACTTTCCAATACTTACACTTTTTAAAACAGGAAGTCATCGTTTTTCCTTCTCCCTCTAGTCATCCAAAGCGAACGAATTTTATAGGATTATATACTTTTAAAGGATTTGATTATCGGTTACGTCTACTGTATTCCTATTTCCGTTGTACCTACAAGGAAGTATATAATAAAAACCACTTCTACAAACGTTTATCTCCATTAGTGGAAGTAAATAGAAGAATGCGCTTTCTTTAAGATTATTCTGTTGAAAATGGGAAGACAAAAATCATGTGATTGTTATGCACTCGTCCAGTGTGGGAGTCTTAAAGGGTTAAATGAAACCAGAATACAAATAAACCACAGACCTTTTTCTGCCGCCTTCTCTGGCTTATCTCGAAAAAAAAACCAATATCTTGTTATAATAACAAGCTTAGTTCTATAAAATGTGCAGAATTATATCCCAGAGGTTATAAAGAAGCTCTTACAAAGCCAAAGCAATAAAACGGGATTTGCAAACGTCCCAATACGTAACAAAGTTTTATGGTTCAAGGTCTACAACGTGGAGTTCCTCTTGAGGAAGCCTTATATGGAGCTACCGGTTTGGCAACGATGAACAACAGTGCGTTGTAGATTAACAACTTGAAAACAGAATCTTTGTGTCAAGCGAAATGAGGCTCATTAGAACTGCAGTCCAATTTGGAAACATTGAATATGTAGGTACGTTCGTGGATTAATAATTTAAAAACGAATCTTGACTGGAAAGCAAGTGGGGGGGTCAGTAAAATTGCAGTCCAGTTTGGAAACGTTGAAGATGGATGTTCGTGGATTAATAACTTATTGTTAAAACAGAAACTTGACTAGAAATCAAGTGGAGACTTCGTAGAATTGCAGTCCAATTTGGAAAGAATGAACATGTGTTCGTTGATTAACATAACAATAATGATAAATATTATTATTACGATTATGATTACTGTTATAATAGCCTTTAATATCTATAGGTCAACGGCTTAGGCTAAGAGGAAGGTAGCTCGATATGCTTTATCCATATTTGAGCTAGGAATATGGAATTCTCCTATCTTTGACTTTGATAGTTTTGTGTTAAGTTAGATTTGATTTCATGTATTTTAAATTTCACTCCTCTACTCCCTTAGTATCGATTGGCACAAGATTTCACTCTTTGACATTTAATACTAGTTTTCACTTTGTCACTTGTTCAATTATGTCCTATTCTCTTTGGCACACGGTCACGCTGAATGAGTATTGCCAAGTTTTTTGGTAGAGAAAACCCCCCTAAAGGCCTTCAAAATCCCTCAGAAACAAAATAATTCTTTCTGCTCATAAAACCTAACTTTTGTTGACTTGCTCTCATGTAAGACTTTAATTAATCTAGAATATTTTGTCATTTCGGACTTCCTGAAAAGTACCAAAAAAAAATTAGATATAGCAATGACTTAAACATTTTTGGGAAGACATTCTGATGTAAATTAAGAGAATGGCACATACAAACAAAAACAACAATTTCATAATTTTCTTTTAGAAAACAATGTGCAGAAGAATTGTGTTTAGCCATCATGACATTGGCGTTATAGGCACAGAAATCAACAATGTTTTCAGTACACAGACATGCTTTGATAGGCAAGTTTGAACACAAAAAAGATTCTCAGCTGTGGCATCTTTAATTTGAACAGTCTAAGAGAAGATGCTACATGAAACTCGCTAATGACTATGACAATGCATCGATTTTTAGCACTTTCCAAATTTTACTTTCGTCAATCAAAACTGAAAATACTTTTCCTTTCAAGGATTCTATATTCTTTTCCTCTACAACCCTGTAGATCACAGTAGACACCTAATTTTTGTTCGTTTAAATGTCATACCACGTGCAGTAGTGGAATCTGGTAATGCAGTCTGTAATTCGCTGAAGTGATTCATATAATTGAAGCTAACATGCTCAATTATATATAATGCAGATTTAAGTTCTGCTGTTTTAACCATTAGTTTATCAACTGGTTTTCTCGCTCATTTTTGTGATACTTTTCATCTGTAATATATTTTTCTGGTGTAAAGACGTCTATGTTTATCTAGTTCACTTTTCCCTGCCTGGAGTTCCTTTTTGCAGCATATGTATTTAGCTGTAAAGAATAATTATTAACGTGGTGACACTTATGTAAACGTTCACACGAATGTTCACTCGCGCACACACAGAGCTTGCGATTAACTAGCACATGCATAGTCTCATATCTTACTCAACAGTCAACATAGAAGTAAACAACAAACTGACGACTCGTTCTCGCTTTGCGACAGTGAGCGAGTGGGGTTTAGGGACCCATTGACAAATGATAGCATTTTCTTTTTCGCGATTGTTGCATCAATGATATTTCATTAAGCATACTGCAGAAACTGTTAAGGAAGTAATACGTTCATTTAATGCTGAAGCGCCTAATGAGGAAAAATTTTTGGTTAAAAGCAGAAGCGCATGGGTAAATGAATTTGAATTCTTGAAGTTAAAAAATGTACTTGAAAAATCCCTTAATTTCCAGAGAATTCCCTCATCCCCTTTCGAATCTCGCTTAGGGTAAGTTATCCGGGTGAGGTTTTTTTCCGAGGTTTTCCCTACCCTGAGAAGACGAATGTCGGGTAACTTAAAGCTCCATGGACCTCGGGCTCATTTGAGCATCATTTCACCCGTTTCATTTCATTCATTCGTCCGATATGACACAATGTTGGAGGACGTTAATTTAAAAAAAAAAAAAAAAAAAAAAAAAAAAATCCCCTTTCGAGTTGAAAAATACGCACGCAGAGGGGAAAAATCTCTCAACCTGGCAGCACTGCGCTGTGTGACTTATTTGCTGAGCACTTGTTGGTGGGCCTTTCAGGAGTTGCGGTTCCTCGCCGTCCTGGCGCAGGCGCTGCCAGGGTTCCTCCGTCCACCTTGTTTTCGGTCTCCCTGGTCCCTTCTCTTTTTCTTTAGTCCCACATTGTTACTATATTTCTCCAGCGATTGTTGTTGAACCTTACTGCGTGACCTGCCCGTTTCAACTTCGCTACTTGTACTGCTATCGTGGCGTCTTTCACTTGCATTCTTATTTTTGTTTCTTATCCGGTCTGATATTGCCATTTATAGTATTTTCCCCTCCAGTTTTACTTTCTCTAGTTCGTATAAAAGTGAAGGAGGTGTTCTATTCCACCAAAAAATTCACCGGAAATATACATTTTGAGGCTCCCTGAATAAAAAAAAAAAAAAAGCATTTTAAGAAAAAGGTGTGTGTGTGTGTGTGTGTGTGTGTGTGTGTGTGTGTGTGTGTGTGTGTGTGTGTGTGTGTGTGTGTGTGTGTGTGTGTGTGTGTGTGTGTGTGAGTGAGTCTGTGGGCAATGGCTCTAACGGTTTTTAATTAAAATGTATGTTTAAGACACTTTTATGACAAATATGTATATTTTGAATTTTCTGGCTATAGCTTATGTAGTCGTGTTTACTCTGGATGACTTTTGCATAACTGGTAAACCGTATGGGACACGAAATCTTACGTTACAAAAATTTAGATCTTGCTAAAACACACAATTCATGTCCAAATAATTTTTTGTAGAGTGAACCATTTCGATCCTTGTTATTTGTGCGAGTTTTGCGAAACTTGAACTTTCGTCGAATGGGATGTCGTTGATCATTTTTTTATGTTAGCCGTGCAAAGAGAACGGAATTTGAAAGCTTTAAAGGTTAAGACTGGCTCAAAGCCTACTGTATTCCCATATCTCTTTGTACCTTCAAGGCAATGCGCAATAGATAATTTCTGCACATGTTTATCTCAACTAACACGAAGACGATTAAGTAATAAGAGTTTGTAAGAATGGTTAGTACAAGAGTAGAGAAAGTTATGTGAGTGCAACACGTCAGATTTTTCTCAAAGTAATCGTAATGGTGTCCTTTGTTGCTGTGTTGCTGTGTTGTTTGTGCTCCTAGTAACAAATTGTGACTGGAAAGCAGATGAGGATTCTAGAATTGCAAATGTGCATATTTTATCCCAAAAATTCTTTTGTTTCATGTGAATTTGTGGACATACCAAAATCTAAGACCTGCTTTTCGTGAAGTACCAGATAAGGATTTGCAGTCGAAAATGAAGTGTCGGATTGAGACACAGCAAAACTTTTTCTAAATAGGGCATTTGAAAGTGCTTGGCAACAATAACTGCTTTATTGGACACTGTTTTTGATAAATTAAGGATGTGGATAGACAAGATAGCAACTGCGAATTCCTCAAATGGACTCAGGATTGCTGAGAATCAGGAAATATATAGAAGATGCAGTCTTAGAAATGAAGCCCATTTAAACATTTTAAAAAGAACTTCTGGGTCATTATTGATCCTGAACGTTGGAAAAACAAAGTTCCGGAAGCACCTGAGAAATCTTTGATGCGGTTTACAGACGGCTCAAAGGATGGCCCAGGAACTGGATTCAGAGTGTGTGGCATAAGACCAAGATGTAACAAACTTTCTCCCTTGGTTAAGTGTGCTACTGTTTTGAAACAGGAATACATGTTGTCATTCAATGCATAGATGAAAATATAAAGAGAGCTTATAATGGTAAACAGATCTTTATCTTCTCAGATAGACAGGCTGCACTTAAAAGTTCTAAGTAGTCATAACATCAGAATGGTTTAAATTGCCTAAACATGATCGTGAGCCTGGCAGAACAGAATGAGGTTCAACTCATCTGGGTGCCAGGTCATAGTGGCATAGAGGGGAACGAAAAAAACTGATGAACTTGCAAGACAAGGAGTAGCTTTGTTAGACCAGATCGACTTTTGGTAAGAGGAGCTGTTAAGAACTGGTCCAAAAGAGAGCACTATAAAACCTGGCCCAAAACCCCAGTAAATAGGCATAGAAAACCATGCAAGGAAAGAGCTGAAGGGTTACTTAAATGTAATAGACTTCAGCTGAGAACAATTACTGCTTTTCTCACAGGACATGCCCCTGTGAAAAAGCATCTAAGCACAATGGCAGTGTTTCAGGGTAACTTCGATTGCAGATTGTACAAGAAAGAGACTGAAACAGCCCAGCATATTATCTGCTCCTGTGAGGCTTTGACCTACAGGAGATGCTTTTCTTTTGGGAAAATGTGTTTACAACCAGAAGAATTTGACACTACACCACTTATAACACTGTACTCCTTAATAAGGGTAGCAGGTGTAACGAACCGGATATAAAACGATACAGGTAGCACAATAAACCCACGGCTACAGTGCGTCCGGAGAAATGACGAAAATCTGTATCGAATAAGATAAAACAAGTGAGCAGAGAAGCTCAGGCGAGGACTATGCATATGTTTACATCTCCTTTTAAAGGCAATAACTCAACCCTGTGAAGGAATGAAACATTTATAGCATTATTTTAGTTATTTCAAATTTCAGAATGTACATAAAGTATTTGAAAATTGGATGAAAACTCCATTTTAAGGAGCTGAAGCGCTGAGAAAGAGAAATTTAAAAACTCAATTTTTAAAATGGAAAGCATTTTAATTCCAAGTTAATAGTTCCTATTACATACGGGTAAATATCGACAATATTAAATGTGAAAACAAATTTTGAAATTAAAGTGTTTAAATACTTCAGACTAGCGGTCTTAAATCTATTTCCTTAAGATTTTCAGAACATTTCAATAATGCATTACCTATAATTTAGCTTTGTACTTTAGTTGATTAGTTACAAAGCACATTCTCGTTGATTTTAGAATACACTAAGAAAACTAAAGCTAAATGTGGAACAAAGCGTGAGGCGATGGCAACCCCTTGTTGCGTGCAGAGCCCAAAGTCGTTTGGAAGAACTAAGATGGAAAGACCCAGTTCAAGTGGACTTGGAACACGTAAGAAGAAAAGAGGATCATATAGAGACTGAAAAGACAGAAGTAGGTCGCGAATCTTTCGGAGACTTTCTGCAGTTTAAAATGCTGAAATTGTATGTAGCGTGTTTAAGCACTCTATTTATAGGTATTTGTGAGACATGAAATAAGTATGTGGTATATTGAAATATTACTATTAGGTTTTTAAATAACACACTTACGTAATGCCTTTTTACACCACCTTGCCTATTAGCATTTATTTTCAAACTAATTCACAGCCATAGTCCTAATACATAAGGCAAGAATTGGTTCAAGATCACACATTTAATTGTGGATTACATAATAGCCTTAGGCAAGAAACAACCCTTTCCCGTCATCCAACCGTTTAGGTTAACGAGTTTAAAATTGGGAGAGAAGTGACGCCTCTGAAGATGTCCCCAACAGAGAGGAACGAAACGTTAGGCAAAACCGTTTTAAGCTATAGACCACGGCTATGGACATTGTCCGTGTTTATACACATGCTAAAAGTTTTTGTTTGATTTTTTTTTTCTACTTGACAAATGTATATAAAATCCTCTGAGAATTAACAGATCTTTATAAGCTTCTTGCAGAAAATTGCAGATGTACATTCTACCCCTAGTGTTAATATATCAAATGTATAGTATTTTAATGAACTAGATAGGGCCGTTTTTAAGAAAACAAAGTAAGAAAAATGTTTCCCTTAGTTCGCAACAGGGGGAATTTCTTGGAAAATTTTTGCGTCGCGTCTTTGCAAGATTTATTCAACTTGACAGCATTCACAATAGTAGATCTATTGCCAAAACATTGTTACACACTTGGCACGCACCATAGCTGGAGCGTGAAGCACTAGTTCACAGTTATGGATTGCGCCTGGGATGGAATTCCACCTATAAGTTTGTGGATATAAGTGCCGGCTATAGCACCGGTGGCCGCTGATTATCGTGAAGAATGTGAGGAGCTGCGATAGGCACCGATCCTGACCAAGATACTCAACGTTCCGGTTGGGAAATGCCTGATGCTGGCCCCATCACCTCCGCGCATCAGTTGGTCATCGGCCGTCGCTATGTCAGCGTGAGATCGACATTCAGATTGGCAGCCCAAGGCCCATCGGGAGTAGTGGTACGTGATACGTTTACAAACCACATACATGTAGACTTTAACAGCGACTTTTTAAGCTGAAACGTAAGTTCCTCTAGCATTTCTATTATAGTGCATGAAATTGGTAGAATGTTTCAATGCCAATATGTCACAATTCCTTTGTCGTTTACTTCTGCAATTACCACAGAAAGACGGAACTTCAAAAGCCGAGTTATTTCGGTATTTTCTATTTGTTGCTAAGAGTTTAGCCACTACATCAAATAATTGGTTTCGAGCGTGTCTATAGGAATAAATCCTTGAACATACGCTTGGCAATCGCGCATCTTCGGCGTAGATGTAGACGGAAGATCCGGAGTGTTGACAGTAAAACCTACCTGCTCAGGTCTGTGAATACTCCTCGAAAAGAAAACTGTTCCTAGACTCGTTACTGGCTGATATCAGACAGACACGTGGCGAAACCAGTTCTCGAGCCTTTCCTACTTAGGACTTTTACTCGAAGATGTAAACGCATCCATGGTAGCGGAAGTCGATTAGTAAACAAAACATTCACCTGTTCCGTCCTACTCTGTTGCCAGACTGTGCAGATAATGTGTTCAGTAATGTTCATTATCTCCTTTACTTTTCACGATAGATGAGTTTCTTTGACTTTTTTATTCGTTATATTTGATTCTACCATCCTGTGAAATCTGGGCGCTCATATTCTTTATGTGAAGTACAGTCCCTTGGAGAGTTTCTCTTCTTTGAACTCGCCTACCACCTAGGCGGCCCGGGTTCGATCCCAGGGACCCGCATGTGGTATTCGTGGTGGACGAAGCGGCGTCAGGGCGGGTTTTCTCCGGTTGCTCCGGTTTCTCCCGCCATCTCATTCCACCGGTGCTCCATCTTCATTCCATGTGTCATCAGTGTCACCGCCTGCGGTGCCGTAGTAGTAAAAGCGGGCGTTAAACCCTACAACAAACCTCTTCTCTGAAGCTTAACGGTTTAACAACAACTGACACTCGATTACTCTCCAGATGTAAAATACTGCACGTTTGAACAATGCTAAATAGTGTGTTATAATTGTATGGAAATACTTTGCTTTATGGGGATGAGCCATTGCGATTGTACAATCTGTCTTACGGACATGACCTACAATCCGATTTCATTCAAAGGTTGCAGGAATGTACAGTTTCTGAGGGGCACTGTTCTGGAATATATAACAAGTTTGCATTGTTAAAAAACAGCTGGCACAGTTATTGTTCTATTGGCGTGACAGTTATTGGATGTTGATGAAAGGAGTTAATGAAAGTGATAGCAAGGGATGGGAAATGAGAAACCCAGGCTATGAATTACTTGGAGTTGCCTGGAGGGGCAGCTGATTTGAAACTTTGCCGATACAGCGCTGAGTTTTGTACTTCTCAGCAGGCGACCAATTTACTAAACTTTTGTTATCGAGAGTTCTCGCAAGCATTTACCCTGCAAGGAAATATCTAAACCGACCCACAGATTTAATCGCGGTTAATCTCAGGCTGTAATAAAACAACAAATAATTTTGCATTTTTATGTATGGGATTGTAATCAAAAACATTACCACCCGAAAAACCAGAATAAACCAATTATATGGATTTAAAAGGTTTATTATTAATAAGAAGAAAACATCTTATGGAACATGCTAATGGAGTTGAATAACAATGGTGGGAAGCACGCAAGTGTGATTGTAGATGTGTCATAGTACTAACATAAATTACTGTCGTAAGGTCAAACACACGGAAACAATGACAAAGCAACCTTCAATAGAAACAGACCATTTTGGACTTTTAAATGAAAAACAGGAAATGTGTGGAGCACTTTTTGTGGAGTATGTCTATGTATATGCGGAAACAATGTTGCGACGAAGTGAAGACAAGGTTAAGGAGGAGAAGAGTTAAACTGTTAAACTGTATTAGAAAGATGTTTCAGGAACAATATACACTAAAATATTTGATCAGAAGAGGAAATAACAGTGGTTGATACGCAAGGCGAGAGAAAATTGCTTGCTAAGAGGGGAATAAGACAAGGGCATACCATTTGTTACACGACAAAAACAGGTGGTTCATGTGTATAGGCCAGGCCTTTCCAATTGAGGTGCCCCAGCCGGCACTGGCAGTAGCACCGGTGCCGAGCTGGGCACCGGAGAGGTGGGGGAATGTGAAGTGATAGGGGCAGCACCAACAAGGCATTCTGTTAGCAGTAGTCGAAGTATCTGCGGAGGGGGAAAGTTGCGTTAACTGTTGAATGGGACAGATCGTCAACCAGCATGCAGCTTACCAAAACAACTATTATTAATGATAATTTTTGGACACACAAACACCATTTATTCTGTACATATATTTTAGTTATCCTTGTGCGCATTTACCACTTAGGTCATTTTTGACATCGTTTTGACGCAACTGATTTCCAAACATTCAGTACAATAGATTTGAAAGCATCTGTTCGCATACATAAGTTGTACTGAACATTGAAAATTTTAAGACAAACGCATGAATTTTGGGAAATTCCTTTGTACCTGTCTTAAGTTTGCGTCGCACATAGGTTTTCTCGGCTCTGATTGGAAATTTCTTGGTGCTTTTTCAGGCTGCGCTGAAAATGGAGTCATAAAAATGTCAAGTTTAGGTGTCATGTCGTTAATTTCTTTGATAAATTAAGTTTTGGGGTTTCCCTTCGTTATTGGCAGCAGAATATAAATCTTTCCATGAGCGACATTTTGTAACGAAGGAGAAACTATAAATGTTTCGCTATCTACTGCGAGTGCAGCACCGACGCGCCCCAGCGCTAAGTGCTCGAGTTGGAAAAACCTGGTCCAAACCATGTAGTGCCCAATGTTTTGTCTTATGAGCTATGACATCACCTTTTAGCTCTATTCCCGTCTTCTTCGTTTTGTGCATGAAGCATTTCTCTTTCACTCATTCAGGTAATCAAGCATTAGAGGAGGAATCTGTTTTCGAGTCCCTTGAATATGTCATAGGGTGAACAGTATGTGGATGCAAATTCGTCCCACCCATTTTCGCACAAGGTTGTACTTCACTGGTCTAGAAGAAGGGACGAGTGAAAAACAAAGTAGAATACAGCGGAGATTTATATTGATGATACATATTATCTTGAATCACTTTTTATTCTGCTACCATTGGCATAACTAAAAATCATGCACGTGCCATTTGAAAACAGTAGGAAAACTGAGGAGATTGAGAAAGGTGTAGTGAACGGTAGGGATCAAGGTCAACGCTTTCTACTGCCATTTATAAGTGATGAGATATACCGCGTCATCACCGTTTGACACACTACTAAACCCTTCTTAAACTCAACAGGTAGCTTTTACTGTACAATTCGTATTACCATAATTTATTGTACAATTTATGCAGGAATCGTACATTAAATCAAACTAAAAAGCGAATATTTGGCGTATATACCTATAGTTGCGCTCTTGCTATCATAGTTAAATTTATTATCTAATGTAAGCATTAAATTTAAAAAAGTATCTACAAATCAGCTCCGGATAAACGAAGATTTACTGTATAACGCAAATGACATTTTACCTTTTTACTCCAGACTTGTTTCTATTGGTTTAAAGACAACAGTGTATAAACAGATTTGACTATAGCAATAATCTTCTTGTTAATTATTTTGTAAGAGCAGGGTGCAGCGCAGGAGTTGGAGCAGCTTTGTAAATTAGTTTCCTCAAGCTCTACCTTTATCAAGAGTATGCCCTAGTTTAATTTTACAGTTAAGTTCAAGTAGCAATTTTAAATAGGAGCTCCGTATAACATATATATCCTTTGTGATTATACTAGACCTATGGAAAAGTACATGTTAGGTAATATAGGTTTCTTGGCAAATTTTCTGGTCGTGTTATTTCATCGTGAAACTTCGTCTTCTTTAAACAAGACCAAGTATGCGAGACTGAGATGGTTAAGGCGATCACTGTTCAGACCAGGCGTGTCAGTAAGGAAAAGCAAGTGCTTGTACTAACCATTCTTGCAAACTCTTATTTCTCCATCGTCTACATGCTAATAGAGATAAACGTTTGTAAAAGGTACCTTATTGCTCATTTTCTTGTAGGTATAAGGGGATATTAAAAATCTGATGTGTTGCACTCACATGACTTTCTCTACTCTTGTACTAACTATTCTTACAAACTCTTATTCCTATATCTTCTTCGTGTTAGTTGAGATAAACATTTGCAAAAATTATCTTATTGCTTATTTCCTTGTAGGTGCAAGGGGAATATTGGAATACAGTAGGCTTTGTGCGATAGTCAAACCTTTTAAAGCTTTGAGATTCCGTTCTCTTTGCACGCTTCACATATAGAAAAAATGAACAACAATGTTGCATTTCACGAAAGTAGTGAGTTTTCCGAAACTGACACAAATAACAAGGAATATCTCCGAAATGGTTCACAATACAAAAAATGTATGTCTAAATAAATATTATATATAGGTATATATATATTGTGTGTGTGTGTGTGTTTTTGTTTGTTTGTTTGTATAGTAAGACTATCTCTTACGGTTTACGAGTTCAAAAGTCATCCAGAGTAAACACGACTACATAGGCTATAGTCAGAAAATTCAAAATATACAATTCATTTGTCATAAAAATGCATTTGTCATTTTAGTCAAAATCGTTACAGCCATTTTCAAGAAGATCAAAATTTTCGAAAAATGTTCCATGTAAATGTTAGTTTAGGGTGGGGCTATTTTCTTCAAAATCTTCGTGTCGCATTCGTGAAAGAAATTAAACTCAAATACCAACTTTGGTTTTTAACCGACTTTTCGTTAAACACACTTTTTTGTAAAAATTCTTTTTTGGATTCAGGGGGTCTCAAAACATAGTGACATCGAATTTTTGGGTGGAATACAATACTTCCTCTACTTACCAGTAGAGAAAGTAAAAATGCACAACGATATTCCATTTGTGAAAAGTATAAGTACTGCAAAACTCACACCAATAACAAGGAATATCTCCGAAATGGTTCACTTCACAGAAAAAGAAAATGTGTTTGGACATAAATTGTGTATTCTAAGGAGATCTGCGTTTTTGTACAGTAAGATTTGGTCTATCTGTTTACCAGTTATGCAAAAGTCGTAAAGAGTAAATATGACTCTGTGGGCTATATCCAGAAAATTCAAAATATACGTTTCATTTGCCATCAAAATATCTTATACATGTGGCATTTTAATCAAAATCATTGGAGCCTTCAGAAAATAAAAAAAATTCCATGCAAAGCGTAGTTACTTGTTTTTGAGTTATGCTGTTCAGACACACACAAGCATGTTAGACTTAAAACAAATGGATTACATTATTCTAGTGCTAGTTTTGTTATTGACATGTATGTTTTTCTGCGTGTATTTGCGTGGTGTGTTTGACAGTGTTTATTGCATAGTTAACACACGCAGTGTTGTCGGGCTGTTAGAATCTCTTGTTTTGTCACAACTTGTGGAAACCATGTGCTGCGTATCATGTTACTAGTGTCAGAGCTACATTTGCGCTTTATCAAAACTACGGTAGACCGCTGGTAGTTAGGTTCAGTGCACAAATGTAAATGGCAGGTCTATCGCTAGTATCGGTGGCATTGGTAGAAAAAGACACATAATATAACATTCAAGGAATTAAGCAATTTAATGAGAAATTGTAGCGTAATGATCACCAAAAACTGTGATCATGATTTTTGTCACTGTGATCAAAATAAAAATTGTATTTCTCGCTTCGAAATTTCATTATTCGAGATCACTATCAGTGTCTTCGATATGAACTGTTGTAGCTATACTTAGAGGAGGTTCCAAGTGGTTTCAAAGACACTAATGCTGCGTAGGTTTAGCGACCCTTTTTGTACCCTCTCTCAGTTTCGAGAAGGTTCAAAATTCAACGTTTCCGGTTTCCAGAGGGATCTAGTAAAACATGATCAAAATCGTAAACAACGTGATCGATAGGAGGTAACGCCCGATAGGTATGCAACACACCTTACGTACAGGTAACGCGGGTGGGTTCTTTACTGACAATTCTCCGGAAAACTACCATAGTCTACACTTACTTGAGATAGTCTACGGTAGTTTTACAGCTCTAGTCACAGCTGGTAATTCGCTAGCTTCCATTTTAAAACATCGAAATATTCACCCTGTCTCGTCACCCTTCCTATCATCAAATTCTTCATTGGATGGCGCAAAGTTCGTTGCTATTTTGCTTTAATCTAGTAGGAATGATTCATATTTAATTTTAGCCAGAGTATCTTCAGCAGTGGAGTAAATCCTGTGCTAGGAGTTGGTTCCGCTTTAGTGCCATGTTTACCTTAGTTGCGATTTCAATCTAATTTTAAAATGGGTTTTATAAAGCGACGGAAAAGGCTGCTTTATAATAGCGTACGTACATACAAATTGTTTCTAGAGCGGGATGGCTCAGGCGGTAACGTCTGTGGCCCGCATTCGGGAGGCCGCGGGTCGATGCGTGGCCACGCGCTCTGGTATGGGTTTTTTTGTCACTTAGGCGAATTCTGGGGTGCATTATTTCATACCACGGTTTCCTTTCCATAATTTCCCTTCAATCCATATCCTCATCTTTCAAGTGTACTTTCAGGCGTGTAGTGTTGGCAGTGCCGGGCAGGTGGCGTGGTTGACTGCGCATGGTAACTGCTGTTCTCGGTGCTAGATGGCGTTTGGCAATCCTTGTACGCTCAGTACGACATCGGAACCGCGGTGTGATGGCTGCCCGGCGGAGCCTGGCGCCGAATGAAGAGATCTCAGCACTTGTTAGGCACTTCCGCGCGTCTCTGTGGCCTGTCTAGCTGCGACCCTGTGTGGCACCTTCGGCTCCCTCATTTCATCCTTGTCTCCTGGGGGGTGGTAGCCACAATAGATCTGTGTAGCTCGAAGTGAGCGAGGTGTCCCCTCTGTACCTGTAGCCTTTACCCTGCCTACATATCAAGTATACAATAAGTTAACCCAGATTCACTACGCATTTTTGAGAAAATAAACATTAATGAAGTTTGTTCCCCTCGAAATAAACAATTGTGTTTTGGGAGGATTCCATTAAAATCTTTATCTTGCTGGCCATAAATAGCAAGATTATTACTTATCTCCTCATTTATCTATACAGTTCACACAGTTACACAATTATGGTTTTCTATTTAGGCCAGCTCAAAACATGCACTTTCTGTGAAACTGTGATATCCAATTGGAATCGAATGCACCACTTCCGCTACACGAAGGTTAAAGCCAAAGGTACTAAAAAGGAGAAGAAAGCGTGGCTGTATCATAGCTGAAAATCGATTTTAATCGCAGTCCAGAAGGTGCATGTCATTGTCAAGGTATGAGGGTTAGTTCTATCCAGCTAGGCTGAGTTTGACCCCATTCGGGGCAGTTGCATGTTTCACGCGAAATGCTTTCATGGTAACAGATAAGACATAAGGTTCACATCAAGCAGGTGTCTTGCAAGTTGAGGTTTGAAATGTTATTATTAGTACTAAATATTAAATTGCAATAAACAAGATAATTATATTTCGTAGACTTCACAAAACAAATTATTGTCTTATGTATGTGCTTCTCTATAAAACGCATTATTTTCTGGTCTAATATTACATTTCACCTAAAAATTATTCGATATCGGAATTTCACTGAAAAAGATATTTTGGAACTGCGTAAATAAAAAAATAGGAATGTCTTGGAACAGCATAATTTAAAAACGAAAAAGTCAGTTAAATCCAGTTATGGTATTTAAGTCCAGCATCTTCCAAATTGTCAAGAAAAAGCAGCTACCCCATTTTACCCGTCACATGGAGCAATTTTCGAAAATGTTTATTCTCCCAAAAATGTTTCCAACGGTTTTAATTAAAACACCATTTCACGACAAATGAAATGTATATCTTAAATATTCTGGACATGTGCTTAGAAGCCTTTTTCATTCTGGATGACTGTCATATTTGCTAAATCGTAACAGATAGACAAAATCTTACTACAGAAAAAATGTATATCTCGTTAAAACACACAAAGTGTGCTAAATACATATGTTTGTGTAGTGAACTACTTGTGGGATATTCCTTGTGTGAATTTTCCAATACGTGTGCTTCTCTCAAATGGGAAGTGATTCGCTTCCTATGCCCTCGATATGCAAAGAAAACGGGATTTCAAAGTCATCGCAATAACCACATCCTTAAAGTATTTCACTATCACTTAAAGCCTACATTTCCATATTTCCCTTCCACTACAACAAAATTAGTTATAAGATATTTTGTAATTGCAATTGCTTATGTAACTTTTTCTGTGGTTTGGTGGTTAGTGTGCTAACCTTCAAATCCAAAGGTGCCAGGTTTGTGTCCCGGCTGGAGAGTGGGGACTTTTTAGCTGGGTTTGCCCCCCATCCTCGCTAGAGTCTGGAAGTGTGAATGCGAGTGTGTGTGTGTGTGTGTGTGTGTGTGTGTGTGTGTGTGTGTGCGTGTGTGTGTGTGTGTGTGTATTTAATATAACAATAAAACAAACCAAGACTAACACTACCGTGAGCGATTGAATATTATTGGTTTTGAGCAATTATTCCAAATGTAAAAAGCAGATGTTAAAGGAAGTATGCAGATGAAAATTAAGAAAATGTTTATCTCGATTAGCATTAAGTAGATAGAGAAGTAAGTGTTAATAAGAATAGTTTGTACAACAATAGAGAAACTCATTCAAGTTCAACACATGATATTTTCTCTATAATGTATAATAAATACGGGTGTATTGTATTCCATCCTAAAATTATATATCAAGATCTCACCAAAAGCCACCAACTGCTCCATCACATTTCCTTTCATAACTTCGCCCTCATTTCATATCATCTCCTTCCTCAGTCATATACCAGGCTTCGGGCTAAACACCCATCCTGACTAGTCTCTCTGATCCAGGCATCTGAACCCAACCCCGCTCTTGCAAGTCCTGGGGCTGTAGGTCCTTCATACGGGAGGGTAAACAGAGAGAGGATTAGTCGTTTAAACAGTGTGTTATATACAAGAGATTGACAATATGTGGATAGTCTTTTAGAGTTGTAACGTAGTTATTTTCTATAGGTTCATTTGTACATAAGTGGTTGAAAATAATAGTGAAAGTATTTGAAGCTTTTAGGATAGCTATCACATTTGCTAGTTTCTAAAGAGCCAGAATAACAAGATTTGTCAGAAATAGTACTATGAGTGTGTGCGCGTGCGTGCGTGCGTGTATGTATATATGTATATATGTATGAGAGAGACAGACAGAGAGAGAGAGAGCAGTTGTGATTCAAAAGCGAAAACAGATATTTGCTAAACTTCGCATTTAAATCTAAAAAACTTCCCAAACATTTTGATTAAAATATATGCTTGAAACTTTGACTTAAAGAATATAGTAATGTCAAGTTCAGCGATATTAAAGAAAAAGTTGGTGACATGAATATAATATGCAAATCCCCCCTCCAGTAGTTCTGTTTTAAAAAAGTTGTAAGCTTCCCCATTTATCCCTTTGGACATAAAGTCTGCTATGTCTGCAATGAAGTGCCGAAAAATTCATCGATATTCATATTCAAAACGGGATTGAAATTATGTTACGTTTAATTTTTACTTTCTCTACTACGTATAGTTAAAAAGTATTTTTAAAAAAAGTATCTCTCTCTCTCTGTGTGTGTGTGTGTGTGTGTGTGTGTGTGTGTGTGTGTGTGTGTGTGTGTGTGTGTGTGTGTGTGTGTGTGTGTGTGTGTGAATGCGCGCGCGCGTGTATCAATAGCATAACTCAAAAACGAAAAGTCGGTTAAAAACCAAAGTTGATATTCAAGTTTAATGTTTTTCAAGCATGCGACACGAAGATTTTGAAGAAAATTCTTCCACCCTAAACTACTCTTTACATACAAAGTTCTTCAACTATTTTGATTTTCTAAAAAAATGGCACGTTTTCCATTAAAATATTTGAATGTTTTTATGGCAAATGAAATGTATATTTTGATTTTTCTGGCTATAGCTCATGTAGTCCTGTTTACTCTTGATGACTTTTGCATAACTGGTAAACCGTAAAAGATAGACCAAATCTTACTATACAAAAATGTAGATCTCGTTAAAACACACAATTTATTAGCAGTGAACCATTTCGAAGATATTCCTTGTTATTTGTGTGTTTTGCAATACTTATACTTTCCTCAAATGGAAGGCCGTTATTAACTATTTTAGCCCTTGGCCATGCAAAGAGACCGGAATTTTAAAGCCTTCATACAGCGACCAGCTTTAAAGGATTTGACATGGCTCATATCGACTATTCCCCTTGCGCCTACAAGAATATTACCAATAAGTTAATTTTGCAAATGTTTATCTCGACTATCGTGAAGATATGGGAATAAGAGTTTGTAAGGATAGTGAGTGCAAGAGTAGAGAAAGTCATGTGAGTGCAACACATCAGATTTTCAAAAACACCGTATGGCTTATGTTGTCCGCTTCACCGGCTGGAAAAGACTTGGAGGCGCTGATCACATCCCACCCTCTGCATTACTGCACCCCACTGATGACACCTGTTTTGGTACACCTTTGGTCGGACATTGGCAAACTTTTGGTATTGTGTTCGTCCGGAAGAACAATGTCTTTTAGAAGAGTTGTCAAAATCGTTTAAGTTCGTACTTATCCTATATAAACAAGTTTTCTCTCCTTATAATTTTGATAAAAAGTAAATAATGTGAATAGGTAGGATTTAACGCGTGACGGTGCGCTTTATGTTATCTGATTGGTGATAAGAGAGAGTGCAATTCGTGACATCGGGAGTTGCAAGTGAAGGACACAAAACGGTATTGATTTGTGTGTCGCGTGGCAGAAGCTCTTCCGTGCACCTTGAGGAGCAGACTCACTCTGCCATACAGCTACAGAATATTCCGTTGTATAACCATCGTGTTTATCTAACACACGTGTTCTCTTTTTATCAGATGAAATCAGGTGTATATCACGTTAAGTGACATGCGTGCGTTATAGCGGCTACCAGTGTTGCCAACTGCTCTCATTTCGAGGCCCTAAAAGGATAAATGTCTCTACTTTTCCCCAAAGGAACATTTCAATTCAGAATATTAATGCTCAAGACATAGGTTAAAACAATACATCTGTAACACAAATGTCCATTAACTTTAAAATCTTATCATATATGCAGAACACAGAATAAATTGTTGAGTTGTGTCACATTTCGAGATATAGCTTTTTATTTATGGTTACTAATAGAAAATATAACATTTTTACTAAATTTTATATTATACCTGCCATATTGTAACTTAATATAAAATAAATAAATAAATGCCATTGATTGTCACTTAAAGTACTAGAAAAAGTGAGTGTGTATATGTGTTGATTTTTTCAATTTAACAAAGTTGAACTTGGCAGAAATTAGATTCGAAAGAAAATATTTCATATTTTAAAAAAATTGTTCTTGGCGTCTCAAAGTTGCAAGCACTTACATTAAATATTGTAGTACAGAGAGCATTGTGTATAATGAAAAGATATTCTTTAAAAAATGCTCAAGAAACGGGATGTCCTTTACGTAAATGAGATGAACATTTTAAATGCTCCCACAAATTACTTATTAATGTAATGGAAGCGGGGTAGTTTGAATGTATAGGACGTCAGTATATCTTGTTTCAGCTCTCCTTATTTAGATGACCTTCGGGGAAGCCTTGTTCCACCAAGAGTTAGGTCGAACCATCCAGAGGGCGGTGGCCGTTACCTGCGACCGCGATGGAATGAGAGGGCCTAAAGATTTTACAGTGGACTGTGTTTGGCCTTTGGGATACTTCACATGAGCTAGTCAAAGATGAAGACTTGGATAGAGGAGATTTAAAATACAATTATTAATTTCCCACTTTAATTGATACGAAATGAAAACTAAATGTATGTTCATGTATTGCAAATTTAGTTAGGTAACCTTAACAACTTATTGTATTCGTCTCAGGGGACATTTAAATGCACATTAAAACAATTTTAAACACTGCATCGTTCATCAAGAGTTTCTACATTAACTTTTTAATCCTTCTCGCTGTTTGCCCGCTAAGCTGTTGATAACTTTTTATCTTTTTTATTGCTTATCTAGTAAATCGAGAAAGTATTGTACTCCACCTAACAGTTCATTGTCGATATTTCATCGGATATACACGTATTGAGACTCACAGAATCTAAAAAAAACACCTTTTAGATAAAAGGTGCGTGTGTGGGTGCGCGTGCGCCTGTGTATCTGTGAACAGAATAATGCAAAAATAAAAAAGTCGGTTAAATACCATACTTGCTATTTAATTTGCATCTACCTAGGTTGTAACTCGGAAGATTTTTAAGAAAGTTCCGCCACCCTAAACAACCCTACGTAAAACATTTTGAATATTCTGATTTTCCCAAAAGTTTTCTCTGGCTATGTTGATTAGAATAATACCTGTATACGATTTTTCATGACTACTTACATGTATCTTTAATCTTCTGGGAATAACTTCTGATTTCCCTTTCATTTGAATGATTTGTGTAATTGATATTGTTAACTGTAAGAGATAGAAAAAAGCTTGTTTAAAAAAGTGCGAGTGAAAAAGAAACTAAGATATAAGCAGAGATTTAAATACCTTGAACTAAGTCGAAAGAATAATGCAAATGAGAGATACATCCAAAGAATGTGTCAGAAGTGATAATTAAATTATTATAATTTTTAATTTACAGACTCATGTTAAGCAAACTGTTAGAGGAGATGAGAATCTTATTTCTTTATGTCCAAGCAATTACGCCGGCACAGCACAGTTTAATAGATGGGGAGAAGTGACTTAATGTATCACTTCCCCTACATCGTAGTTTTAACTTCACTACTTTACAACGATTAGCTACGAGGACACGTTTCCGCTATTGTCTGTCTACCTCAGAGGACCGTTCAGTCCTTGAGTAAATACTCGACTGCATCCCTGTCACTCCTGTTCCCCATGCCTGGTGTAATGCAATGCAACTCTGCAAGTTACATCGATTCGAACGCATCTAAGAGTTTTCGCTGCTGCAACAGAAGTGTCATGGTATATTGATCCACTGCAGTTGGTGTAGGTCGGGCTTAATACCTTGCCAACTTCTTGGTTACTACTTCAATTTGGGTGCCATCCTTTCTGTGTCAAATGATAAGGATCTGAACAATCGGAAACGGTTTCCATAATTTCAAAAACAACTAGCAGAGGATGAAATGACTTACCGGGTAGTTATATAAAAGACAGTTATGGAACGTTCTGTGTAGGAAGTGTTGATCTGAGTGGCTGCCACAGGCGCAGCACGGGTACGGATCCTTTGGTTATGCGTGATTTAAAAAGTTTTAGGGCAATCGCTTTCTAAGGCTACATTTTGAATAAGATTATTTTTACTTCCTCTACTGTGTATCAGAGAGAGAGAGCGCGCGAGAGAAAGAGACAGAGAGAGAGAGAGTGAGTACAGCATAACTCAAAAACGAAGAATCGCCTTCCATGGATACCACACGAAGATTTTTAAGAAAATCCCCCACCCAAATAACCCTTAATATTTACTTCTTTTACATGTTTTCAAAAATGGCTCTTAATGATTTTGATTAAAATATCATATGTTCAAGATATTTTCAGGACAAAGAAAATATATCTAAAATTTTCTATCTAGTCTGTGAAGTTCGCTTAATTCTGGCTTTTTAAAATTGGTAAACGTAACAGGTAGACAAAATCTTATTAGAAAAAACAAGTTGACTTCCTTAAAGGACACACTTAAATAAAATTACCTATGGCCTTTAGCCACTTCCGAGATATTCTTTATTATGGGTTTGAATGTTCAAATAGTTAAAAGTAATTGCTCTAAGTGCAAGCGATTATAAACCACAATAGTAATCACAGTGACACAGCTAGAGAAAGTTCTTTTATATTGAAATGTACTTACAGTTAATCGTTACTTAGTAACCGTTAAATGTAACCGCTAACGCACTGTAACTGGAACAGTTACAACCGTTAACCGAAAATACACATCCCTAATACGAGGGATACAAAGATTCCAGAAAATGCGCATTTCTCTAATTTAAAAAGAAATTTCTACTACAAGTCAAATTAAGTAAAGAAAGTTGTAATTTCAGCTTGCTCGCGCGCGCGTTTGCAGTAAATAGGGGAAGTCTTGTATTCGACCCAAAATATCGATGTCGATATTTCGCCGGAAATATATGTTTTGAGGCACCCTGAATTTAAAAAAAATTAGAAAAAGCTCCGTGTGTCTGTCTCTGAACAGCGTAACTCAAAAACGAAGTCTGTTAAAAACCAAAGTTAGTATTTATGTTTAATATCTTTCAAGGATGCGACACGAAGATTTTGAAGAAAATTGCTCCACCCTAAACTACCCTTTACATAGACAATTTTTCGAAAACGTTGATACCTCTAACGAGTTTGATTGAAGTGCCTTGTGTTTAAGATATTTTTATGGTAAATGAAATGTGTGTATTGAATTTTCTTGCTATAGCCCATGTAGTCTGTTTACTCTTGATGACTGTTGCATAACTGGTAAACCGTAACATATAGACCAAATCTTACAATACAAAAAATGTAGTTGTCATAACACACAATTTATGTCCAAATGCATTTTTTGTTGAGTGAATCATTTCAAACATATTCCTTGTTATTTGTGACAGTTTTGTAATAGTTAAACCTTTCTCAAATTAAAGTTCGTTATTCATTCAAAGCCGTCAAGTAGCGACCAGCTTTAAAAAATTCGACTATAACTCAAAGCCAGAAAGTTAGCAATAAGATAATTTCTGCAAATCTTTATTTCCATTAACATGAAGAAGATAGAGGAATATGCGTTTGTAAGAATTGTTTGTGCAAGAGTAGAGAAAGTCATGCGAGTGTAACACGTCAGATTTTTTAGTTTTACAATTATTGGAGAACTGCAGCCATTATTTTCGTGCGTGGGTTTTACATGCATTGAATAGAGCCAATTCTTCGACGTATCACCTGAAATCGCGTGAAAATAGTGTTTAACTGACGGAGGGAAACGTGTTGGGAATTATCAATGTTTTAAAACTTTTTTCATTAATGCCTCAGGTTTTACCGCCTGGCTAATTTATTTCCCTCGGTTTATGTCATATATGGTGACATTGTCAGACATTACATAAAAATTGCTCTGCTAAATGCATGTAGTCCCAGAGCCCATTCAGCACAGGATACTAAACGATACAGTTCAAAAAAGTATACGAAATGGGATATGTCGCGTATCACTTGTGAAATGTGGGTAATGATAAGGTAGGGTACTCATACATCTTGAAACGCAGATTTCATTTGCGCCAATTTACAGTTCTGTCTAATTTATGGATTTGAAACAAGAAAAAGTCTGATGTGTTGCACTCACATGACTTTCTGTACTCCTGTACTAACCATTCGTACAAACTCCTATCCCTATATCTTCTTCGTGTTAGTTGAGATAAACATTTGTACAAATTATCTTACTGCTTACTTCCTTGTAGGTACAAGGGGAATATCGAAATAAAGTAGGCTTTGAGCGATAGCCAAATCTTTTAAAGCTTTGAGATTACATTCTCTTTGCACGGCTAAGATATAAAAAATGAATAACGATCTTCCATTTGACGAACGTTGAGTATTCCAAAACTCGCATAAATGACGAGGAATATCTCCTACAAGAAAATTTATTCTGACATAAATTGTGTGTTTTAGCAAGATCTACATTTTTAATAGAAACAAATGCCAAAGATAAAAAATGGATTACACTACTTTCCAACCCAGATATAATCCCCCAGAGACCAAGGAAAACAGCTGTTGCAGCCTTCCGACTATTGACAAATCATGACTGCTTAGCAAGTCATCTCTACAGAATAGGTATCTCAGCCTCACCAATATGTGTCCTGTGTAATGATCCAGCAGAAATGAATGAAGACCACTTGAAGACCTGTGAAGCATTAAGATCAGAAGAAACTACAGTTCAAAAGTATTGGAAAGCACGAATGCTAATGGCTTCATTGCCAGATGCAAGGCACTAGAAAACAACATTTTTAATAGTAAGATTTGGTCTATCTCTTACGGTTTACCAGTTATGCAAAAGTCATCCAGAGTAAACAGGACTACATAGGCTATAGTTAAAAATTCAAAATATACATATCATTTGTCATAAAAAATTTTTAAACGTATGGCATTTTAATCGAAATCGTTAAGAGCCATTTTCAAAAAAATCAATTTCCGACAAATTTTCCACATAAAGGTTAGTTTATTGTGGAGATATTTTCTTCAAAATTTTCGGGTCGTATCCTTGAAAGACATTAATTAATACGAACATTGGTTTTTAACCGACTTTTCGTTTTTGAGCTATACTGTCCAAAGATTGACACACACACACGCGCGCCCACCTTTTTCTAAAAAGCCTTTTTTTTTTTAAAAAAAAAATTATTTCCATTTAGAGGGTCTGAAAACATATTTCCGGTGAAATCTTGACATAGAATTTTTGAGTGTAATACAATACTTCTACTTACTATACGTAATAGAGAAAGTAATAACTTCACATTTTAATATGTGACATTCCCATTTCGCATCCTTTTTCGAACTGCATATTTTAGTACCCTCCACTCAATGGGCTATGGTACTACTGTGGTAAATGAGAAAAACTCAATCGAACCCAGGACCTCGGAATGGTAGTCTCAAAAGTTACCGAGGAGCCATCTCGCTCGGTCCTCTTATAAGTAAGTAGCAAAGAATACAAAAAGGTTATCTATTACCACCAAATTAAGAATCTAATGGAAATGGGCAGGACACATCACAAGGCTTCACCACGACTGATACTAAGGCGACCACCGTGTGAAACACCTGTACACTACAACCAGAAACAGATGAAAACCAAGAGGGACAGACGACGCCAAATGGTCCAGTGTTGCAAGGTGTAGAAATGTTTGGAGAGACTATGAACGACAATTTTTAATAAGAAATACTAGTCTGTGACCATACATCTAAGTTAAGCTAATTTTGAGAATTATTAGTGGAAGTGAATCCAACGTTATTTTATTGTTTCACGGATTTCTACGGTTGACACAGCTTCTCGGTTACCAGTCTCCACATTTGTCTATCTTGACACTTATCTTCAAGGTTTCTCACTCTCATTGCTTTATTCACTTCACCCTTACAGCATCTTTTTGGCCGTCCTCGTCCTCTTGTAATATCAATTCTAATATTTTCCTAGGCCGTCTTTCTTCACCCGTCCTTTTGGTGTGTCCCAAACATTTAAGCATTTGCTCTACAAGGTATAAGAACAGACGCGGTGGGGGACTTCCGCACTTCGACCTCAGAGACCTTTTGTGCCTGTGATCGGAAGGGGCGTCCACTGGAGGGAAGGGTGAGGCCAGAGAAGACAGGGGGCGGCCAGACCACAGGAGAGCAGGTACAGCAGAGGGCAGGGTCCCTAAAGTTTCCCAGTTAGGAACTCCCTGACACCAGCTAGTACATCGGTCCCTCCGGTTCGCGCAGAGCGCGCCTGCAGGGGCCCCTCCGTGGTTCAAGGCCCTCGGTGTGCACATGATCCGGAGCCCTGCTGCTGTGATAGGGGACGGAGTCACTCACAGCATTCTATCCCACCATGCTGACCCGAACGCGCGTTGATACTTTCTACCCTGAAATAGACCAAACGGGTGAAATGATTAGGTGGAATGGAGGGAGAGGAAATTCGCGGGATGAAAGTTACCTACCCAACATTCGCCAGGCGACCCTGGAAAACCCCCGAAAAAAACCCATGGATCAGGTAGATCGGTCGCGGGAATTGAACGCAGGACCTCGCGAATTTGAGCCTCACTCGTTACCGCGAAGCCATCTCACTCGGTTTACACTCTAATGTTGCAAGAGTTAATAATTATAATGTTGTATAACCACGTGAGTGTTATCAAAGAGAAGGTCTTGCAGAAGGTCTTTGCCCTTTACGTTAGAATATAGACTTCATTTGTTATACAGTCGAATGAATTTACAGTTTTTATCTGCATTTAGCGCAACCCCAAGCTCAATAATTGAATAAGGAATGCTATTCTAGTCTAAATACTCTGGACGCAAGAATAATTTTGATGTTTGTGAAATTTGGGTAAACGAACGCTCCATACCTGGAGGATCTCTCGTGCCTGCTTGAGAAATGCTGGTGCAAGGGGAACGTGCCTCTCCGCTAATAACATGCATAGGTACCGCAGAGTTATTGATTGCAAACTCATCTCGGCCAAGCACCGCATCTCCTGCATTTTAATGTACCACGTTCCTAACTGTTGCAGAAGTACAACAGTGACAACTCCCATGATAGAAATGGCTCACCTCCTCTTGGAGAATTGTATTGTTCGGAGTACTTCGTCATAAGTCGTGCAAGAGATGCTCCAGAAGCGTCTTACCTTGTGATAGACGAGTCAAACATTAGCTTTCCAACATATGGGTGAGTGGAAATGACTAAGAAATGTGGGAGCAATGTTGTTCAGTGTAGCCCACAACTTCTTAACATTTCATCCGGCTCCACAGTTTACTAAAGTAGAAGACATGTGCGTAAAAGCGGTCTAACCCTCAAAACCAAAAAGTTTCTAATTAATAATGCCATCTCTTCTTTTGGACAGACACTAATAGTGGATGGTCCAACATCAAAAGATTGTAAGTAATTATAATTACTTTAATTTCTTACGATCTGTATGAGATAATCTTCTGAAGCTCATAAATGGTCTAAAACAGGATAAAGTAACTAGAGTAGATTGTCAACTTTAACATAACTCCACCAAATCTCAAAGATGCACTTGAACTACTCGATTATGTTTCTCCAATTGGATCTAAATGGATATTACAGAAGTCTTTCTGGTAAAGGTAATGATGGTCGTAAAGAATTGTCATACTTTCACTTACCTGATTTTAATTGAGTTCTGTAATAGACCAAGTAGACCCATAAGAGTCATTTTTATTAATTGCAAATAAACACTAATGTAATTTAAAACAAGGGTGATTGACACCGGCCGTGAAAGCCTTAGAATTTTGATGAAGGGTGTTTTTGTTAACAATAACGTGAGAAATATCAGCCTAGGTATTGCTTCATTCAGAATAAGGAACAATGTTATTACTTTGTTACAATACTCTGAAGTGTGCATAAAAGTTGGAGGTCAGTGTTTTAACACTGGGATGTGTGGCCTGTTTGTGAGATAAGAAGTTTAGTGCACCTCTGCCTGCACCATTTTCCCGGCCACTCGCGCAGTGAAGAGAGCCCACGAATGGCTTACCAATTGTTTTAATGACCCTCCATTTAAGCAACCTCTTAGAGTATAGGAGATTGAACGATGTGGGATTTGTTTGGATCCATCAGTTCAGAGAAGGCTGATGTTTGTTAAGGGATATAAGCCATATTGGATGATACAGGAGAATCCGTAATCCAGGAGAAAATAACGATGATACATTAGTTTAGAGAGGACTAATTGATGCGAAATTAGACATCGGAAACCCCTCAGAAAAGATTGGGTTTGAGAAGATAATGTAGAGGGAATCCTTTCGCTCAGAGAACACCGAGTTGTCTGTTGTAGAATAATACTTTCACACAATATTAATATCTATGTGTGATGATAGAAAAGTCCTTTAGCTCCGAAATATTGGCCTTAGTGAGGGCTGACAAATGAATAAGCACCTAATTTAGAGATAATGGGTTCACACGGGATAAAGTGTTACATAAAAAATACATCTTAATTCACAAAACATTTGCATTTGGTGTTGAATGACGCAGGAAAAATTCGTTATTCAGAGATATGAGGAGTGCTGCATTAAGAACCAATTGGCATTGGATGATTCGTGAAGAACTCCTTACTGCGGAGAAGATTGGAATCCCTTGTAGGGTGTATGCACGAAGGCCACAATATTCTAGAAAGTTGGTTTTTGGTGTCGAATGTTCCGACAATGATTTGCAAATAAATTAGACGGCGGGGAATCTCTGTTAGATGCTTATTACTAATGAACTGAAAACTCACAAATCACATGCCTGTATGGCCGATGTTTAATTGTTTTATAAAAGCGCTTCGATTGGCTACCATGTTTGGCCTACCGTATACATTTGATTTTTATGCGGATATGAAATGGAGAATTTACTGCAACAAATCTAATAATCAATTAAATTATGCATTAGCAAGGAGTGGAAATATCCAGCACGTATTGTAAAGCCACAACAGTTGCCTCAAAATGAGCCAAATCAGCATAAAAATTTGTTAAAATATCATAGGAGTAATTGAGAAAATGCCGAGTTCTGTAGCAAGTTGGTCAACCTGAGCAATATCCCTGCGTAAATAACCCCCATAAAGACATAACTTCGTAATATGGGAGGTACTTCCACCCTATGGACGGTTGGCATAGGTTAACACCACAAACATTGGTCGCATTCCATAACATTTGCGTGACATCCTAACGCAGTTACTTTAAAAATTGTGTTAATGTTTTAAACGACCAACAAACGATGTATATTCTGAATCAGGAAAAATCTCAATTGTTTTCCGATAAAAGCGCAAAATACCAATTTTTGTCATTTTGCACTGCCATCTCCCCTTAAGCATTTAAATGCCCATATCAGATGTATTGTTGATAATAGGAACGCAATGGAGATGTGGGAGCGACAACACGTGATTCTGTTCCTATGTTCGACCCTGTAAGCAAAAAGTGTATGGGAAACAAGAGAACTCGGGGGATGTAAATCAAAGCAGTTGACGTTACGTGAATGCTCTGTATACAAGGAGGGATTTTTGTTCACTTTGTGAAGCCACAGAGCAATATGTAGTGATGTTGGATAACTATGGCAGAGCCTGAAGCGAGCATTTAGATTTGCTGTAGTAATAGACGTTCAAACACACGCAAATGCAATTCTGATTTAATATTGGCTTTAGCTTTGTCACTGTCCGGAATGTTCCATATTACAACAAAAGAACATAACTGTTGTTTGTTCACAAAGAATGTTATGAATCACAAAGTGAACAAGAAATTACTATTTCTAGGGAACTACAAAAATTATTGATGTAAAACCATTCAAAACAAGACGAGATTGAAACAGCAGTCTTCATTAATAAAATATGCATATTGTAAAAATCTCAAAGTACTATTTTTACAGATGTATTGCTAACAAGGATGCTTTTGAGTGATTTAGTTTTTAATTCCAAGAAAAGACACTATATCGGGTGGAAGGGAAGTCTTTACATTTATTTAAACCAGTGATAAATCTCGATATTTGGAACACATTTTGCATCTTACGCTTTTGTCTCCGAACATTTCCTACGAAGATATTTTAGTTTTCTCGAAAAGAAGCTCGCAACACTGCAGATTGTGTGGGCGTCACTTTCCCTAGCTCACTACATAAACAAACACAGTAACGGTGCTTCTTGAGAACACCAACAAATACCCTGCCTTGTCCTGTGTTTACTGCAGGAGAGTAGGCCAATCATAAGCGTTCGCTCCCAAAACATTAAAGCGAAAGCGAAAGTGCCAGTCCTGTTTACATTCACAGACCAGTTCAATTCCCTGACCAACATCAACGCAACGTTGTCGACTTACTGCACGTGTGAAAAAGCTGCTTGGACTATTCCTTCACGTCTTTTAAGTGATTAATTATTTCGAAACCCTGTGTGATATCCCATAATTACTACCGGAGCTATGTGAGAAATGTTACTCTACGCATCTTACAAGTAACAAACTGTTATCTTTGTACATTGTTGTGGAATTACGCATCCAATTTGGAACAAAAATCTTTTCGAAATCCGCTGATCAAAGAACAAATTGCCATTATACTTTTTTGTTTGTAATGTTTCTATGAAGCACATTTTAGAAGGAATGCAATAATTTGCTTTCCACCTGTATGGTGAGTGGGTAAATGAGGTTTAAAAGACCGTCGACAGCGAGGTGTTTTGAAAAAGTTGCCCCACAAGTTGTTCATGAAGTTACGGGGGGGTGACCATTAAGCTGTAAGTTAGCGCAGTTATCTACCCAGTCTGAAAAATCGGGTACAACATTTGAATTCTTTAGATTCAAAGGTTAAAAATCTTCTGAACTTGCAAACTGAGTGTCGTGCCCCCTTTTCACAGGATTTTATAGAACATTAGCTGTATAGGTCATATTTGTCCTGCCATTATCTTTACATCGTATTTTAATTGTAATCAAAAGAACAAGTTTTAGTTAACATAAAATACCACAAACGTATTGGGGAAATTTTCTGAAAACTTGTCGCTTTATTTTCGTAAAAGGTTAAAAGTTCTCTTTATAGGGCTTCAAAGCATTATTGTCGAATTTTTATATTAGAGTGCATTATTTTCTATACTTCAGGACAGGTTTGGAGAAATTGAAAACACTTTAGCGTTTGTAAGTGCATCATTTACTTTGGATATAGAAAGCTGTACGCCTCCTAAATCAGCTGTTTTAGGCTGTGAGTGAGCCACCGAGCTAATCTTTTCCCTTTTCGTAAACTGACCGCTAGAAGCGTTGTAGTCTGTCAGCCGAGCTGATTCTTAATACACTGAAATAATGTTATAAGTCTATATCGGGTTACATTAAAATTGTCGGTGCACATATTATATTGCTCCTCACGCTTGTATTTCTTGTAACACCATTGAGCACGTGTATCCTTTTCCGATGGTTAGCGTTCGAGGAGTTTAAACTTGGCATTGTGAACAACTTGAAGATCGTGTTGTGTTGGTTATTATTATAGTAACAATAAAGAATAACTATTATGTGTTGTTATCACATGACTTCCTCTGCTCACGTTTGTACGAAAGAATCGTTAAAAACCTTATTCTTCTATCTTCTTCTAGAGAGAAACTGTACACCAGAAAGATAGTTACACATTTCGTTGTAAACTAAAGTGATTTTAAAATAAAGTTTAAAAGGACATTGATTTTCCAAATTTCATTTCTCGAAGTCCAACAGTTTTTTAATTATAATTTTTATTATTTTTTTTTATATAAAAAGATATTTTTCAAAATCTATCCTCTCGTGCAGTTTTAAGTAAAATGCCTAAATTTATTTTACAATACCGTAGACGCATACAGAAAAGCTTGAGGAATCTGATGTTGAATACTTTACAAAAACAGAAGGAGGTTTATAACCACCGTAAAAGCAAAGTTTTGCTGTTTCTGTTCACCTTTTATTTTGTATTTAAAGATTAACGCTCTAATAAAGAATTATATTAAAAGTAGTTTTAGGAAGATGCAGTACAATTTTCAGCATACTAGCATGCATTTTGTAGATTGACTTATGTTTTGAATGACCACACATGTAGAAACAGTCTGAAAAATTACTTTTGAATGCCCTTACCAAGAGATATTTAAAAGATATGTTTAAATATGTATGTAATTACCGAAATTTACAGACGTTATAGGACGTAGTTTTTTTTTTTTTTTTCATGAAAAAAGATAGACAAAATAAAAAGGCATATTTTCTAAATTTGAAGTACAATGCATGCTGTGTGGTATACAGGTTTATTATAATATAAACAATGGAACAGAATGTTATTGAGTTTAACTTTCCAATTATTTGTTTAAGCTTTTATTATGTATCAGTATCAAAATATTAAAATACCTAGTCCATTTGCAAGATTTCCAGTTCATAAAAAAGAACTAAATATTTGATACTGAGCTATCAGAAAAAATGGGAAGAATGCGTCATAGCCTTTTGGGAAATGGGCACCCCTGTTGTCCTTCCTTGTACATTCCCCTGCGAATGCCCATGTTCTACACATATTTTGCAACAAGACACTAGTCCGCCATTTTGAACCACATGTCTAGAAACAAAAAAAACCGCGAAAGTAATACCGCTCCGTAGTAATGCTAGAGTACCACAATAGATGTCGCGTGTATGCGAAACATAGCGTGCTAAATAATGCAGGTTGAAGGTCATTAAAATTGTTGAGTCTACCTGTCGTATATTATGCAACAGCAGTTGTTTTGTGCTTGTGGCGTTGGAGCATATCATGTGACGTAGTGTCCATGTGGTGTTGAGTTATTATAATGCAGTTTTAGTGTGACAGGACAGAAGCACATGATCGTGAGTGAGTGAGTGAGTTTTGTGAACGTAGAATGAATGGCCTTGTGATGTGTAGCTTTTGGAAGAAGCAGAGTTACAGTAACCCGAGAATTTAGTCTAAATGTTACATTTATGATCATTGTTGACACGCCATGTGGAGTGGATTTAAAAGGTAGCTTCAATACAAATTTGGGGGAAGGGGGCACTTAAGAACGTAATTATTCTAAGTAGCCTTGCTAGTTTAGGTTATAATTACTAAAGTTGCTGCTGAAATGTTTCTGCTTTAAATACTATAAAGTAGCCAAAACACTACGTTTCTATGGGTAATTGTAGTTGATTCGAGCCTAATGCAATGCTAAATACGATCCGTATTTCCATGTTACATTCAATACGCATTGTGATCGATTCGAAACGCAATCTCTTAATTAAATAATTCAAGCTTTTACGTTGGCAGACTTGGTTTATGTTGGCGATCTTGTAAAAGATATGCCATTTGTTGTTCAGCGTATTTTAAACAGCTTTTGAAGTTAGTGAATGTTTCTAGAATGCATTGCAAGAATATAGAAACAATAAAAGTGCCTCTGTTTTTTGTTACACCAGTTTCGCTAAGAAAACAAATGACGAGCGTGCAGCGCGTTACAGGTACATTAGAAGATAAATCTTAGTTCTTCAATTTGAATACGGTAGGTATTTCCGTGCAACATTTCGATCTACGCATCTAACACTTTAAGGATGTAAATTTTTCTTCCCGTTTAATAACATTAAATGAATTACAACAAATTACTTGGAATTTTTATATTTTAAAACTTTATTGTGAAATCTCTAAACTTGGAAAGAAAGAAAAAGAAGTTGCAAATCACTTCACGTAGACGGAATGCTAAGTTTTCTAACTGTACCTCTTTTAAAAGTGTGGTGCTAGTTTCATCATACAAGTTTCCTGGAAAGAGTTACTTGGATATTTTAAATGTGTTTAACAGAAAACTACCCGAATAAATTATTTGGAAAGCACGGTTCATTGCAAGCGGAAATTATTTTAAAAGCAAAAAATCTTACAAAATATGAAGAAAGAAATACTTTAACAATACGTTATGAAATATGGTTTTTATGCCACTGCATTTAATTCTACACACTGCAGAGTTAAAAATACCTATTGCCATAATAATAGCATGTATGGAATATGACATTTTGTATATTACCTGTCTAATGAAAAAAATCTATTAAGAGTATTGCAATTAACAGTAAAACTAGCACTCACAGTAAGTTTTCATTCCAAGTTAATTAGAGGAGTTGTGTCTGTAAGGGCGCTGCTTATTTTAATCTAAGGTGGACTTAGATCAAGAACTTGAACATTGTCATGAACAATTTCCTAGTTTTTCTCGCGCTAACTCGAGTGTCATATTTGCAGCTCAGGTTTATCCTCTAAACCAGGGATCTCCAACCTTCTCTCTTTGGAGAACCTTACGTAGTGAGCGGCTGTAACTCACTCCACTCCTCCAGTAGGAGAGACATACAGTCAGTAACCAGTGGCGGACACAAACAGTCGGTTCCATGGCAGTTTCTAAGCCAAGCCGTGGTTCATATCCCGGCTATGGCATTCAATTTTTCAGTTTCTGATTCAACCTTTTAAACATTGCCCACACACGACTTGTGTGTTTAAAAACACCAGCACTAAGCTGGCATAAATAAATAATAATTACCGTCTAAAGGTTACTTAAATCCCGGGACATAAAGTACTTACAATTGTAAGTCGCCCCTTGGGGTATTTATCTCTGATGTGACATTCCCTTGTGGTCTAACCGGGAAAAAGTACGAATCACTGGGGAATTTAATGTCGTACTGCCAAGTTGGTCATGGTAGCTTAGTGGTTAAAGCAGTCGCTCGATGAGCGGAAGATCCGTGGTTCAAATCCCGGCTATGGCATTGCATTTTTCAGTTTCTGATTTAACCTCTTAAACATTGCCCCCACACGGCTTGTGTGTTTAAAAACACCAGCAGTAAGCTTGAATTTGCCAGTATTTTTCCTTTTTTCAAATAGGAATATGTTACTCTTTATCTGCTGGCCTTGCAAAGAGAAGGAATTTCAAAGACATCGCATAGCAACCAGCTCTTAAAACATTTGATTATCTCTTAAAGCCTACTGTACTCCCATATTCCCCTTGCACCTACCACAAAATTAGCAATAAGATTAATTTCTGAAAATGCTTATGTTGATTAAAATGTAGTACATAGAGAAATAAGCATTTGCAAGAATAGTTTGTACAAGAGTGAGTATAGCTCTACATATATTTACGAACAGAGTTTCTCCAAATTGAACTATATTAAAAGTCTGTATCGCAATTTGTTACGCGACGATCGCTTGATGTATCTTCTAAGGCTATGTACTTCGATTTTGTAGCAAAATATTGACTTCTTAAACGTAAGCAATATCAAAGAAGTCACTAATGAACAGATGTTTATCGCATAAGATTTGAAAGTGCTTTAGTAAATCAAACGCAGCATACATGTAACCAACCCGCTACTGCAGCACAATGCACGGCTGGAGGTTAAAGAGAGGCAAAGTCCAGGCACAGTGGAAGGAGGTAAACGCAAACTCCCCGCTTTCGCAAACGTTGGACATCGCTGTTCTAAACGAAATTCGTTTATGATTACATATGCACGACAAACGTTGTTTCCATGGGAATACTTCTGTTTAGGGAATCCTGGCTGGATGAAAAATTTCCTTGAATTAAATAGTGGTTTAAAAACATGCTGTTGCCTCGGTTTTTGGGCCTGCGCACTTTCCGTTTTAAAACACTTTAGTAATCCTATAACTTTATTTCAATCTATACATCTATAGCTACGTGTATAGATATATTATATCGTGACAAAGAATAACAACACTCCTAAAATTATGATTAAATTTATATCCCATGTTATAAACATTAAAAGAAGTGACTTATTTCATCAAAATTGTAAAATTTTAAAGTGTAAAATAACAGCCCTTCCGGGCCAAGGGCTACCGCTCAATCTCTGCGTTCCCTCACCTCTGCCCACCGTAGGTGTCGTGAGTGGGGTGCAATACTGAAGGTGGGACGTGGTCAGAACCCCGGTCTCTCCCGACCGGTTATGCAGTCTTCTCGACCAGGGACCGCTCTTATTCAATCAAATAGCCTCCTAACAAGGCTGAGGGTACCCTGGACCAGGTCTTCCAACGGGAGAAAATCACCACGCCGTTACCGGAAATCCAACCCGAGTTCCCCGCTTGTAGCAGCGTTACAACCGCGCTAAGGAGACGAACATTTTAAAGGATATTTTTACTTATGGACACATTTGTTTTTGTAAAAAAAATGCTCTATTAGTTCAAAATTAATGTTAACATAAACTAAATTTTTGAGCCCAGAATGTAAGCTGGAGGTCGTTTGATTACAATAATACTGCTTCAGTATTCTAACAAAGGTAAACACTACTATTGCAGTGTAGCTGAAATTGTAATATTTTCTCTTGCCGGAATTGCGTACAAACAGTAACCATAGCAACAATACTTTAAAAATTCGTGTTTTAGAGACCACATACATTCTGCCTTATTACGTCATAAGAAACCACCAATAACAAAGACCCAACATATCCTATGCTCTTTATTCTGTTATGAAAATGTTCTGCACGTTCCAGCACACAAAATAAAACTTTGTGTTTTTAAAAACATACTCTCCAATGAGAGTCAATGGGTAACCAGAAAACTAAAGGCAATGTTCTATAAGTGCAGTTGCAGCTATTCCGTATACCTATTTCTAAAATAGTTCCAGTTCAAGAACTTTTAAAATGTTGGATTATGAACAAGAAAGTTCGCAAATTGTATAACTAACAACATTGGAAATTTGTAAATATCTTCCAAAGATGCAATATCATTTGCAGAGAATTTACATGTTTCAATGTATCTTTTATTAAGAATATGGTAAGAATTTTGATTACATTGTAAGCTTGAGGTAATGACATGATAGTGTGTATATTGTATAACATCAATTCTGTAAAATATGCCCTCATTTATCTGAAATTGTTACAACTGAGGGACCATAAATGAAACCTTTAAGTCTTGTTAAGGTATGCGGTTTATTATTTAGTGAAAGCTATAGTTGCTGTCGGACGTTGTTACGTTCCCATAATACACCAGTAGCTGACAAGTGATTTAGAACTATGAAGAAAAGTATATAGGTAGTTGGTAGCAGAGCGTGCTTACTCTACGCAGACCGCTGGTTTATTTAAGTACGCTAACTTGCGCACACATAATGCAATAGTATCTTTCTGATAGAATGTTATTGACACTCTATTATACACTTAAAAACAAAGTGTGACAACTTGTGCAAAACAGAATCACAAACGTGCACACCATTTCTTGCACATTCACTTCCGTTGCTGATCTAGATTTCGTTGTATAAGTAATTGGCTTTGTCTCAGCCTGCTGCATAAAACTGTGTTGCAACTATTTATGTTCAGATATTTAGTACGATCACTTAAAAGCGGAATGAAACATTAATGTTTATATGGGAAGTCTAGAATCCGCGTGAAACAAGAATAGGACACGTGTGGTGATTCATGCATGTTATATAACAGTTCGGTTTTTACGTGCGGTTAATTTTCGCGGTTGAAAATTGAACCAAAACCAGTAATGTACACGGTAGAGATCATCATAAAACTCTTCCAAACATATGCCCTGAGTTTTAGATCCACAACATCAAGATCGTTGCTTTGCCTTGTGCCTATGGCTATAATACACGTGCCAGGAAGCTCATTCAGGACAGATATACGGGGTCATGTCTCCCGAAAGCAACCACGGAAATGTCCCCGGGCCGGGACAGCTCCCGGAGGAGATTGGGGTATCCCAGATCATTCTGGTCCGCCACAAATCCCCCTCCTGGATGTGGAAGGCGCAAGGAAGTTTGTCAGCCAGACCCCAGGGGAGCCAAGTTACGATAAGGTGGGCGTGGTTTGGTTCGCCGACTGATTTTGCTGACATTTCTATTACTAAAGTTCTTTGCAGATTACGCAGTTAGTTACTACACGTCTTGAGCGGAACTTTGAAACTTGCTGTGCTCAAGAAAAAACGTATTTCATTTCTTTATGTTCTCATGGCTTTAATAGAGAGAGTAGATGAAACATTGTTCCAGGGTGGCCGTGTTTACAGAAAATGTGAAAACTTAGAAAGGACGGAAACGTTGGACCTCATTAAGGCGTTAAAGTGTTGCTCCATAAAGAAATAAAGCTTCTCTATTATGTAAAGACCTTCGCCTTGGCTCGATTTACGTAACCTATGGATTTTCCTTCCTGTGCGTTTTTGCCTTTTATCTTCTCTCCATACTCCAATCACACTTCCCAGTAGCTACGCTATAACATAAGGGTTCGACCCCGTTGTGAGCATTCCGATATTTAGCACAATCCACATGAAAACTACTTTCTTCCCAGGTAATTATCATGATGTTCGTTTATTTTTATTCCTTGTTTTGTATATAGGCATTTGAACATTTGGTGAAATCAATAAATAAAACTAATCTTAACACACTGGTATTAAAATAGATGCGTTTTAAAACTATTTGAAGAGTTCTTTTTAAAACGTTATTAAAGTATTAAAAACACGCCATTTTTCCAAGGTTATGTTCTATATGACAACCGTGATCTGTGCAGCGCCGTGATTCACTTTCGCTATTCCACTGTCATTTTATTCGATGTGCATCGAAATAAAACAAAACAGGATCACCTGGCGATCGTGATCTGCAGCTGTCGTGTTACGAAGTAACAGATTTTTCTTTTAACAGTTACGTCGGTAAAGATAACCACAAACACATACAGGTGTTATTTTCATGTAACAACATAACTGTCCGGTTGCTCAACCTTCATTTCAATCCGATCTTTCAGGGTCGGAAGTTTGGCAATAGGCGAGTTTGGCGCTGCTCTTTGGGGACTTAGTGACTGTCAGTGCTATTCTCGGCGGAGGGGTGGCGTTGTAGTTGCCTGACCGGTGTGGCTGCTTGGCGACTTTGTATTGAGATAGGTCTCCAGCACACGTTAGGGACCCTTTCATACTGGCTCGCGCTACACGCCCGTAGAGCGCTCTCACTTCATCCCTTCCTCCCGAGGTCTGACATACAGTAGCTTCAACAGTTGGCTGAATGTGAAATCCCCTCCGTCCATACTCTACCTCTAACAAACCTCGTATCCTTTCTTATGCGTAATTTGAAGTTCAGGTAGGAGATGAAACTTAAACGTGGGCATAATAGTAAAACATGTGGTGGTGATAGGCAGCTACAATGGAAAACAGAAATCTGTGAATTTGAGGTATGGCAGGAGTAAAGATTCGATTATTACTTCTGCATATATGAGGTACCTATCAGAGTCAAATAAAACAAAAATGAAACATCCAGATTGCCCTGTATCAGCTCTGAGACTTGTATCTGTACTTTTATTACAGATAAATGTTTCATTTTGTATTTATTTTATAATACGCTTTTTTCATAAGTACGCGGTCTTATTCACATTCTTTTTAATTTATAAAAAGCCGTATGTGATAGAGAAAGGTGGAAATCACCATGCAGTTTAGCATATGAAAATTAGTTAATATTACCTTTCAGATCCCAAACTGTCGAACAGAAAATTATATTTTGCTGGCCAAGGCTTGTATTTAGAAGGATAGATTGACATTTTTGTCAACTGTAGGTCAGTTAGTCACGAAAAGTTTAGCGCCCTTATTAAATAATTGTTTCACTTTTTAAGGTTTTTATATTCCCTATCACAACCGCCAATGTATTCTGTCATCGTATGTCGTTAAAATAACATTTTTACACCTATATTGACCATTAGACAGACATTTTAAGAAGAAAATGTCGTGTAAATGTCAGTTAGTCACACGTGGAATTGCTTATTATTATTATTATTATTATTATTATTATTATTATTATTATTATTATTATTATTATTATTATTATTATTGTTGTTGTTGTTGTTGTTGTTGTTGTTACTATTATTACTATTATTTTTTGTGGTATTTAACGCCCGCTTTTACTACATACGACACCGCAGGCGGTGACACTGAAGGTACATGGAATGAAGATGGAGCACCGGTGGAATGAGATGGCAGGGAAAACCGGGAGAACCCGGTGAAAACTCGCCCCAGCGCTGCTTCGTTCATCACAAATCCCACATGCGGTTGCCTGGGATCGAACCCGGGCCGCTTGGATTATTTTCTTCATGCTCGACCATACCATAATGTAGCTCTTATATTCTACTGTAATAGACCTCATTATATCCACCTCTTCATAATGACACTGCTATCCACAAATCAAAAGTGCACCAGCTCATAACGGCACTGCTATCCATCAAAGGTAACCTGTCCATAAATTCGGTTTGTCTTCTCGTTTTTGAAAGTTTACTTTTTTAAAGGGTACAACATAACCACACTCTGTATCAAACAATAACAAACATAACAAAATTAATAATTTCGCAGTTGAAGGCGCAACTATCGATTCTCGTGTGCAGAATTGAACAACAAATACGTACATAATTAAAATATCGGACACCAGTGACAGCATGCAGCATAGAATATTCAAAACATTTTATGAGTATATTAAATTTAGACGCGTGGTCGAGTACAAATAGTCCAATGGCAAGATTATGCTCTAGTCTCATAATATTGTGACAAAAGAAAAAAAAATCCAGTCCAATTACTTTTCTATCGCTTTATTATCTTCTAAAATGTTACCACAAATATACAGTTTTCTTCTCGTAAACAGAATCTAGTCTTTCGGGCTATCACAACTCACAATGTTTACTTCGTATAATGTTGCTCAGTCCTTTTAGTGTCTGTCTGTTATGCACTAATTACGACGATGTAATCAATTAATCTTCTTATGACGTAGCAACACACGACACACACACGCTCAGCTGTCTCACACTCGCGGACACATTAACCGACTTATATCCATAACTCAACTCTAAAACTCTTCTCTGGTCCCCTTATATACTGGGGATGACGTCACGCGCACCTTTCTCGAGTTCCACACACAGACACGCACCGGAAATGACACAGAAGTCTCGAGAACGCTCTGGAAACCCTTTTTGTTTCTGCCGCCTCCATTGTTTACGTCACGTACACAACAGTCGCGCGAAGTAGCCTGGCCCTGAACGTCTTTGGTCGCTCGCCGGCATGGCATGTGGTATGAAGTAGCTGGACCCCGTCCGTCCATTGCTGTCCCCAGTCTACCATTATGTTGACTGGTGCAATAGGTGGCAAGATACCTGTTAACGAATCCCAGTCTCAATGTGACAACCCTGCTTTTGACACCCTTTTTCGGTTGTCTGTCGTATTATCTCAACATCAACTGTTGTCAGTCTCTGATATTCAACTGTCAAGGGGAGGAATGATATAAAAATAAAGCGCTTACTCTTATTTTATAAAACCACCAAAACGCAATTCAGTACGCAATCACCCCCCCCCCCCCCTCCCGCTTTAATACTACTTACATGAAAAATACTTCCTTTCTTTGCAATGACTTATAGTCAAAATGTCGAAGTATTTTTTTATCAAAGTGCCTTTAATTGGGACATAAAACGTTCAACACGAACACTTAGGTGTGAGATGAAACAAGCTACAGTCTTGTTTCGCGCAATTTAATTACTGGCCCGAAGGTAAGAAATAGCCTACATCATTCAACAATAACACATTTTCTTAAAACTAAAGACCAACTTCCTCAAATTTTCCCCAAGGTGGCGCATAAACAATCTTCTCCAGAAACTGTAAATATAACGTCCAAAGTAAACAAAATATGTCAGATTTTAGAACGGAAAAACCATACAAACAACGTTATGAGCATTTACAAGAGATAAAAAAATATTGTGTATCTGTCAGAGAAATCATTAGAGGACAAAAGTTCATCTTGGCATTGCAGTGTAGGAGAGTTATGACTTCGTTTGTTTCCCTCGTGCAATGTTGGAAACAGGAATGCGCTAATTAGTGGGGACAAACCCAGAAAGGTTGTTTCTCATTCCGGTGTTGAACGCTAATTACAACTACAGGAAACGCTGATCATTGATCACCTTGTGAAATAATGGGCAGCATCTCTTCCATGCTGATTTGTCCCCACGGCTAATTTGAATCCGGTTGATATCCAGGAATCCAATAAACGATACTCTATCTGCAAGTGGCTGGAGGGTACTCAACGAGAAGGTATTAGTGGGTTGTAAATTATAGCGATGTTTGTGTTAAACTGAGTGGTAATAATAATAATAATAATAATAATAATAATAATAATAATAATAATAATAATAATAATAATAATAATAATAATAATAATAATAATAATAATAATAATAATAATAATAATAATAATAATAATGTAACAAAACGATGAAATCGAGTCCGGTTACTTTTCTATTACTTTGTCTTCTAAAATTTTACCACAAAGTTTTCTTCTCGTCGTTAACACAGTTTAGTCTTCCGTGCTATCAACTTTTATTTCTCATAACCTTGCCTCAGTCCTTTTAGTGTCGTCCTTCAGTTCCTCTGTCTCTCATACTCTAATTACGACGTTACAATCACTCGCGACGCTCGGCGAATTTTGACACGACGCCACACACGCACAGCCGCTTTGCACTCACTGACACATTCACCGACTCATGTCTGTAACTCAGTTCTAAAACGCTCTCCAACTCACTCACTGCTGTTTTTGGCGTCCTCATATAGTGGAGGATGACCTCACATGGATCTTTCTCCATTCCACACACATATACCGGAAATGACTCAACCAGATCTTTCTCGAAGGCGCTGGGAAAGCCCCTTTTGTTTCTGCCACCTCCATTGTTACTGGTCGCGTACACAGCAGTAGCGCGAGGCAGTCTGTACTTTGTCATTGTCTGCTGGCCGGCCCGGCCTTTGGTGTGAAGTAGCTTGGCTTTGTCGTCCGTTGTGCGTCGATCCCGATGTCACAGTAATTGTGTGTGCCATAGGTTGTGTCAGGTGCCATTGCGGCTTGTGGATAAAACGCAAGAGCACGTGAACACCCTAATTTTTGACGCCTTGATGAGTTATTGGTACTTTATCGAGCGGGATGGCTCAGGCGGTAGCGTCTATGATACGCAGGAGCAACCTGACCCATGGGTTTTTCGGGGCTTCCACGGATCAGTAGAAAACGTTGGAGACTTTCGGTGGGCATGGCAGGAAATTTACTCTTCGTAAATCCTGGTCCACCGGATCAGGAGTCCTCTGATTTTCGTCTCGCCAATGGATGTGCAAACCCGCAGGGGGAGGGAAGTCACTTGTAAGAGCCACCACCAGGTAGCTAATAAGGACCGCGCCCTATGCTGTCATCTGTTCTCGTCTGGCCACGCTTAGTATCCTTTCATCTCATCCCTCACTCCCGGGGACCGATCCCTCAGGGGCATGGACACAAAATATTTCATTTGTTGAGGTGCTAAGTCCCCCCCCTCTCCGATTATTATTATTATTATTATTATTATTATTATTATTATTATTATTATTATTATTATTATTATTATTATTATTATTATTATTATTATTATTATTATTATTATTAATCTTCATCATCATAATCATTATCATCATCAGCTTAAGTATTATAAAGCAGATGCTATTTCACATTTTCAGTGATAGCTGAATCTAAATTTTTGTTGACACCTAAGTTGTGAAGTACACACGAGCCGCTACTGATTGTTCTTTTCGTTTTTCACTTTATGGTAGATAAGTATTGCATTTCACCCAAAAGTTCGATACTGAAATTTCACTGGAAATACATTTGAGGCTCCTTGAATCCAAGAAAAACCATTATTAGAAAATTGTGTGTGTGTGTGTGAGAGAGAGAGAGAGAGGGGGGGGGAGAGAGAGAGGCATAAATTAAAGAAAATATTAAGAAAAAATAGGCTAAACAACGAACGTCATATTTTTAAGTTGGACAGCTTCCAAGGCTGCGATACGAAGATTTTTCAAGAAACAATTCCCCCTAAAACATTGCAAAGTTGAGCACGACAGGTTGCTGGAATCCTGTTAGTCGTTTGTGAATAATATTGGCAACCATGGGGCGAACACAGGAAAACATACGATCATTTAAAAATTTGATTGCCTTCAACACCGTCTCAAATAATCACTTGATTGCATCTCTCTCACTCTCTTTTTTGTTTTGATGACAGGCATTTAAATGTATGTAAATTTGCTGGACCTGTCCTGGAGACTCTTTAAATTGGCTGACCTAATATGTATTTTTTAAGAAAATTGCTATAATATTCAGTTAAATTCAGCAAAATTGCGTGCTTTGTGGTATTTTGTCAATTTTCCTCACGTACTTGCAATCTCCGTTTATTGTTCCACTACTGAATTAGTCGAGTGTTCGTGGAATGAAACAAAACAAAATAACATAGTGTGTGTCGCTTTATCGCACTTGTCCAGCGCCCTCTCAGAGCTTGAAGTTGACCCTATGTTGATTAGGACGAACTTTGTGAAAAGAAGTGAACAATGGGGCAAATGAGGTTAAGGCAGTGGAAGGAAATTTCCGAGCGAGCACAAGTTTGCTGACCTCCACTTCTCCGCCAACTACACGTTTCTCTCTTATTAGATTTGTTTATTCAGCGCGAGCTCTAATATGGAAGAAGTGTGTCTCGCAGTGCATTTCCCGCATTTCTACATAGGTGACACAGCATGGCGGCGAAGTATTCCTTTGTGTAAGGTACGCGTGCCCCACTCGCGCAGCCGTGAAAACAAAAGGCTGTCACCTCCAACCCTAGAGTATAAGGAAACAGGAAGGGGGCTTGGCTAATCCTTAAAACGGAAATGATGAACCAAGTAACCAAGCAACAGTGTAGTCAGCTGCGATACATAGTTCATTGCACTGTTACTGCTTCCCGTATTTTCAATATGCAACATTTTACGCGAAATTTTAAAGCCAGCATTCAGCGATCTTCACTGCGTCCGTAAGTAGGCGAAGTATTATAATCCACCCAAAAATTAAATATCGAGATTTCACCAGAAATGCATGTTTTGAGACTCCCTGAATCATATAGGGTGGACCATTTAACTTGACAGTAACAGTATCTCCGAAAGTAAGCGCTGTAGAAAGAAATGTCTTGAATAAATGTTTGATATTATGGGGGAAAGTAAATGTCATTAGCCGTCGTTTATTTGGAGGACGTGATCAATTTTTTAAAATGCGAACTTCCCTTTATTTTGTTTTCTCGCTCCTCATAAAAAACTAAACAACTTTTATATAAAGCACTTTGCAATTGTTCTTACACTTTAAATAGCGATGAAAATGCTGAATGGTCGTGTACGAAGAACTTGATTGTTTGAACCATCTGTGGATGGCCATTTGAGGGTCAAGTTACTTATTGTAATTGGGAACCAACATTTTTATTTGGTTTCCTTATTCCTCATTGCAAAATAAAGTTTTTTATAAACCATTTTCTTCATAGTCCATGGATGTTTCACTAGACAATGAAATATTGATGAGAGGTAATTACAAAGAGTATCACCACGTACCTTAGGGTATTAAATGTCCAAACTGATGCCCTTCTACCTCAATGCATTTCCCAATTCTGTGAATGAACTATTGATGTGTCCGTAAAAGCATGTTTTGTTCAATACTGGCACAAGCATTTCGTGTGCGCACCTTCATGTTGCCAGGTGTGGGTGTTTCACAATACACTTTTTCCTTGAGGTAACCCCATAAGAAAGAGGCTGGTGGTGTAAAATCAAGAGATAGAGCTGGCCAGTGAATGGGACCTGCGCGTCCTATCCAACGATCATGGCAATTGTTATTTAAAACCTCCCTAGCAGTACTTGCATAGTGTGCAGGGCATCCATCGTGCTGGTACCACATTTGTGACCTCGTTGCCATGTAGGTCTTGATGTAATGACATAAAGTAGGGTTGGAATTTATGCCACTTCTATATTCTGAGAAAACTGCTTTTGGATATTCCCGCACTGGATGCTAATTCGCGAAAACTAACATGGGGGTTATAATTCACTGCAGATAGCACCCCAACTCCCTTATATTCATCCATAGCTGTTCTTCTGCGCCTCCTTTTCGATACTTGCTTCTTCAGAGAATTGCTTTATCATACGAGAAAATGAAGCTCTTGATGGAGTTCTATCAGGAAACTCTCCGTGCACAGAAGAATAGCCTGTTCTACATCTCTCCTAGACTCCCCGTAGATGAGAACCATTTCCACTTTTTCTGGCTGAGAAAGTTGGTCCATTTTAATCCGCAGTCAACTGAGTATGCTTGCAAACGCTCAACAAACTGAATGGAAGTGATGCTTGTTACTCGGTGATCGCTAATTGTAATACTATCAGTGGCTCCACCTGGACTCGAATGCGGCTGCAAGTACACTAATGATAGATACAAGGAAACAGTCCTACCGTGGAAAGTGAACAAAACGGACAGTGTCTCATTGCCTCCTATTGTGCTGCACTGGCTGTTGATTGGGGCAACCGTTCAGAATTTTCCTTATTGTTTACGTTGCTGTAAGAACAATTGCAAAGTGTTTTATACAAAAGTTGTTCAGTTTTTTATGAGTGAGAAAACAAAATAGAAAACGTGTGTTCCTATTTTAAAAAATTGAATTGACCCTAAAATAACCATCACAACGTCCTCCAAATAAAAGACGACTAATGCCATTTACTTTCCCCCACAATATCAAGCGACCTTTATTCAAGACATTTCTTTCTACAGCGCTTAGTTTCGGAGATATTGTGCTGTCTCAAGTTAAATGGCCATTCTGTATATATAGGTCTGTCTCTGTCATCAGCTTAACTTAACGAAGTCAGTTAAATACCAAACTTGGTATTTAAGTTCATCCTCTTCCAAGAATACGATACGAGGTTTTCAAACAAATCCCCCACCTCATGGTATGTTAATCAAAACCGTTAGTGGCCGCGCCGTAGCCGAGTGGTTAGACCATTTTCTTCTCAATCCCAACAACAGCATGTGGGATTCGTAGTGGACGAAGCGGCGCTGGGGCGGGTTTCCTCCGTGTTCTCCGGTTTCCCCCGCCATCTCATTCCACCGGTGCTCCATCTTTATTCCATGCATCATCAGTGTCACCGCCTGCGGTGCCGTAGTAGTAAAACCGGGCGTTAAACACTACAAAAAAGTCATTTTTGAGAAAATAAAAAGTGAATTTTTTTCCTACAAAGGAAGATGTTCTTGAATGTTTCTGTATCGCATCCTCTGAAAATTCTGAACCACATCCAACCTATTTTTCCATTTTGACTTTGATGTTCATTGGTACCCAGAGAACCTTTTATAAATAATAATAATAATAATAATAATAATAATAATAATAATAATAATAATAATAATAATAATAATAATAATAATAATAATAATAATAATAATAATTAAAAAATATAATTCCCGAGGTTGCGGGTCCAAACCGTGGAAGGGCGATGGATTTTTTTCGGGCATAAAAATCTTTAGCATAGCTTCCTTCGGAAGGGAAATAAAGCCGGTTGTAGATTTACGGCATGTTAAGGAATCTTAAATCTGATAAAGAGGTGTCTGAACAAACTTGAGCAGTTTTTCATGCTCATTATAGAATGAGACACTCGGAAACAACAATTAAAGAACATCCTCAAATAAAAAAGTGGTCGACATTTAGCACTGTGATCGTGTTTACATACGTGTCGGTTTAGTGAACGCAAGCGCACTATTCGCAACTAACGACTGTCGTAAATCTATCTCTTATTTTCAGAGAAGGCATACCTCTATCCCTGTACTTGAAGACCAATAGAAACTCTCATTTTAAGGAAGTGACACTCACACGTGGAGTCTCCATTGCCAAAACTTTCAATTTCAGTTCTTCTCTGCTTCATTAGCTGCAAAAGTCCATGTTAAGAGGTTGCAACTCTGTAGAAAGGTCTGAGGAGGAAGGACCGTTTAAGACGATTATAAGGGTTCCTCACAGAAAACGGCCGAACTGCACAGCCTTAACTTTCCTCGGTCAGCAGTACAATGATTTACAGATCAGTGGTAATGGAATATTACAATACAATAACACGCAGGGGTAAGTAGAGGCTTAACTAAACAAGCGCTACCACGTATATCGGTTATGCAGAGCACGCGTAGTTCCTCTGATGGCCGCAAACAGCGCAATGTTATAGCAGAGAAAGTAAAACTACACTTGTGTAGTAATGTTATTGCATTCGGAATTGTCACAAATAGTGGACTGCTGTGAAAGACGTAGAGGGCTGTGAGATTTTGGTTGGAAAAGCAAATAAACACACCTGTCAGCTTCACGTTATTGGCATGGTGTGAGAATGTCCCTGACCGGGTTTCAATTCGCCAACCGGTGACCTCTTCTGCTCAGGAGGAACTCGGGATTACTCTCACAATGGTGCTTGCTTGCGTCTACAGAGTGAGTACCTACCGTAACGTCCTTCTGCTAATGAGTATTCCGGCGCTAATGAGTGAAATCACCGCACTGTTTGTTCTTGCTGCTAATATTGACTCTTCATAGCCTTGAAGTTTGCGCTTTTGCTGAATTTGCTTTGGTCTTCAACGCCTTTCGACGTGACTTTTGACTTTAAACAGTTTGCCATCTACTTCTTCATTAACGTACATCGATGTAAAAGGCTTCACATTCTCTGTTTGGTTTTATCTTCGAGCAGCTGCAAAATTTATTTTATTAGTAGCATAACTGTCGGCTCCTCTCGTCTTATTATACCTTTGCTCCTTCGCTCTCCCCCCCCCCCCCCTCCTTTTTGGCATTGTTTAACGCCCGCTTTTACTACATACGGCACGGCGGGTGGTGATACTAATGATACATGGAATGAAGTTGGAGCACCGGTGGAATGAGCAGGCGGGGGAAAGCGGAGAACCCGGAGAAAACCCGCCCCAGCGCCGCTTCGTCCACCACAAATGCGGTTGCCTGGGATCGAACCCAGGCCGCTTTGGTGGGAATCTCTTTCCCTCGTCTCCTCACTCTATCTACCCTTCCGATCCTACTTTCTACTGCGTCTCTCTGCAATGTATATGTGACGTGACGTTTTAAAACCAGCAATGAAAGATTTATAAAAATTAAAACCTTGTAAGTACCAAACGCATAAAACATAGTACTTAGGCTTGTTGAGATCGAAACTCTAGGATATCTCGCATAAAATGGTTTAGGATCACGAATAATACAAGAAATTTAAAATAATGACTTCAAATATTGATCTTATTAGAATATTGCGCATTATCAAAGTTACCCGAAATGTTTTGTGTGTGCCACCTTTTAGGCGGTTCCCAAAGGCCATGCTTAAAATGGGCTCTAAGATACGCTATACACGCATAATCATTTCGCCTTTTCGCTCCCCCCCCCCCCCTCCTTTTTAATTGGTATTTTTGGGAGTAGTGTTGCCAGCTATACATTTTAGTAAAAATATGATGATTTTATTCTATATGCATATGTGTATGTGAATAAAGCACGAAATTAAATACTTTGCATAGATTTGCAACTGGAAATTAGTTCAAATGAAACCCTTTATTTGGAAAATAGGCTGCTGTAAATTGCAGTGCAACGGTCGTGACTATCTTCTGTTTTCCTTGTCGATGCTCTTCTATTGAGATGTCATAGCGAAGTACCAGTAAAGACAGCAGCGTTTCTCATCCGATACGAGTATCTCGGCAAACCTTCAAAGTGACCTCAGTATTGGAATAATCATACTTAAAGACGACTCGCTGTGTTCTGGAGGGAGAAGGTTGCACTTGGCGGAACGAGAATCGCTCGCGCGCAACTGCAGCAGTGCTGTTTTTATACATAAATATTTCTAGAGACCTCTAGCCTAATATGAGGTAGATAGGAGAGTAAACATTTGTAAGAACAGTTTGTAGAAGAAATGCATGTGAATGCAAAACATCAGTGTGTTAATTCTGGTTCCTATATTCCTATGGTTACTGCTGACAAGATGGATGACGTAGCCCATTAATCACTGCACACTGATACTATTCCGACTCAGTAACAAACTGATGTTTGTTCGATACTCGAGGCATTAGTAAACGTTATTGGTGAATATAAAATACACAGCGTATGAATAGAACACCCCACGTTGTTGTTTTGGTGGCGTGTTCAGAGAGGAATGTATCACAAGTATGGATTTACCCTGTTTCAAGAGCAAAGAAGGTTTAAGTATGTGAGATATCGCACACTCTCCATTGTCTGTATAATTAAATCCTTTGTAACATTATATTGCTGGGTGGCCAGGAGCCTGGAGTTTACTACTCCCAAGAGTGGGTGTTTAAAGCACTCCGCTTGAACAATTATTCAGATAGCCCCTGAGGGATATGCAACGGCCGAACTTCTTCCTCGTTCCTTCAAATCTGCACCAGCTTGACCCCAGAGGAACAGTTGCGTTAATTTGCTTAATACCGTCTAACTTCAGTACTGGAGACTTCACTCAATAACATCACTTAGGTACACACGGAGAAAGAAGTATACATCGGTACTAAGTTCTCCTTCAACTGTTTCGTCTCCAATTGGAGAGAGCCATTTATTTCTTCATAGATACTTATTCCTTCGTTTATACTGAATGAAATAAGGAATAGAGCCTTAAGTAACCCGTAAAGGACAAAGAGGAAAAGCTCTTTTATAAGACTCACGTGGTGAGCTATTTCAACGTGGGTAGACGACGTTATAAATGTTCATTCTTGCACCCATTGTATGTCACTTCTACTTCTACTAATATCTCCTAATTAACCTAGCTTAGATGTAGTTTTTGTATTCAGTTTTTTACTTTCTCTACTGGTATGTAGGGAAAGTATTGTATTCCACCCAAAATTCGATGTTGAGATTTCACCGGAAATATATGTTTTGAGACCCCCTGAATCCAGAAAAAGCATTTTTAGAAAAAGGTCCGTGTGTGTCTGTGTGTCAGTCTGTCAGTCTGTGGACAGCATAGCTCAAAAACGAAAAGTCGGTTAAAAACCAAAGTTGGTATTTAAGTTTAATGTCTTTCAAGGATACGACACGAAGATTTTGAAGAAAATAGCCCCACTTTAAACTACCCTTTACATGGAAAATTTTGATTTTCTTGAAAATGACTAACGATTTTGATTCAAATGTCATATGTTTGAGATATTTTTATGACAAATGAAATGCATATGTTGAATTTTCTGGCTATAGCCCATGTAGTCGTCTTTACTCTGGACGACTTTTGCATAACTGCTAAACCGTTAGAAATTCACCAAATCAAACTGTACAAAAAATGTAGACCTTGCTAAATACACAATTTATCTCTCAATAAATTTTCTTGTAGGGTGAACCATTTCGGAGATATTCCTTGTTATGTGTGTGAGTTTCGGAAAACCGAACTTTCGTGAAATGGATCATCGTTCATTTTTTTATATGTTAAGTGTGCAAAAACAACAGAATCTCAAACATTTGACTATCGCACTAAGCCTCTGTATTCTAACATTGCTCTTGCACCTACAAGGAAATAAGCAATAAGTTGTACAAATGTTTATCTTAACTAACACGAAGAAGATATAGGAATAAGAGTTTGTGAGTGGTTAGTACAAGAGTAGAGAAAGTCATGTGAGTGCAACACATCAGATTTTTCATAATCTTTCCAAACAGTCCTGCACATTGCTGCACTGGACCACTGTGCTCCCACTAGTATGAAGTCGTCTGCTCAATTTGTTCTTGATCTTCCTTGTATGGGTTTCACATGGTGATCGACTAAGCACATCACACTTTCTCTAATACGTGCTTACATAAGGAAGTATTGTATTCCACCCAAAAATGCTATACCAACGAAAAAATGACGTTCTTTTCTTCATTCTAACGGTTTTACCATAAATACATCACATAGTTTACTACCTGATGCTTTTTGCATAGTCATAATTGAGCCGCAAAATGAACAACGCCTCTCATCATAGACCATCGCTTTGCCTCGGTGTTTTCACACTTACATGCATAGCTTGCTGGTCCGGGTAATCTGGGGTCATTAACCGTGTACAAAGCATTCTAATTCTGTTACACATTAAAGTAAACAATGAATACCTATACCTATTGGAAGTGCAAAGATTAGCATTTAATCCTCATATAAACATATTTGAAGCTACAGATAATCACAAACAATATTCTCATATCTGTAACGAATGTATAACTGCGTAATGAAAGTTTACGTCTATTAAAAAGAAATAGACAGCAGAATAAACTTTTGTAAAAATAGTTTGTAGAATATTAGAGAAAGTAATGTAAATGTTAATCAACACATCAGTTTTCTTTCCCCACATAAGGGCTCGTGGCAAAAACGAGCTTGTGGTATGAATAGCTGACTGTCGCTCTGCACTTGCAGGCAACAATGGCAGATTAATGCCACAAGAAATTATATTGCCAAATTTAAATTTAAATAACCGTTTTGTTGTAGAGTTCGAATCTTTGTACAGCTATCTCGAAAAGAGGCGATGGCAAGTTGCCTGCCACATGGACAGTGCGTGACGTCATTGCGCGCGGACAGTGACAGCACAATTAACTGGGCTCACTGCCTACAGTGCATAGTGTTTCTCGAATGTGTTCACTATTCCACACACAGAGTAACATGCCTCCAGCACAAAAATCGAAATATTCTGGTATTGTTGAATTTCTACAATAATTTGGGAGTGAATATTTTACTGCAAATGATATCAGCATTGAATGTAAGTTATGCAGCAATGTTATCTATACGGTTGTTGCGTCGACTGTATCTGGCCTCCTCTGTGTTGTGATATGTGACAGATTGACCCCTCCCACTTTCTATAGTGCAAACTCCGCAACCTGTATGAATGTTCGCTCCCTAGTCATGAATAAGGAAAACTTGAGACAATAATCTCTTTGTATATGAATAAAGGATACTTTTGAAGTAGTAAGGGTAGAGAAAGTCCTGTGAGTGCACCACATAAAGTTTCTCAATGTGTTTATGCCGAAGATCAAGCCTGAACTATGAGGTTTAAAACGTACTTCTAGTTCGTCTGCTAAAAGACAGAGAGAACTTAGTTATTTCTTGCGTTTTAGGCTGATGACGTATTCCCGGTTTAATTAACACAGAGTAATGGAATTTCTGCTCCGTCTGCACCCCTCGCACTCCGTTTTACTGTTTGTACAATGTTGTAGCTCAAATTAAAAAACTTTCCAATTTGAATCTTAATTTCTTATAAATGACTCGTGGCCACGCATTTTTATAACATTCGTCATATGAAGGAAGAGTACGAACGTTATTAAATATTGCATTGTGTTCGTCAAATAAATGAATCTCATTGTTGAAAAGGCACTTTCGGTAATTTCAAGACACAATTATTGCTCTAGCATTTTACTTTAATTTAGAGAAATCCGAAAATTTCGGCTATCTTCCAACTTATTTCAATATGGCGTTGATACTTAATGCACAAAGACAAATGAGCCTCTCCGTTTGTGGGAAACAGATAAAAAACACTATCATTGAAAGAAAAAGAAAAAAAAATGCCTCGGCCTTACACATCATCACGTTTAATATCATAAGACGTCTGAGCTAAGCGATAAATTCTCGTGCGGACGGAGATTTATTACATAAATAAAATATGAATTTAAATACTATATCGCAATGTCAAATTCTATAAAAAAACTAAAATACATTTATTTCAATTGGTTGTAGTTCAACTTACAACAGAGGGGCACGAAATCCAAAAATTACATGTATTTCTATCTTTTCTTGTTATAACAAAAAGCCAGTTTAGAGTCTCAAATAAATCTCACTTTATTTTTAACATTAAGAAATAGCCTTTCTTCTGGAAAAATGCATGAATTATTAAAAGAAAAACTGTTAAAGCCAATTGTCAAATTGAAATGCAGTGCTATTTTGATTGATAATCGATTATATTGTTTAATAAATTGTATTTAGGGTTTATGGGGTACAATTGGCCACATTGCAGTTCATCCGCATAAAGTACTGTCTGTAAAATTTTTCTTGGTATACGAAAGTGACATTTTTGTTTCCATAATTTAACCATTTTATTAATATCATATATTTAAACGAGCAATTCTTCTATAAATATATTCCGCGCAACTTGGGAATAGCTTAACGATTCGATCAAATTTTATATTTAGACAGGGTTTTGCTTATAAGTGTTATTCCTTTAAAAAAACGCGATTTTACGTGTAACAGTCACAATTACTCTCAACCTTATTTTGGCCATAATTTCTCTGTTAATTGGCCAATTTCAACAAACTAGCCAGGATATTAAAGGTCTCGTCAAGAGCTTTCAGAAAACCTAAAGAAAGTTGGCTTAGCTGTGTTAGTCTATGCGTAACAGTCACAATTAGTCGAAACCTTACATTAGCCATAATTTCTCTGTTAATGGGTTAATTTCAACAAACAAGCCAGGATATTAAAGGTCTTATCTCGGAAACAGCTCCAACAATTAGGATGAATATGTATATTTAGTTAACATTTTTCTTTTCAAGTTTATCTAAATAAGTATCTTCTCCCCCACCCCCCCCCCAAAAAAAAAAAAAACACGATTAAAAAAGGAAAAGAAAAGAAAAGCCGAGCGAAGCTTAGTCGTCCAGGTACTATAGGATTAATTACACTGGCGATAGACCACATCCCTGTGTAACACCTTTGTTTATTTTTATTGGTTGAGATACTTGTTCATAGTTGTTTTATTATTATTTTAGAATCATTATTGTTGTTCTTAATTGTATTGTATTTCCTCATGTCTTAAAATGTTCCAGAGTTTTTCACGATTAAGAGAATTATATGCTTTGATAGTAGTCTATGAACAGTGCAAATACTGGTAAATTATATTCTATTTGCTTTACCAAGATCTCTTGTATTATAAAAATTGCTTCTTTTGTACTCGTTCCTGTCGTGAATTCGCATTGTTCTTCTTCCAAAATATTTTCACTGTGTTTTTTGTTTCAAAACGTCTGCAAAAATTTTGGATACAGTTGATAAGTGTTATTCCTCCGTAATTATTTTGATCATGTTTGGAGCCTTTCTTATGTGTGTTGATAGCCATACCCGTGTTCCAATCTTGCCTTTGTGCCAAATCTTATTAAATAATTGAAGTAGCCTTTCTTTTAATATTGAGCCGCAATATTTTAAGAATATGTACATTTCATTTGCCATAACAATCTTAAACACATTAGGACATAATTACTGGCTGTCCCTGATTAGTGTGCTTCATTACTTCATTGAGTTGTCAATAACTGTAACACTCCGTCTTTACCTGTGAAGTGATTGTTGCATCTCGGTTCTTATGCAGGAGATTAATACGAGCATGTAACGAATATACACCACGTATTCCTATTAGTGGATTCGTGGATGCAGTTGTCCCTGGTGTGATAATTTACCAGCTAAACCGCCACCGGACGTGCTGACGGTTACGGCAATTAGTTGAAAAATGATCCTTCAGGTCCAAGACGTGAACTGGAAACAAAACTGGCATCAATGTTTCCAGTAGAGCCATTATTTCTGCTCCACTCATAAACTGGAGCAATAAAAACGTTGATTGTTCCTTGTTACAAAAAATTGAAATTCTCCTGCAGTTGCGCGCTTCTATTATTTTTGTAACGCATTAGTTCTGTCTACTTTGTGTAGCGCTTTGGTACCTAAGGTACAGAAAATATTACGTTTCACAAAAATGGATGTGTCCCCGAATTTAAAAGCTTCCGCCGATGTTTCACATCCTTTTGTGTGAGTGTCAGCCAGCATTGTACGAAATTACAATTAGATAAGGGATAAAGGATAGGATTCAAAAGCCAAGCAGGAGGTCTCAAGGGGTAGCGTCTGTGGCTCGCATTCGGGAAGTCGTGCGCTCGATTCCCGTGGCCGAACTTCCTGACCCATGGGTTTTTCCGGAGTTTTCCCGGGTCAGTAGGCGAATGCTGGGGATGATAATTATATCCCCTGAATTTGCTGACCTTTTATTTCACCTCACTTCTCATTTCACTTTACTTTTCATCCTTGTTGCTGTTTCAGGGTTCTAAGTGTTGGCGAAGTTTCCTCTCCTGATCGGGTGGGGGTCTCAGAGTCCCTGTTTTCCCGCCCGCACCGGGGAGGGAAGCCAGGTGTACTAGCCGCCACCGGGAAGTTTAAATCTGTAGCTGTTAGGGATCCTCGTCCCTGCCCTCTGCTGACATCTCTCCTCAGGTCCGGGCACCCTTAGTATTCTCTTACCTCACTCACCACTCCTGGGGAATGCCCCATCAGCGGCATAGGCGCTGATTTCTTAGGTCTAGGTGCTAAATCTACCCTCCGAACTTTGCAATAGAGCCATAGGGCTCATAATAAAAATCTTAAGAATAATTGTACAAAGAACGGCCGGAGGAATAAATGAAATTAATTCAATTGTCATTCGAGTTTCAAAAAGCTGCCCGTTCAATGTAAGACAGTCAGCTAAGTATGTAATAAAACTATTTATGCAAATATTTGTCTGAATTAACATTCAGTGTGGAGTTACAGCTCGCATAAAGCATCATGACGGTCCCCTACTTGTGAAGTAAAGATGCGCAGTAGCATTGGCCAGCCCACTCGCGCAGTAAGTGGGGTACAATGTGTTGTTGACTGCCTCCTATACGAGTTCTATAATACTCGTAATTCTACTCCAATTCTTCCTCACTTCTCGCTTCTCCTCCCTTGCATATATATGGGGATTTTACACGTGTTGTACCATACAAAGTGTTCTGCGCTTTATCATTCGTTTCTTGGAAACAAAACGTCAGAGCAAGATGTGAAAGAAACCTCACAAAAGTGACCCCCCTCCCCCCTCAAAGAAGAGCAAAGGTCTCACATTCGACAGGGAAAATTGTGACAAATCTTTTGGGACCGTCCGTGTCAGCGAAGTTATCGTTCACTACATGCCTCGCAACACCATAAAAGAAAGCTAGTGTAATTTTTAAGGATCTCCAAGCTGCTGTCAAAAGAAAACGTTCTGGACCTTTGTCTCCCAAAGTTCTCTTTCTGTTTGAGAATGTTCGCCCTCGCTCAACACAGACTGGCCCGGGCAGAATATTAAACTGTGAAATTTTCTTGCATCCTCTATATTCACCAGATCTTGCTCTGTGTGATTTTCCCCCCAAGTGAAGTTTCATCTTGGAGATAGACACTTCCACAACGATGATGAAGTCAAATTAGAAGTGAATAGCCTCGCAACACCACATTAATGAGATGTGTTGAGGAATCTCCGAGTTGGCATCAAAGAAACTGCCCTGTACTTATGTATCTGTCTCGCAGTTCTCTTCCTGCCTGAGTATGCTGGACTTTGCTCAGCTTCATTGACCCAGGCAGAGCGCGGATGATTAAACTGGGAAATTTTCTCACACTCTTTGCATACGCTAGACCTTCCTAAGTCAAATTTCATCTTGAGTTAAGCTGCTCCACGCTGATGAGAAAGTAAAATCAGAAGTGAATAGCCTATGAGTAGAGAATCCAAATGGTTTGGAAGAAATTGTCATGTTACCAAAAATGTTAGGAACAAATGACCACAATGTATAGATAGATAAGAAACAGAAGGGCTTTAAAATTTAAATAAAATTATTTCAATACACAGGATGGAAGTGAAATGATCCGCCACACTTTAACAGCAAATTTCATATGTTGTGAATAACAAGAAAGTCTAATACTAAATTGTTGAAACGTTTATACTTTTCTAGAAAAAAATATTTTTATCAAAAAAATTTATCACCACCTGGCTGAATTATTATTGACTTGAGGTTCTTGATTTATAGCTATATTAATAGAAAATTGAATAAACAACCTTTTCCTTTGGCGTATTTCAATAGATTCAGCGGTTTTTCTGTAAATTAAATTTAAAAGAGCCCACAATTTGTTGCGTTTTTGTTGCAATAAATTGTGGGTTTTTAAATTTAATTTACACAAAAACCGTTGAATCTATGGAAATACGCCAAAGGAAAAAGTTGTTTATTCAATTTTCTATGAATATAGCCATAAATCAAGAACCATCAATGAATAATTTGTCAGCCAGGTGATGATAAATTTAAAAAAAAAATTTTTTCTAAAAAAAAAAAAAAAAAAAAAAAAAACTAAACTTTTCAACATTTTGATACTAGACTTTCTTGTTATTCACAACATGAGAAATTCGCTGTTAAAGTGTGGCGGATCATTTCACTTCCATCCTGTAGATACCAATAAATTTTGTTACAAATATTTTAATTTCTCTACTACCTATAGTAACTAGGTGAAGTAGTGTATACCACCCAAAAATTCGATATCGAGAGTTCACTGGAAATACATGTTTTGGAACCCCCTGAATCTAAAAGTAACATATTTAGAAAAAGGTGTGTGTTTGTGCGTCTGTGCACAGAATACGCAACTCAAAAATAGTTTAATACCAAATATAGCAGTTAAATTTAGTATTTTTCAGGGTTGCGACAGGAAGATTTCTAAGAAAATCCCATCCCAGACTACCCTTTACATGAAACAGTTTTCGAAATTTTGAGTTTATCAAAAATGGCCCTAACGATTTTTATTAAAACTCCATAGGTTTAGGATATTTTTATGGCAAATAAAGTGTTTATCTTGGAACTTTCTGTCCTCAGTAGTCCTCTGCTGTGTGGCTGGCTGGCTGACTGACTTTTGCATGTCTGGTAAACCGTAACAGATAAAACAAAATCTTACTGCACAAAAAATATAGATCTTGTTAAAATAATTTGTCTAATGCATTTTTTTTTGTGGATTGAACCATTTCAGAAATATTCTTTATTTGTTTTAATTTTGCAATATTTGTACTTTTCTCAAATAGGAGATCGTTATTCCTTGTTTCATCTCTTGGCCATACAAAGAAAATGGAATTTCAAAATCATTACATAGCGGCCAGCTCTTAAAAGATTTGACTATCGGTAAAAGTCTACTGCATTCCCATATTCTCGTTGTACCTACAAAAAATAAATAAATAAAAATAATGTTTGAAAATGTTTATCTTGATTAACATGAAATAAGAATAGTTTGTACAAGAGTAGAGAAAGTTATGTGAGTGCAACATACCAGATTTTTTATAGGAAAACTCATTTATTCAACGCCCTTCATTTGTAGAGAAATACTGATGCAAAAATATTTAATAGAAGATATAGGAGAATAAACGAGAACGGGTGTAATATGTTATATGAAAATAAGAATCCTAACATGTTTTGTTAGAGAAAGAAATGTGATTTTTATCAATTTTTACTTTCTCTACTATGTATAGTGAGTAGGGGAAGTATTGTATTCGACCCAAAAACTCGATATCGAGATTTCACCGGAAATATGTTTCGAGGCCCTCTGAATCCAAAAAAGGCATTTTTTTTTAGAAAAAGTTGTGTCTGTGTCTGCACAACTCAAAAACGCACATTTGGTTAAAAACCAAAGTAGGTATTTAATATATTTCAAGAATGCGACACGAAGATTTTGAAGAAACTTCCTCCACCCTAAACTACCCTTGAATGAAATTTTTTTCGAAAATTTTGATTTTATAAAAAATGGCTCTAACGATTTTGCTTAAAGCCTTTAAGATATTTTTATGGCAAATAAAATATACTTTTAAATTTTCCGTCTATAGCTCTGGTCCTGTTTACTCTTGATGACTTTTACATAACTGGTAAACTGTAATAGATAAACAAAAAATGTAGAGCTCGTTAAAACACACAATTTATGTCCAAATGATTTTTTAAAGTGAACCATTTTGAAGAAGTTCCTTGTTATTTGTGAGAGTTTTGCAATACTTAAACTGTTCTCAAAAGGAAAGTCGTTCTTTTTCTATCTCTTGGCCGTGCAAAGAGAATGGAATTTCAAAGCTTTAAAAGATTTGACTATTGCTCAAAGCCTGCTGTATTCCATATTCCCCTTGCACCTAAAAGAATAATAGTACAAGAGTAGAGAAAGTCCTGTGAGTGCAACACAAGTTTGATCAGACTTTGCAGGCACTGTCAAATAAAATAAATGGTCAAGCATGGTAGTTCCCTATATTGTCCATTGCACGTAGTCACAGAGATTGGTACGTTGTTTTTGAGCTCCTACGTGACGCTTTTCCCCTTCCGTTGCCTTTGGCAGTCCGCTAGCACGTGGCCAGTTAACATAAATCACTAATCTAATTCTACACCCTCTGTAGTCCATTGCAGCGATGGTCCGGAAAACCTTTGGCACAAGATACACAAAGCAGGGCTTGTGATTGTAACGTTTAGGAGATAAAATGAACTGCCCCAATTTTGGTAAAAAACCTACTCTCTGCAAGTTGTGTGCTGTTGTAACCCTCCTTTGTTTGTAGCTGGCAAACTCTATCCCTCGTATCCTAACGAAACATTTACTGTGGAATTTCGGTTAAGTATTTAAGGAGTAGGGGCACGAGTGTGGAATCTGTGGAATTCATAATCAAGAATTGGAATTTTGAGCGCGTAATTTCGCTGCGAGGATCATGCAGGCGGTTATTTATGGAGATAGCAATAATTAGGACGTGTTAGAAACTCCTGATTTATGCTACCAATGCTCACGAATGAAGCATTTCTAATAAGTAACACAGCTAAAGAAATAGTAAAGTGTCGCTTTTATATACCGGTCTCTTATATTTACGTATGGGTAGAACAAATACTGCATTTTCATCCAAAAATAGGATAAGGAAGTTTCACCGAAATGCACGTTAGAAAAAGAAACACATTTTAAGAAATGTGTGTGTGCGTGTCGTAACTCAAAAACGAAAAATCAGATAAGTAACTTGCTGTTTAAGTTTAGCATCCTAAAACGTGTTAAACATGCAGTATTTTAATCGAATTCGTTTAGAGTCTATTTTGAGAATCAACATTTTTTAAAAAGTTCCATATACAGGGTGTTTAGTGGGGCTTTCTTGTATGACTTAGTGTTGCATTGTTGGAAGATGCTGAATTAAATACCAACCTAGGTTTTTAATTGTCTCATCGTTTTCGAGTATGCCGTCCACACACGCGCACACACACGCACATACACACGCATGCGCGCGCACACACACGCCAGACACAGATACTTGCACACACAAACACACAGACACGCATGGACATATACAGACACACACATTTTTGTTTGGGCATAATTCAATACTTCCCTTGGCTGTCTCAACCTAGGCCCCGGTTTCTATTACCAGCTGATATATGGAATTATTCTGGTTAAAGAAAAATTCCCTATCTCCCACAGAGTCTGGAAGTATGTGGCAGCTAAGATGAATGTTTAATGTTAATGATAATAAACGTTAAGAAACCTAAAGTTCGGCAAGTAACAACACAATCAGCTGCTTCTCAAAAACCAAACAAGTAAAGTGGACTATACAAATGAAACAATCGCACTGCCTTTTACAAAGGTAAAAATAACCTAAACCAGAAAATGTCTTAAAATGGCCTGATTTGTATTTTCATAACCTGGGTCCCCATGATTAGAATGTATGTACAATTAGCAATGCCTGGATATCAGGAATAGGTGTTTGTGGATAATCTCCAATAAACATTTGCCGCTCAAAAATTGAAATTGAGTTATTTACGCATGCTATGGTTCTCAGATTCCAATCTATATTGTGTGTGAAAGACTACTCAGAGGCCTCTTCTTCAGGCTTGAGGTTGTTTTACGTGCCGTAAATCGACAACACAGGATCACCGGCTCCACTTCCCTTCCGAAAGAAGCCATGCTAAGGGTTTTTAAACCTGAAAAAATCCATCAACCTCCGCCAGGTTTGAACCCTGACTTAACGTTACCTCTGAGCTCATTCGGTGGTCATGAAAAGTATTTCCTGGATTATTGCTGAATCTTGCATATAATGTTTCACAGTTTGCAATGTGTATTATGGTTTGCTGTGTTATAAATAAACCAGCCAAGACTTTCACTTGTGTGGCCTTTGCGTTGGCTTACTTTTTGAAGGATATCAAGGTTAATGACCCGGGCAATAAGCAGACAAGTTGTCGCTCCATGCCAAAGCTCTTTCACACGTTACGTTATGTAAAGCAAGCCTCCTTGCAAATGGTAAGAGTAATTTTCACATTGTAAAGCTAACAGGCGATGTTATTACCTCCATAATGATTTTAGAAGAATCTTGCATATTACATTGACATCGCTTTTGTTAACCTTATCGTTTACTTGGTCATCCACAAGCTATTATTGCAAAAACGTATGTACTAATCGAGATAAACGTTAGCACACGTTTCTTTAAACTACGTATGATTATAAAGTTTAATTATAATTTGCTTTAAAAAAAATCTATGGTAGCTATGGCATTTTAACCCAAATCGTTAGAACCACTGTTGAGAAAATTGTTGAACATTATACCACGTAAGGGTAGTTTGATATGGGGGATTGTTTTTGAAAATCTTAGTGTTGCATCCTTTAAGGTGCTGAAGTAAACTCTCTAATACACAGTGTTGTTATTTGAAAAAAAAAAGTTTATCAAAGCTTTAGAATATTATAACTGTTTTTTGATATTATATTTGGGCGTTTAACAATAAAATACACGTATTGGTAGCTATTTATATCATAAATGTATCAGTTTAATGCAGTATTATTGTAGTTTCTTTTTCAATAATCAAAATCCATGCATGTGTAGCCTAATGTAACCCCGTGAACTTCCACGCGTATCATCTCACCGGTTGTTTTATGTGGGCCCCTCCCCATCCTTTACTTCAACCACATTTAATTGCAATTGGAATTAAACTCGCAACGTTCTGCTTTGAATGGTTGGCCAATCCATTTCATCTGATAATTTTAAAAATCATGGTATTTTGAATTACTTGCTTTAAGGCCTCTGTGACAGGAATATTTAAACTGGTACATGAATTAGAGGAATGGCATAAATAAAGTAAAAGTCACACGTTTGTGTTGGCAAGTCCTGTATCTTCGTTTAAGGAGCCTTATGTTAGTATTCGCTACATTGGCGTCCGTCTGGCGGGTTCATGCTAAACGTATTGTCCTCAGACAACTGTTCTATTGTTTATCGCTTCTAAGCTGAATGAGGCATCTTATAATGCACCTGCTGGCCTTCAAAAGGTTATTTTCCGCCTGACTGGTGTAGGACACAATTAATGATATGAAATAATTATGGCGTAAATGAACGCGGGACATGGCTTATCTCCTCATCGACGGAAACAAGCTCTGAGAAGAGGAGCATTAACATTAAAGCTCATCGAACCGGAAACGAAATCCAGGTTCACAACTCTTGAAATTATTTTCCTGCTTCCCTGTACCCTTTCCCTTGTGGGGGCGGGGGTAACATGCTGATTTCAGGCAGGTTCATTAAGGGAGGTGCAACATTTCGAAAAATACCTACTTTACTAATGAGCAAAGTGCTGTATAAACTTTCAAACATTATATAAATCAATGGGACGCAACTGGTACGTTTGTGAGGTGTCAGTTCAATACTAAGGGCAGCGTAGAGCGAGCGCTAGAGGCACATCACCATACACACGAATCGGCACAATGATGTATACCAGCGATGTCCAATGTTTTTAAAGAGGGGAGGTTGGAATTACCTCCTTCCAGTTTGTGTGCATTGTGCCACTCTTTTAACACTCAATTGTGGCTTGATTATATGTAAGTTGCCTTTCATTTGCTAAAGTGCATTCAATCTTATGCTATAAACATCTTTTCATTGGTGACTTCTTTGGTACTGCTATGTTTAAGAAGTCTGTCAATATTTGGTGACAAAGTCGAAGTGCATAGCCTTAGAAGATACACCAAGTGATCGTCGCGTAACATTTTGCGAAAGACTTTTAATATAGTTTAATTTGGAGAAACTTCGCAAATGTAGAACTATACTCACTTATACGCACTATTCTTCCAAATGCTTATTTTTCTGTCTGCTTCAGTTTAGTTGACATAAGCATTTTCTGAAAGTATTTTATTGCTAATTTTGTTGTAGGTGCAAGGGAAATATGGGAATACAATAGGCTTTAAGCGATAGTGAAATATTTTAAGAACTGGTTGCTATGCGATGCCTTTGAAATTCCGTTACTTTGCAAGGGCAAGAGATAAAAAAGAATAACATATTACTATTTGAAAAAGTGTAACTATTGGCAAATTCAAACAAATGAAGAATATCTCGGAAATTGTTCACTCAAAAGAAAAACGACCTATTTGACATATACCTATTGTGTGTTTTTAACGAGATCCACATTGTGTATTTATGGCAGCCGCAACATTTAAAGGCGGCTGGCTGAACACAAAATACAATCACAGGTTTGCCTCGTCTTGCAGTAGTTAAACACGCTATGAAATCAGGCTATACAGGCAATGATATAAATATATTTGTGCCCACATAATTTATTTATACAACAAGGAAAATAGTAGTAGTAAACTGTCAACCGCCTTTAAATTTTGCGGCTACCATAGTAAGCTTTTTGTCTGTCTCTTACTGTTTACCATTTATGCAAAAATCATTCACTATTTTGCAACAATATTTTCAGTGGATATTGAGAGTGCCACCATTGAACTTACAAGTACAAGTAATTGATTTAGAAAATAATTAGAAAGCTTTCAAAACCAGCAAGATTCGTCTTCATTTTATAGATGTTTCCCCCAGTTGCACAAGTTTGCTACCAGGGTACTGAGCATATTTGCATGTCAACAGTTCTCTTCCTGCATGAAGTTATGCGAACCACAACATACAAACTTCATGATCTGAACTTGAAAAATGTTCTTGGCTTGTTTGTTAGCCAGGTTGTGGCTCCCGAGTTTCACAAAACTTGTGAGGGTGATAAACTGTATGCTTTAACGACTCCTACATTTTTTGTAGAGTAACATTTCGTCTATCTTCATTATCAGTTTTGCAAAAGACATTCAGAATAAACAGGGGTTCACAGCAGGGCTGAAGTTACAGTCGCTTTTTTTGGCTTTTTGCTACTCGAGGTCGAAGAATGCGATAGCATTCTCAAAAATGCGACAACAATGTGCCACAAAAACAAACGACAACAATGTGTCACAGAAACAAACGACAGAGACTATAAACACAACCTTTCAACAAACCGTAACAATCTGTCCCACAAACAATATGTCGCTTTCATCTCAGCCAGGAGAGTTCATTTCTGCATTATTCTCTCACTCTCTTTTTTTTATTTGTCAATTGTTCACTGTGTATGTGTGTGCTTTTTAAGATAAGATGTAAATTTGTTTTAAACACACAGTGGAAGTACTCTAGTATGGATATAATATGGAATGTGTGTATCTAGGTATATACATATGTAAAAGTTAATTTAAAAATAAACATTTTACTTAGTAAAAGGTGGAATGACTGAAACATTCAATGCCATAGGCGGTATTTGAACCACGCATCTCCCGCTTATCAAGCTACTGTTCTAACCACTAAGCTACCATGGCCAGCTTGCCAGTATGACATTAAATTCCCCAACCGATACACCAGCAGTAAGTTTGTTGGCTTAAATAGATAATTACCATCCAAATGTTACTTAAACCCGGGACATAAAGTACTTACTGTTGTAAGTCGCCCTTGGGGTATTTCTTTCTGTTGGGAGATTCCCTTGTGGTCTAAGGGGAAAGTACTTGGGGAATTTAATGTCATACTGGCAAGTTGCCCATGGTAGATTAGTAGTTAGAGCAGCAGCTCGATAAGCGGACGATCCATGGTTCAAATCCCGGCTATGGCATTGGATTTTTCAGTCCTGATTCCAGCTCATAAACACTGCCCACACACGGCTTGTGTGTTTAAAAAGTAAGTTTATTGACATAAATAAATATTTTATTACTGTTGGCTTGATACACACATTTAAGTTTTAAAGCCTTCATTAATTAATATACTTATAAAATTTTCTACTTGCGCAGTTTTGCGCAAACCTCATTTTCTGCAAAAATATTGATTTTCATTTGTGCATTTTGCAATATTGTTTTATTTTCTAGCTTAAAGTCTAGCTCATAGGCTATTTACAGGAAATTCGAGATATATCTACACGTTTTTCCCTCATGCAAATACCGTGGTATTTTAATCAGAATCGTTAGCGCCAATTTTGAAAAAATGGAAGAAAAAAAAAAAAAAAAAAAAAAAAAAAAAAAAAACACCAGTTTGATACTTATCATACACTTTATTTTTGAGTAATACTGTTCACACACACACGTTCACACATGTTTTTCTAAAAATGGTTTTCCTGGATTCAGTGACCTCATAAAGTATGCTTCCGGTGAATTCTTGGTATAGAATTTCAGAGTGGAATGCAATGTTTACTGAAGTATACAGGTGAAAAGAGACCACTACAAATGGGATAGAGTCGAGCACAGCTGGGGGTTCAGAGAAACAAAACGGAATTTTTACTGCAGTTGACACAGAATTGCCTTAGCAACAGAAAAGACAGGGCCACAGTGCAACCAATATCAACAAACATGGTGAAGGACTTTCCGTTATCAGAAAGAGGCGTGAACTCCACGTTCAACTGTTTCCACTCATTTGCTTATCTGCTCAAAGGCTCGATCTCAGCCAATTGATTCATGGGTTTTTTTTCCGGTGCAGCTCGGTATTTGCCTATGCGCCTATTTTGTTCGTTTGCTTAGGACCGAACGCTTTGTTTATATAAATACGTTTCATGCTGCTAATTGAAATAAGATATACTAATTTTAATTTGCTATTTTAAGCGGGAGACCCGGGTTCGATTCCCAGTTCTGGGCTTTCACTTGCCTGTGCCGGAGTCTGATGGATCAGCGGCCAATGAGAGCTGCTTACTGTCGGTGAGAAATGACCTTGTGATTGATACAAGATCCTGTCGGGCCACTGCGAGGATTGTCATCTACCAATCAACGCTGACCTGGAGTTCTGTCTTCCTGAAGTTATTAGTGCGCGAGATACCAAACTCTCTACTTGCTGAAGAGAAGCTTGTGTCAATCACAAAGTAATTTCTCACTTGCCGGTTAAGAGATACGGGGCAAAGTTACATTATATGGAACAGATGTTAGTACTAGCTTCACTCTAAGTAGAAGTAAACAAATCTTAATAGAGAACTCCACCGAGCACATGGCAGCACAACATTTAGGAATGACTAGAGGAAATTGTTCTAGATTAGTAGGCGAATATGGGACACTCCACAACTTTTCAACATTTTGTATTTCTTACCCGTCGTCTCTTAGCGCAGTGGTAGTGCTGCTGCTTACCAAGCGGGAAACACGGGTTCGATTTTCGCTATCAGCGTTGGAATTTTCTCCTTCTGGGAGACCTGCTCGGGGTGCACTCAGCCTCGCTAGGTTCCTGAGAGGCCAATTGAGGAGCTGCTTGATTGAAAAGCAGCGGTTCTGGTTGCGTAGACAGCATAACCGGCCGGGAGGGATCGAGGCGTTGACCATGTCCCATCCTCGCGACGCGACGCGAACAATCCGAGAAATAAATAACAAGGAAGTTCAGTTATTGCTCAATTACAGCTATAAAATATTCATTGTTAATTAAAGGTGGATACTTTGCACAGAATTTGTTAAAAATATGCAATGCAATTTATTGTCTACACTCCACTTTCTGCGTTTGCGGAGGAATTTTAATTAAGACACTCTGGAAAGTGATATTTTATGAATCCATGCACCACATGGAAAGATATACACCGATGGCTTATACGAAAACGAAGTACAGAGCCTGAGCATAGCTTCACAAACGCTCTGCTACAACGATTCATTTGGTTATAGATAAATCTGAACGAACATTTTTGATTGTGTTGTAGTAGTGTTTAACGCCCGCTTTTACTACTACGGCACCGCAGGCGATGACACTGGTGATACATGGAATGAAGATGGAGCACCGGTGGAATGAGATGGCGGGGGAAACCGGAGTACCCGGAGAAAACCCGCCCTGACGCCGCTTCGTCCACCACGAATACCACATGCGGGTCCCTGGGATCGAACCCAGGCCGCCCAGGTGGTAGGCGAGCGCGCTAACCGCTCGGCCACGGCGCCGCCACATTTTTGATTAATCGCACTGTTACAACAACAATAATTGTTATAATCATGATTACAATGATTATTACAATAGGAGTAGGAGTACTTGATTTGTTTAACCCTCCGCTGGTCGCTTGGTTACAGGCGATGTATCTCTGAGATACACAATTGCTTATTAATAGGGAACGAACCTTCACACAGGAAACAAAAGGTTGCGGAGTTTGGACTATAGAAAGTGGGAGAGGTCAGTCTGTCACTTGAACAACACAGAGGAGCCCAGGTACAGTCCACGCGACAACCTTGTAGATATCGTTGCTGCATCATTTACATTCAATGTTGTCACCATTTGGAGTAAACTTTTTCTCCCAAAGTCTTGTACAAGTATTGCTGAGCGTGAATTTTTATTTCCGTGCTAGAGGGATTTTATTCTGTGTGTGAAACAGTGAACACACTCGAGAAACACTATGCACTGTAGGCAGTGAGCCAGCTGTTTATGTTGTCACTGTACGCCCGCAATGACGTCACGCTCTGTCCATGTGGCAGGTAACTTGCGACCGCCTCATTTCGCCATAGTTGTATAAAGGTTCGAACTCTACTTATTAATTTTGGTTAATTTATTTTTATGTTCGTAAGCGTATTTTATGTCATTGTATCTACGTATATCAATTGGTTATTGCTTTACACTTAGTGCTTAAAATAAAAATAAACATTAGCATGTGTAATTATAGTTGTGCACCCAAGGACAAAAAATTAGTCATATCTGGAACGCCAAATTTGTCTAAGTCATATACGGCACAGCAAGTTGTTAACATATGCATTAGTAATATTAAGATTTGGAACTTGTGACAACTTCTTGCTGCCGCTACACAGCAGTGTCACGGATGGTGTAAACAAGGCGCTGTGCCGTGTAGAACTTAGATGAATTTGGCGTTCCAGACATAACTTTTTTTTTTTTTTTTTCTGTACGGTGTAGGTGCTTATAAATTAGATTACATGACGGTTCCAGTTTTGCATCCACGTCAGACATTTATTAGTTTCCAAGGCCAATTCAAGTCGATTTGAGTTCTTTTTCCGGATTGAATTCCGAATGGAAACGCGGATTCAAACGAAGCTCAACCACTGGATCCGATCCGCTTGTTTAGAGGGATCGAATCGAAATTGTGTTGCATGGAAACACCTATGGATTCAAATCGATTTGAATCCGTCAAAGATGCTAACTTCTACTGTACTCGTAACATGCTCGTCACTTTTCATCGTGTAGTAAAACACAAATCCACTTTTATTGTTTCTATAATCTCGTACTATGTTCTTCTCAATGACCTCCTCTTTCTCCTCCTCTTCCTTTTCCTCTTCCTCCTCCGCTCCCTTATGCCCTTTCGAGCGTCGGGTTTCCTCAGCCGGTCATGATCCGTTTCCTATATTTTGTCCTATCTTTTTCTTACTCACTATTTTCTCCACATAATCACTCCATTCCTTTCTGGTCACCTTTCCCTCTGGTCCCCCATACCTGCTTCGGTTTCCTACTCTCATCCATCCTATTTATGTGTCCAAACCATCTTAAAACATTGGTCTCTGTCTTTTTTATTACTGGTCCCATCTTTTTCAAAAGGCAGTACTCTATTCTTTTCGTTCAAGGCACGTGGAGATAAATCTTTGTTATTTTCTGGTTCTACAATAAACTTTTCTTTAACCAGAAAAATTGCTTATCTCCCACAGAATCTGGAAGTATGAATGTGGGGGCGAACGTTGTTGTGTTTAATGTTAAAAATGATAAAAAATCAACGTTAAGAAACCCTACAGTCAAAGCCACCGATATGTCCAAAGAAGTTAACTTAAGGGGCTGTAGAAATCAAACAATTTTTGAACTTCTTATGAGTACATAAAGGAAGTAAAAATGGTATTACAATGCTTCGTTATTACTGCTCTGGGGATGGAGGTGGGCTTTAGGCTCCTGATTCCCACCCTGCATGTAAAGCTTTGTTTGTTTGCGTTTCAGAAACTGTAACTCTGCTTCTGTTTCATAAAACCGACTACTTCATCAGTTCACACGCTCCCGCTGCATTAGTACCACGTGGTGACGTTTGATAACATTCCGGAGCGACTGACTGACTGGCTGGCAAAGTGAAGGTTGATCCTTCAGTTTACCTTCCAAGCGAGTTAGCGCTGTTAGTCCATTGCCAGTGTTTTGTTGGAGTGGTAGGCGGCGACTGTCATTTGTGTGTGATGTGGTCGTGTGTGGTGTCGATGTTCTGTGAATAGTTCAAAGCGAAAGCAAAATGGAGTACGGTTTTCCTATAGTGGTTGAAGACTACGAGAAGACCCAGGATGTCCACATTTGGGAAACGGAGCTCAATGATTTCATCGTCTGGTACATCGTGCCAGGTAGGTATAGGTGTACCTACCTTTAGCAATATTCACCAACATATTCTAAACATGACTTTTTCTAACCTCTGTCGATTATATATTAGTGACTATACAAACTATTCTTATAAAAGCCTATTTTTCTATTTATTTCAATTTAATCAAGACAAGCGTTTCCAGAAATAGCTATATTATTCATTGCAGATACCAAGTGTAGTGTTTGAGTGGCTCAGTTGGTTAGGGACTAGCTTACTGATCCCAAGGACGCGGGTTTAAACCCTGCCCAGACTGATGTTTTATTTTTAAGTGCGTTTAAAAGTGACAATCCCATTTGAGTGGAGTACTAACCTTTAAAAGAACTGCTGGACGTAATTCCGGCCTACCGGCGGCGCCAGTATGCATGTTCATGGCAATTGACAGCGTGATGTTTTTGTTTTCTTTTTCCCCCCTTTCCCTTTTAATACAGAGGTAATGGACATGTTTAAGAACTGGACGCTACATGCTGACCTTGAAATTCTAAACTTTTGCGAGAAACAACTGACTGTAGACAGGACTTGTAAAGAATGGCAAAATATTGACAATTCGAACCATTACCAATGCATATCCCGGAAATGCCACAAAAAAGTTATTTGAAATAAATTATATATTAAGAGGTCTATATTTTTATTACGTTTTCGTCTATCGTTTAACGTTTTTCAGTTATACAGGATTACACACAATTTCAAATGAACTGACTTTACAGGCTATATCAAGACATTGATGACAAAATAAATTTCGAAAAATATTCCGTGGATAATAAGGGGACGGGATTTTCGTGCTGCATCTTTAGAGGACACTGAGCTTAAATACCAAATTTGGTACTTATCTAACTTTTCAGTTTTGGGTTATGTTGTTAATCACATACACACATGGAGCATTTTCTAAAAAAAGTTTTTTTTTTTTTTTTTTTTTTTTTTTTTTTTTTTTTTTTTTTTTAATTTAGGGGCCTCAAAACTGTATTTCTGATGAAATCTCTACGTAGTAGGAAAAGTAAGTTGGACATAATTTTATAGCACTTACAGAACCGTTTTGTAAACGTATTGTTTTTCAGTTTGTTGCCGTTTTAATATCGAGCAATAAATAATTTAAGCTTGAAGCCACCCTGCACATGCTTGCTGATATCGTATATGTACGTAGAATGGGGCACACTTCCAAACACCAACTCCGCCGGAAAAAAGAATGAATTAATTCATCTACCCAATGGAAAAAATCTGAATTTTAATGAAGCATTATTGTTCGTAGTTACCAAGCATTTTAGGGATCTACAGATAACAGTCGACAAATTAAACTCACTAAAAATATCTTATAAAAAGAAGATTAGTGTCTTCAAACTCGCAGATAACATCAGATGTTCTTTCTCATTGTTATCAGCTTGCATCATTTATCACTGGTAACGCCACATACATTGTTGCCACCAATTGTTGAATAACCCATGTATTATTACAGAACTTCGCTGTTTGACTCCTGCGATTTTAAAACTAAGATACAATCGTAAACTGCATGAAGGACTAATTATTGTTGGGAATAAATAAGCTTCAACAATTAATATATTCCTGGTTTCTTTATGTCTATTGAATGCAGTATACGGCACCAATCAGTTTTTTCAGCAGGAATTTGAACTACTTTACCATTTTCTACTTGTTAATTTCTTTAACGGTTTTGGGAAATCTACCCATTCGTTTGCTTTCTGAACAATTTTTTCAGCAACACTCGAAAAACTCCAATGCGATCAATCTCGAAGTCTTTGTCCACATTTTTCCCAGTATCTTCCACACTGGGAAAGAAAATAATACATTAGAATCCCTATAACTCGACCTAATGTGAACTCTGTCGAGTTACCGAAATGTCTAGGGGTCTGTAATACTGCAAATCACAAATGTACAATATAGGAAACAGAAACGTGTGTCCTAAAATCTATTGCGTATTAATATGTATCCTTCTGTCAGGTCTCCTTAACACATCCAATTTAACTTCCATCGTAATGTTAACTTGTTCTTTCTTTTGTTCTCGTTCTACATTGTCTCTGGCACAAACAACCCAACATAACAGTAAGCCTGAAATCTGAGAAACTACTGTAACCTGTAACAAAGTTTAGACCACGTACGTATTGGGTAAAGCAATAAACCCAAACAAATGTCTGTGCTATGATTATTAGCGGCAAGCTTTTGTTTTCGTGACAATGTTCTGCAACCTGCTTATGTTCTGACTAGATATAGAAGGCCAATACGCGGCCAGCCCTTTTGTTTCTATAAGGGAAAATGCGGTAGGTTGTATACGTACACTAATTAAAATTTACCTATACTGTTAGTGGATTATAGAAATTATTACAATCAAGTTTAACGATAAATAATAAAATTATTAAAATAAAAAAGTCGTCGACTTGTCGGGATTCTACTGTAGTTAATCAACACGCATCTACAGATACAAGTAGTGTTTATATATTCTAAGGCTTAGATCCCTCTATTGTCGATAGGACTCGATTATACAGAAGCATAATAGAAACAGGAATAACATAACACGTTCGGTCGAGGAGACCTTGACTCTGACCAATGTTGCAAATTGGCAACTATTTACTTCCGGTTTACTTGCCTCGCAAGCATTTGCTTCTGTGACAGTCTTCGTTTTATTCAACACATTTTTACTTTCTCTACGACGTGTAGTAGAAATATTGTATTCCAGCCAAAAATTTGATATCGAAATTTCACCGGAAATACATGTTATGAGACTCCTCGAATAAAAACATTACAAAAAGGTGTATGTATGACCAGCAAACTCGAGAGTTGAAAAGTTGGTTGAATACCAAACTTGGTATTTAAGTTACATATATTCCAAGGATGCGAAACGAAGATTTTCAAGGAAATCCCCTCACCCCAGACTACTCCTTACAATTACATGGAACAACTCTTTTCTTTTTTTTGGAGATTTAGATTTTCTCAAAAATGCATCTAACGATTTTGATTAAGATTTAATCTGTTTTCAGGCATTTTCATGGCAAATGCCCCAGAACTTCTCTTTATTCTGAACAACTTTTGCATAGCCGTAAGAGATAAAATCTTACTACACAAAAATCTGATGAATTGCACTCACATGACTTTCTCTACTCTTGTACTAACCATTCTTACAAACTCTTATTCGTATATCTTCTTCGTGTTAGTTGAGATAAACATTTGCTGAATTTATCTTACGCCTATTTCCTTATTAGTGCAAGGGAAACATGGGAACACACTAGGCTTTGAGCGATAGTCAAATGTTTTAAAGCTGGTCGCTATATGAAGGCCTTGAAATTTCGTTCTCTTTCCATTGACAAGATATAAAAAAGTGAATATCGATGTTTAATTTGAGAAAACTAAGTATTGCAAAACTCACACAAATAACAAGGAATATCTCCAAAATAGTTCACTGTACAAAAAAGGACAAATTTAACAAATCTACATCTTTGGTATAGTAAGATTTGGTCTATCTCTTTCGGTTTACTAATTGTGCAAGTCATCAAGAGTAACAGGACTACATAGGCTATACCCGGAAAATTAAAAATTTAGATTTCATTTGCCATAAAAAATATCTTGAATATATGGCATTTAAATCAAATTCGTTTGCCATTTTTGAAAAATTGTCCATGTAAAGGGTAGTTTAGGGTGGAGGAGTTTTCTTCAAAATGTTCCTGTTGCATCCTGTTAAATTTAAATACCAACTTCAGCATTTTTTTTTTTCATTCGAAAAAAATGTGTATTTACCACCAATATAAGAGGCTTTACCTTATGTTTAATGGAATAATTTGTTACGAAGTTCACAACTCCATATATTCATTGAAAAATCACCGAATTCACTTATTTTCAAATGTTTACTAATTTCTTGCTCCCTTCTTGTATAGCAGAATACTCCGACAAATGCTGAGAACTTGAGAAGTGAGAACACCACAAGAAAAGAGCGCCAAAACACTGTTTTCCGGAACACCAGATGTCACTGCATTAACTCATGTTGCAAACTTCTAATGAGAGAAGTCATTTTCTGTTGAGGTTTCATGTTCATTGTTGGAAGAAACTGCAATAAATCGTTGCAGTACATTACCATTCATTCTCTCAAGCGCTGAGGATAGTAACTTCTTATTTAAATGGTCTGTTAAAGACAATTCTCTAGTTTTTCTCATTTCGTCTAGTGTGGTGTCTGGGATCACTAGACGCTGGCCTAGTGATCCCAAGGTCGCGGGTTCAAATCCGGCCCAGACCGATGGTTTTTAAGTGTGCTTAAAAACCACAGCTCCATGTCAGTAGATTTACTGGCATGTTAAAGAACTCCTGCGGGACAAAATTCCGGCACACCGGCGACGCTGATGTGATCCTGGCAATTGACAGCGTCGTTAAACAACAAAATAATTTTAATTTTTGCTGCGTTCCCTTCGTTTTGAATCTCTTCATTTGCTTGTATAGCTTCAGATTCTGCGTTCGGTTTAGAAGGCATCTCGGAATTCTGGCTCGTAAATAGTAGAATTAGAATACTTGCAATTTCGCTGAGCTCCAATACAATTACAGTTACAGGTTGGTGCTCTGTGGTTACCGACTTTTCGTTTTTGGGTTAACGCTGTTCACACACGCGCCCGTGGACCTTCTTCTAAAGGTGTTTGTTTTCATTCAGGGGGCCTCAAAACATTTGCGGTCAAATCTTGACATCGAATTTTTGGATGGAAGGAATACAAATACTTCCCCTGCTTACTACACGTAGTAAATAAATTAAAAATGTAGATCTCGTTAAAACATGGCATTCGGTTTTTTTTTTTTTTTTTTTTTTTTTTTTTTTCCTTTCTTTTCTTTTGGTGGAATGCACTATTTCTGAGATAGTGTTTGATATTTGTATGGATTCTCCAATAGTTGTACTTTTCTCAAATGGGAAGCGTTATTTGGTTTTTAATCTGTTGGTCATTCAAAGAGAATGGAATTTCGTAGCCATCGTTTAAAATCTACTGCGTCCCATATTCCCCTTGCAGCTAAGGGAAAAATTAAGACAATTTCTACAAATGTTTATCTCGATTAACAAAGTAGGTAGAGGAATAAGTTGGAAAGGGTAGAATGAGACTGAAAAATTCAATGCCATAGCCGCGATTTGAATCATGGATCTTCAAGTCTCCGTCCGGACGCTCTAACCATTGTGCGACCGTAGCCGACATGCCGACACAACATTAAGTTCCCCAAGCCAATATCTACATACTCTTTATTCACTTCACCCACTGAATCGGAAAACGAATGTGAATGGGTCAGGTTCTCGTGTCTTCTAGTAGTTTGCTGTACCCTAAAGTCTTTTGAAGTACTATAGATGTTTATCACACAGTCAAAATTACATCAAATGTGCTTAAATTTAAACATATTTATTCAGTGATATGTTTACAATTTTGTTAACATTTAAATAGTTTTTTTTTTTTTTTTAATAAGTGATAAGTCTATAGTGTCATAGCTTCGTCATTTGAAGAACACGTATAAACAGGAATTTATCATTATTGTAATCATAGTAGTTTGTTACAGTCCTTAGTCATATAATGGAAAAATAAACCCTTCAGAGTCGCATTTAACAGGAAAAGGGCTGCGTGAAAGCTAATAATTTGGTTTAAAATATCCCTTAAGTCAGGAGAACTAACCTTGCATTTTCAAATGAATTGTTTAGATTGCAAAGCGCCCTTGCTCTAGTTAGGTTTCTATTATGCAGCTTCCGTCCCAACGCCAGATTCTGTGCTACGTAGCAACAATAGACCATAGTTGCTATGTATACGGATTAACTTACAGTCCTGGCAGAGTTTTTCATGCGTGCAACTTGAATGTTATTTAAAAGAGATTCGCTGAACACAAAATTAGCATTTTTAGAAAAAAAAAGGTGCGTGACGTGCGCGCGCCTGAGAGAGAGAGAGAGAGAGAGAGAGAGAGAGAGAGAGAGAGAGAGAGAGAGAGAGAGAGAGAGAGAGAGAGAGAGAGAGAAACAGCATCGATCAAACTCAAAGATCGGCTAAATACCAAAATTGATATTTAGTTCAGCATCTTCGAAAACGGTCTGGGTGGCTCACTTGCGTAGACGCTGGCCTACTGATTCCAAAGTCACGGGTTCAAATCCAGCCCAGACCGATGGTTTTTAAGTGTGCTTAAAACCGACAGCTCTGTGTCAGTAGATTTACTGGCATGTAAAGACTGCCTCAGGACGAAATTTCGGCACACCGGCGACACTGATATGATCCTGTAAACTGACACCGTCGTTAAACATTTTTTAAGCATCTTTGAAAAACGCGACAGGAAAATTTTCAAAATACCCCCGCCCCAAACTATCCTTTACTCCAACGATTTTGATTAAACTACTATAAGTTTAAAATATTTTCATGACAAATTAAATGTATAACATGTTGAACTTTGTGCAAATAGCCCCCGGTTCTCTTCATTCTGTATGATTTTAGTATAACTGCTAATCTATAAGACATACTTAGTCAAAATCGTAGTGCACCTTTTAAATCGCCTAATTCAGGTCAAATTGGTGCTTATTTCCGAGATTTTCCTGGTTATTTATTGGTTTGGAGCTTTGGAGGAAACAGTGTATGGATGAGAAATGGTTGAAAATAGGCAAAGGTAGCCTTAATTACCTCTATACTAAGGATAGCAAGAAGGTAGGCGAGTTTTTGGCTAAAGTAAAATAGAAATGGATATGGTCAGCAGAAACAGAAGTAGATAAAATATAAGTTTATGGCTTATTGTTGGAGTACGATCAAAGCCTACTGTATTCACATATTCCTCTTGTACCTACAAGAAAAGGTGTAATAAAATCATTTCAACAAATGCTTACCTTGATTAAGTGAAGTTGATAAAAGAAGACGCTTTTTATGAATATTTGGCTGAAGAAATTTATTTTTCTCCAAGTCCAAATAGAGGCAAAAAAATTATGTGCACCAGTGGATTTTTTTTCCGTTTATGGACTTAGGTGAGACATTTGAAACTGATAAGCTTATTGTTGCCAGTGTTATAATCAGCGTCAATCATTGCTGCAGTGTAAAATAATTAGTGGCATAAAAATATTAGGCGTAAAAAAATTTGTCACGTAAATACATGAATGTTTATTTAACAGCACTAAACGCTAAGAGCTATATCGAATTAGACCGAAACTGACATATATTGCTTTAATTGAAACACCAAAGTCATGCTTGTAATATTGTACGTATTTATTTTCTTACTGGAATGTCTCCTCTGAAATACGTTTTAATTTTTTTAGAGAGCCTTCTTTTGTCTTTTTGTTCATCACAGTAGATATTTGTCGTGACATAGTTTTATAAATGGGTTTTCTTCGTCCCTAACACGCAAGGTTTGTTCCATACGACTTTGTCCTGTATCTCTTGTCACGTGACCAAGTCACCTCTCATTGGTTGCTGTCGTGGAATGGGTTGATTTGCGAAACAAAATAGTTCCTTATTTAACGTGATCATTCATCATAATTTATTAGTAGATATTTGTCAGGTTTTCATTTTAATAATAGCGTGAATTGAATATATTACGTAAAACAGTACATCTGGAATGGACATATTTAAATTCTTATCAACGAATAGATGGGAGGATCGTTCTCTTTAAACCTGCCTCTCAGAATGACGAAAGCACGTGCATCTATAATGATAGCGTTTATACCGCTTTTATCGCCAATCCTTGCATTGCTCACTGTTTGGCATCATTCGAAAGCGCACATTAGCCAATCATGGAAAAGGGGAAGGAAATGTACCGCAGAAGAATACATTGTAGCTAGAAGTAGGATTTTATCAGGGAGGCGAGAATAACTGGAGATAGCGTGCTTTCACTATACATGCAAGAGAGTTGAAACCAATGACCACGCCCCCTCTGTACTACAGAAAAATGTCCGCTTACATTAAAAGCAATGATGAATACTCCGGAGTTTAGCAGTGTATAATCGATGAATATTGCTTTCTATGTAATACCGGCATCCTTTAATATTACGACCGAACCTTTTAATACAAATGTGTTAAAACTATGCAAGAAAACCAAATAATCTGTCACTCTCAGACTATTGAATAGTAGTGCACTTATAACGTGTTCGTTATGACAAACTCATGAAATGTTACTGCATTTGCTAATAGTGGCTAAAGATAAGAGTGCATTACTGCCATTTATTAAATTTTGTTTTACAATACTTATGTTAAACACACGTTTCCTTGACAAAAAGGAGTTAAAGAGTCTACTTTTACACGTCGCTATGGAAGCTAATATCCTTATTCTTTGTTTGTCGATTTGTGCATCCATATGCACAACATGCAGACATTTTCACGTTGATATGTTTTGTAGTAGTAGCGATTGTCTAGAATACAACGAATGCGACCAATACAAAGAAGTACAAGCAAGCTGCCACGCCCCCTCTGTACTTAACTCTCGGCTTCACAGCTGCGCCCTCTGTGCATCTCCCGTTATTCTCGCCTCCCTGGGTTTTAGATGCCTGGGTTTGTTTACGAACGCCAAAAAAATTTAAAAATGTAACGAACCTAAATGAAGACGCAACAATGCACACAGAGCAAGCAACCTACCTTGAGTTTACTTGACCAACAGGTTCTCTGTTAATAAAAAGGTACAAACTTATAGGCTACTTGCAAAAATAGCGCACAGTTTTGCTTTTTATGTGTCATGCTTCCATCTGTCGCAGAAATTGCAATTGAGGTCTATAAAAATCTGATGTGCTGCACTCACATGACCTTCTCTACTCTTGTACTAATCATTCTTACAAACTCTTATTCCTATATCTTCGTGTTAGTTAAGATAAACATTTGTACAAATTAATCTTATTGCTTATTTCCTTGTAGGTGCAAGGGGAATATGAGAATATAGTAGGCTTTGTGCGATAGTCAGTTCTTTTGAAGTTTTGATATTTCGTTCTCTTTACACACTTAACATAAAAAAAATGAACAACGATGTTCCATTTCACGAAAGTTTTAAGTTTTCCGAAACTCACACACATAACAAGGAATATCTCCGAAATGGTTAACCCTACAAGAAAATTTATTTAGACACAAATTGTGTATTTTAGCAAGATCTACATTTTTGAATAGTATGATTTGGTCTATCTCTAACGGTTTACCAGTTATGCAGAAGTCGTTCAGAGTAAATACGACTACAAGGGCTATAGCCAGAAAATTCAAGATATACATTTCATTTGTCATAAAAATATCTCAAACATATGGCATTTTAATCAAAATCGTTGGAGCCATTTTCAAGAAAATCAAAATTTTCGAATAATTTTTCATGTAAAGGTAGTTTAGTGTGGGGCTATTTTCTTCAAAATCTTTGTGTCGCATCCTTGAAAGACATTAAACTTAAATACCAACTTAAGTTTTTAACCTACTTTTAGTTTTTCAGTTATGCTGTCCAGACTAACACACGTACACACACACACGCGCGCGCGCGCGCGCGCGCGGGGACCTTTTTCTAAAATGCTTCTTTTTTTGGATTCAGGGATCTCAAAAGATATTTGTGGTGAAATCTCAACATGGAATTTTTGGGTGGAATACAGTACTTCTACTTACCAGTAGAGGAAGTAATAAAAAGCTAGTACCTGTCTCTAAACATCGATTAATCGTTGGAAATGTTGGTAATGAAACATGTAAAACTGCATTTTAAACACTAGAATAAATTTGCATGAAACGTGCGTGAAAAGAGCAGAGTACTTAAAATATTTATATAACATCAGTAATAAAATATCATTTTGGTCAATATCACCATTTAATTCCTAATTATACAAAACTTAGATTACTTGTTACCGATATTGCTCATAAAAGAATTAGTGTTACGCGAGTTCGCGATTTAGAGCCATAGGGGATTTACCTAAGTCCGTAGAAAAATGGAATTTTATACAATTGGCAGATAGCTGTAAAATGGCAGTACTGCTAGTGTTTAGATAAGATAAACTGTTTCCCAAGATACTGACTCAATGTGTACTGCTTTCGTAAATTGTTGGAACAAGGTGCCTCAGGGCTGTACATTAGTGTTAGCACAAAGTAAATACCTGAAGGCATTGCAACAGGTGACTTTGTTTATTATTCATAACATGGTAGCACCAATAGATTGATGTTGTTTGTCCGTGCAATTTTCGTAAACCATCCCAAAGTCTGACGTGTTAGGTTGCTAACTGGAATAAAGACATTGATTTTAGATATTCTTTTAGATTATTTTAGATATTAGCAGTCTCTGGGGCGGACCCATTATATAGAACAGGACGCTGAGAATCAAAGCAATTAAAGAGCGTCCATAAATAAAAACTAAATGTCATATTCATATTGATCTTTGTTGCCTAGACAAAAATGTATAGCAGTATCATTGCTTAAAACATCCTGTAAATTAAAACCTTATGTAAACTCATCTGGCATACATACAGTTGAAGTATTACAATCTCAAATTCATTTATAGTCTTAGAATATCTGAAGATCTTCACACGCGCGTTGCCGTCTGCCGCTATCATAGAAAGGCGCGAATGAAACCATGCAACATTTTAAGAACTACTTTTAAAGGCTTACTTACCAACTTTTTGGAAGGAGATGCTGAAACCGCCAGAGACACACTTTCAATTGTTCTCATCGAAAGACTGTACGTACGAGCTGTTGCAGTCTTACTTGAAAATGACAAAATCTTTTTTTTTTTTTTTTTTCGCTCTCCCGCTCTCCCGGTAGAAGCGGCGAGGAGATTATTCTTGAGATCGAAATGTTGAGGATGAACGACGGGACTAACTTGCTTTCCCACGCGCTACGATAAAGTTTCAGAGCTGTCATATTCCTTTGAAGTTACCCAGGTAAAATTGGCAGGAATGTAATCTGCATAACAAATCTGATCTAACATGTGGTTGAGGCAGTTTCTTCCCTTTGAACCATTCTCATACAATCCTGTTGGAAACCTTGCTCCCTAATTTAAAACGAGATTCAACCTTTACGTGCCATTCCTACATAGTGGCGTCAATGCAGGAAGAACGGCATTTCCTTGCACAGAGCAAATATTTGCCACAAAAATAAAAAGTAACGAGTTTCGTAAGTTAGAAGTAAAGAACTTAGGACATCCGATCGCGTGCAGTATGTTATCGGAGAAGGTTGCAACAGATGCCGCACGTGATTTTTGGCTCATATGTATATCCTTGAAGCAGTGTTGGCAACATGGTGATTAGGAGAGCTTAAGTTACTTTGGGAATATATTAACATCTTTACCATTTAGCTAGCACACTCAGCTTGGTTATGCTTATGTAAGTAGAAAACCAATGGCGCCTCTTGTCTAAGCATTTTGGATGTTCACAAAATGTTGGACTTCAGGCAGTCCTGAAATTTGAAATAGCATCTGCTCCATGGTAATTACGGTAATGAGCAACTGCTACTAATACCACTGCAGCCCCTTCCAACATAATCAACAACAACAACAACAACAACAACAACAATAATAATAATAATAATAATAATAATAATAATACTCTATTAGGTATTACCTATTATCTATTAACTAGTCTGGCGAAAGAAAGGTGTTTTTATAAATGTTATTGCTGTGTACATATTTAAGTACAGCTTTTATGGCAAGAACGAGAGTAAATTGAAGTTTAGTTGAGAGTATGGATGCCGTGGAGAAAGCGGATGAGGTTTCTGATCTGTACATGTTGCCTAGAGTTCAATTTAAACAACATGGGACTCCTGACACTTCACCCGAAGTGAAGAAATGGGAGAGGTACGTTTTCACGTTGTGTTAGAGCACATGTGAGGTGTTTACCTGTGCGCCAAATAGTAAACATTTCTCACGAACAAAGGCCGGAGGCGTGTGCGCTTTTTCATAGATACGTTGCACGTGGACTTCACTGATATCGCTCGCGCGTGTAAACAAATGCAGATAGGTAGAGGCTCACCATGAAAACCGCCTCACTGCAGGGCAACCTACAAGCATCATATGAACACTATCACTCCACACCTGCAGTTCACTGCGAGAAGAAACAAAACAGTCGTGTTATACTGCACCTTGACCTTGCGTCTGCGTACACTTGCAAGGCATGCTTCACTACTTTGCAGAGTACTACGTTACGTTGTTTTCGGCTCTTGCTTCTAGTGGCAGTTGTTTACACATTTTCTGGCCGTGCTGTACTTCTGACGTTACTCATATTCTGCGTCTAACCTGTATCGCACATCCTTCCGACTTTCACTCATGAATTTAGCATTTAGCAAGTCCAACACTAGTATCATTGACTAAGCAAAAGGCCCAGTGGCGTAAATAACGGTCCCGCAGACCCCGCGACGCGGGATGGCCCTGATCTTTAGCCCCCCCCCCCCCCAGACTGCCTTTAGTAGTTTTCTTACAAAATCACATTTTATATTAAATTCAACCATGGAAAATCGCTAGGAAGAAGCGCTGGAACAGATGCAGCTCACTGATGATATACTGACATCAAAAGTGTACTATGTAAGCATTTCCTATTCAGAATATTGGAAGGTGACGATTTTGATCCATCTATGTATGTATATTATACGTTTAGTGAGTGTTATTGTTTATTTAGGAAAAATAACCATTAGTGTTGGGAATCGGGCAGTGTTATTGTAACACTTATTCTATGTGAGTAAATATGCAATATTTTAACCTCTCCATTTTAAAGCTTTATTAGTAAGTAGGGCCCCCAGTATTTATTTGCACGGGGGACCCCAAAACCGCCACTGACACGACGACCACTCAACAATTAATAGTAACTGCGAAAATTAAGGGAATACACATGAACACAAACACCTGCTGCAGTGCAGTGCATAATGACAACGTTAACCCTCAAAGTTCAACTTGTAGTTCAATGCCAAGGAAAAAGAAAGTGTGGGCTCTGTGCTCCTCTCAGCCACATGTGCACACAGATGGGCAAATGAGGGGAAATGCGAAGAAGTGGTGGGAGAGCAAGTGACTATTAGGTTATCAGAACTTGGAGGCAGTCGCATATACAACGTATGAACTTGCCACTCTCACGGCAACTGGAGGACTGACCCCCACTTCTCTTTTATGCAAGTGGACTGCTCAGTGCTACTACGCAGCTTTGCTTCGGGAGTGGGGGAATGTCAGGACGTTTTAGACAAGCTGTACATGTTCGCATCAGCTCCAAAGCTCATCTAGGTACCAATCTAAAACCATACCTAACCTATATCGTAGACTTTTAATGTGACATTTTCCTAGGTGAAAAATTTGCTTCGCCCACTCTCTCAAGTACTGATTAATGACTAAACGAACAGCTAACCAATATCCGACGCCTAGTTCACATACACTTGCATAGATAATCTTGCACTCTGGGAGGACTACTTGTTATGACGTCACGGGCAGTGACTATAATTCAACTGGATGCCGTGTGGTGAACCATTACTTAGTAGGCGGTGACCGAGTACTGTGTACGCTTATTTCATTAGAAATAAGTACGTCACTATAATACACGTACTTTGATACCGAGATGTTACCGGAAATGTTTTGAAGGCTCCCTGTAGTTGTAATAATGATATAATGATGATATAATAATAATAATAATAATAATAATAATAATAATAATAATAATAATAATAATAATAATAATAATAATAATAATAATAATAATAATAATAATAAATGAATAAAATAAAGCATTTTTGAAAAAAGTTCGGTTATGTGTGTGTGTGAGAGAGAGAGAGCGAGAGAGAGAGAGCTAACATCATCATTCAAAAAGAAAATGTATAAATACTAAACGTGATGTTTTAAGCTCATCTTCTAAGGACTAGAAAATACCCCCACCCCAAATTACTTTTTTTTTTTTTTTTTTTGTATGGTTGTAATGTTTTGATCAAATAACCATATCTATAAAGCAATTTATCTTGAATTTTCTTGAATATCCTATGAAGTCCTCTTCATTCGGAAGGAATTTTATATATAAATGTAATCCTAAGAGGTAGATAAAACTTGCTACGTAGGGAATGTAGATCTCTATACAACATATAGTTCAAATTAAGTAACTTAATATGAGATCAGATATTTCTGAGAAGTCCGTTATTGGTTGAATGTTTAAATATTGTCATTTTGTCGCTTTTCTTGTAGTGCCAATGGAGTTTCAAAGTCAACTTTAACCAACTTATCCTGTTGGGCAGCAGGAAAGATAATCTGATTATGAAGTGCTCTGCTATCAGCCGCCATTAACTGTTGTGTCTGCTACAATAGTTTTTGTTTTGTTTTCTTGAATGCTGAATCAGATAGACTTAAAGTATGTCAGCAGAGAGTGAAAATAACAACAAAAATAATTGCGGCGACAATCTGCTGAGTATGTTCAATTATTAAGATATTTTTTTCTTTGTTGTGAGGCAGAGATCATGGTTGGGGTCAGAGATAGGAAGTCTTATGTTCTTTGACCAGTGGGCTTTGCTAGCACTATACTGTTATCTGGTCCAGATAATTGAGGGCAAATGAAGGGTTATAAACACTAATCATAAATAAATTCCGGAGATAAGATACGTAAAATATGTCTAGCGATGTACAATGTTTGATCGGCTAGTGCTAACATTTAATAACATTGAAGCTAAAAATAGAATTTAAAGCTGTCTGTATTTTATATTGTGACAAAATCAGTTCGGTCACTTTTCTGTCACTTTGTCTTCTAAAATCTAATCACAAATACAGCTTTCTTGTCGTCGTTAACACACTTCACATTCTTTCGTGCTATCCCAACTTAAAACTTTGACTTCTTTGACTTCTCAGTCCTTTCAGTGTCTCTCTTCATTTTCTGTCTCTCATAATCTAACTACGACGTTACAATCACTCGACGCTCGTTCACTCTTAAGACGCACTGAAACACGCCCAGCAGTCTCACACTCGCAGACACTGACCTGCTCCTGTCCGTAACTTTAACCCTCTAACTGCTGATTCCTGGCCTCCTTATATATTGGGATGACGTTACACGGATCTTTCGCGAACTCCTTCAAACACGCCGGCGGTGACGCAGTTGGATGTTTCTCGAAGACTCCGGAGACAAACCGCTTCGATTGTTAGTCACATCGCACCAACAGACGCGCGAGACAGCCTGACTGAACGCCTTTGCTCGCTCGCCGGCCCGGCATGTGGTGTGAAGTAGCAGCTTGAACCCGACAGTCCTTTGTTTTGCGCCACGCGCGGCGTCACAATATAAACTTCTCATTCAGGAATGATTGAGTCGAATACTAATCAATTCAGTATATTTATTACAGTTTCACGGGCGATCAGCCGTGTGAGGTTTGAAAATATTGAGCTTTCGGCCATTCTAAACTCCATGGCCTTCGTCAGTATATGTATAATATGGGTTAGCCCTCGCTGAGGGCACTTGCTATTTGATACTCCCCAAAGGGAACATTGAAATAGAACACCGAACACTAAAGGATTTCACTTTGTACTACTGAGGTCTCTGAAGAAACGTTTGTATATTCAGATCAGCCCAGGTTATCTCTTGATGGTTATCCACAAATTAAGATGTCTCCTGGCCGCATTATGGGCACTGCACAAGCTAAATTTTATGAAAGCCCTGTCCTCTTGAGTTTTCTATCTAGCTCCTTTGTGTATAAACCCAACAAAGAAGGCTGCTCTGCTTCCGGGCTTTAACTAATGCGGAATTATAAAAAAAAAAAAATGGTTGACCATTTCCATATAGGGACAATGACTTGATATGGAAACAAGCCAAGGACCTAAAGCCATAGGCACAACAATGTTTACAATCACCATTTGAGTGATAAGCTTTCTTGTATACAAACATTTGTGGACTAGCCTCGTAGCTTAGTCGATAGAATATCTGCCTGGTGTGCGAGGGGTTCCGGACTCGATTCTAGGCTGAGCTAGGAATATTTATCTATCCAAAATTATTCACTATCATCCACAGAATAACTTTCATTGCTGTTATTCGTGAGCATACGCTGGTTAACGTATAATTTTGTATTAACTTTGCGGCACACGTCCTAGTGCCGTGTGTTTTTGCTGATTATGTCATATACAGAGAGATCCAGAAACATAAGAACCGCTACGCGCTGTTTTTCCACTGCACTGGCTGAAGTACGATAACAGCTGATGTACACAAGGTCACGCGGTTGTCTTGTTTTCCTCTGTTCTGGAAATGCAGTATTGAGCTGACGCACTATCGTGTGGTTGAGTTATTACCTGTGTGCTTTATTATTTCGTCCTGTACTTTGTGACTAAGTGTATTATGACTCATTTATTGCACAGCGTGTATCTATTTATGATTGTATGTGTTAACTCAGCTCGCCAAGTGAAGTTGCGATTTCCATTGCAGAAAGATTTCCAGGTGATCTTAAACCATAAAGTGTACAAGACAAACCCACACACCCTAGAAGAATTAGAACAGAATTTCCGCCGGGAAATTGCTAGCACTTCTCAACGTGAACTACGGCAAGTGATGGATAGTTTCCTAAAGAGGTGCCAAAAATGTATGAACAACTACGGTGACCAGTTTCAGCATTTCCTTTAGTAACATTGGTATGGAAAGCCTTTAAAAGTAATTTTAAACATGTATGGTTTCATCCGCGCTGTTCTATGACAGCGGCAATCAGCGACGAGCGTCGAGGACGCGTACAGGCAAAACACAACACATCCGGTTCGAAGTCTTTTGGATCACGCGTTATAAAAGATGGTTTTTATCTGGTAGCGCTCCCATTGCCTTTTAGTACCATTGTTTGTAAAGACGCGTGATAATGGTACTAGTAGACCAAAATCAAGTATTGTTAACGGCACTTAACATTTTAAAAATAATCGGATTTCCGTAGTATAATTTATACAGGGTGGAAGGGAAGTCATTACGTTCTTTCTAATATGTGCTTCATAGAAGCATTACAAATAAAAAGGTCCAATGGCATTTTGTTCTTTGATCAGCCGATTTCGAAAAATTAAATGATTTTTTATCCAACTTGGATGCGTAATTCCATAGGAATATATGAAGATAAACGTTTGTTACTTGTAAGATGCGTAGAGTAACTTATTTATGACATAGCTTCAGTAGTATTTATGGGATGTCACACAGGGTTTCGAAATAATCACTTAAAAGACGTGAAGGAATACTCAGAGCTCCTAAGGTTAGGTAAGTCGGCAACGTTGCGTTGAGGTTGGTCAAGGAATTTACCTAGTTTGTGAATGTAAACAGATCGAGCATTTTTGCTTTCGTTTAATATTTTGGGAGCTAACGCTTGTGATTGGCCTACACCCACGCAGTAAATACGGAAGGACATGGTAGGGTATGAGTTTGTTTTCAAGACGCACCGTTGCGCTGTTTATGTACTGAGCTAGGGAAAGTGATCTCCCACACAATCTGCAGTGTTGCCAGGTTGTTTTCGACAAAACTAAAATATCTCCGTAGGAAATGGTCGGAGACAAAAACGTAAGATACAAAATGTGTTCCAAATACCGAGATCTACCACTGATTTAAATTAATCTAATGACTTCCCTTCCACTCGGTATAATTCCTTTAGTAATGAAGTCCTACACCAAATTAACTGTTTAATTTAATAATAACAATATTTAACAGTTCAATCTGTATTTGATCGATCTTATTAGAGAAAACACTGTCGGAATTAGAGAATAGCATAGGTTAAAAACGGAAAGTCGCTTAAACATCGAACTTGGAATTTCAAGTTCGCTTCTTCTAAGGATGCGGCATGAAGATTCTCGAGAAAATTCCTCAACTACTCGTATATGGAAATATTTTCGTTTTTTTTTTTTCTCAAAAATGTCCTAACGAATTTGATCAAAAAACGTGTGTTTAAGACATATAGATGACTAATAAAATGTACTGTATCTTGAATATTCTGTGAATAGTTGGTGAATTCCATTTCATTCTGAATCGATTTTCTGTACTTCTGTATAAATGACAAACCACAGAAAACTTGTTACACAAAATTTTAATACTGGAAATTTATAAATATTTTAAAGTACTATTTATAATAATTTTTGTTCCGTTGTCAATCTTTGGAATATTTGTTAGTATTTGAATTTTGTCAATAATTTTGTCATTTTTGAAGTCCTATCATCTTTCTGTTGTTTCTCGCGATATCATGTGAACAGTATGACATTTTAATCATCATATTAAGACTTAAACTATAATCAAATCTTAAAAGGTTCTTTCTTCTGTATCTAAACGTGCAATTAGATCAGTTTTGCAAATATTTATAGAAAAATAAACTTCTGCGAAATAGTTTTTAGAAGCTGTATAGAATAATGGAAGATAGTCATGTGAATGTGATGCATTTTTGTGCGTTTGTAAAAATACAAATGTTTGCTTCCACTGCTGCGGAGCTTTATTCTGACAAACTCCTTTTCGACATGGTTTTACTTTATTTCGTGATTAAAATTCGCATTGCAGCACCTAATTCTAGAGCGCGGGAATTTATGGACATGTGTTTGCCCATGACCTTTCAACAGTGCAAGGTAAAGCAGAGTCAGATGGTGAATTAAGGGCCTTGACAAATGCCAGTGTTGCTGTGGCTTTGGATTTATGTCATCTTGGCCATTTCTTTCTAGAGGTTTATTCGCTATCAAAACCGCGCGTAAATGTAACGAATATTATGCAACGAGATTATAATGGTGGTGATCAAGATGCGAGTATGGTTGTGAAACGAGCGGGGCGAATTTCATAATTTTCTTAAGAGCATCTTATCTGCCATTATAGTAAAGTTTCATATGACTATACTCGAGCATGTATCTAACTTGAAGTTATTTATAAAGTATTGCTGGCCTTACCTTATGCAGTAAAACTGCTGGCAACGTTGTGAAATGTGCGCAAACGCTAAAATATTGATGTTATTCTGATCTCGATCTTGAACATTGGATTTCAAAATGGGGTGGTGAGTCCATAGAGTCGATGGTTTCACACTTGGTGACAATTCTTCAAAGTACACCAGCAATACACTGTGTGAAAATGAGGTTATACTTTTTGATTTTCTCAATCCATGAATTTGCAATTAATTTTTTGTACGTGTATCTTGATTTTGTAGCAATAAGTTATTAGTCACATCGTATGCCAGAAATTTCCGGCGCTGTAAGTTGCATTTTGCTGTCACTTGTGCGACATTTTAAACTCGCGCTAGTTGTTCTTCGATTGAACGTATGAGGATAATCGATAGTTGCGCTTTCTTCTAAAAACCTGTACTTTAATGAAGGGGTGCACTTTAAAATGCAGTTACCAGGGGTGTAATTACTACAGTTAGACATGATCAAGCATAAAATATATTAAGTACTCCTGTATTCAAATGATGTATTTATAATGGATCATATTGTTACGTTAACATACTTTCTGTACTCATTCTTCAAACTATTGTTACAGTTATTCTTCTATCTACGTCAAGTTAATCTAGATATACATTCGTAGAAATGCTTTCATTACATATTCCCTTGTAAACATAATGGGAACAGACGAACACAGTAGACTTAAGGGTCGTCAAATCTAGTAAGAGCTGGTCGCTATGTGATAGTTTTAAAATTCCGTTCTCTTTGCATGACCAGGAGAAAGCAGTGGGGAAGAAAAAATATGGTCTTCCCATTTCAGCACAGTGAAAAATTCAAAAATTCAAACCAATAGCAAGGATATTTCGGAAATGGTTAATCGCAGAAAGAAAATTGTATTAATTTCGGGGCTGTCTAAAAAAGTGTGTGCTACACATTTTAAAAGGTATTCTTGTGGAAAGCTTGTTACTCGCAAAATAAACTCCTAGTTTTAACACGTATTGTGTCATATAGTATTTTTTCAACCGGCCTAACGAGCATAGAAACATGAAACTCTTGTCCAGATGAAGGGATGAGTTTTAGTACGCTGATGTCGGAACAGCCCAGAAGACTAGTCGACGCTAAATAACATAATAAATAAAGTATATTATTACTGTTATATAAATACTAAAGAACCGAAATAATTATAGAAATTGCGATTTCGGGGAGGTTATGTACTCCTGATAGCAATGATTTTAGACGTAGTTTCAGTATCTAATTCTCAAAAATTTTGACATAAATATTATAGGTATTACATATTTCAGCGCTGTAGGTTATTCGTTTCTCATCCACACCTTTTTCTAAAGGGTCGAATAGCAAAATCATGTCAAATTAAACTAGTCATCACTATTTTGTTTACGGGAATCAGAATTCATTAAGAGTGAATTTGTTTTATTTTGTATTTGTTTCAAGCCAATCAGGTGGCGCCATGTTCGAGTGGATGGGCCACTCGCCACTCACCAAAGCGGATATGTGGGATTCGTGGTGGACAAAGCGGCGTCTGGGCGGATTGTCTACGGTTTCTCCCGCCATTTATTCCACCAACTGCTCCATTGCCCTTTCCTTCATCCTTTTTGCCCTCACTTCGTATCATTCTGCTTCCTCACTCATACAAGACTTCGGACTGATGACCCATCCTGACTCTCTTTTTGATCTTTTTGTTCCTTGACAGGCATCGAACTCCAGATGCCCAGTTGTGCGTCTTGAGAAGGTGGGGGAGCAGATAAGTCCTTCATGTGAGGAGGGTAAAGTGAGAATGAAGTAGTTTCAAGCCAATCATAGCGAGACATGGCAAGAAACTCTGTTGGTTAGATGAAGTAACATGTTTGTGATCTAGGCCTAAGGAAAAATGCACCGACCTTGTTAACCATAACTCAAAATACAGCAAGGATTATATACGAGGTACAAATGTTCACCTTGTAATTGATTTTCTTAGAAACGTACGGACATAACTGGGAAATGGAAGACAGTGTAAATGGTTACGGGAATTCGGGTGCTTTCCAAATCTTGTCTTCGAATGATTTCTCCATGTCAGTAGATTTACTGGCATGTAAAAGAACTCCTGCGGGACAAAATTCCGGCACACCGGCGACGCTGATGTGATCCTGGCAATTGACAGCGTCGTTAAACAACAAAATAGGTTTTTAGGTTCGAATGATTTGACGTAACAGTGCAAACTGTATATTGAAGAATGTATAGGTCAGCTGTTTAGTACTGAACAGCGAATATTAGTTTAAATTTTTTGCTTCAAAATATATGTTCCGTTTCAATCTTTCCAGTTCGTTAAATGTGTCAGTAAACAACCGTGAGCCATTTTACTCTTGTTTACAAACAAGCAGAAGACAAAAGGATAAAGATGAGATTATGCAAATGCTGTCTGTTATCTTCACATCATTTGGGGAGTGCTCCGCAGACATGAAGTGAAACACTACTGCCATAATAAAAAGTGTACCATAAAAAGTCGCAGTTTGTCATTTGTTTTCGGAATGACAGAGCATGTTTTAAAATTTTACTTTCGAAACCAGCCGTTTTTCACGGAAACATGTAATAATGGAGAATGTTCAAGAAAGTACTGCGCAAAGAAGACTTTGCATGCGAAAGAAATTCATGCTGAAACGACAAATACTCTAGGATACTAGCAACATAATTTTCAATCTGTTCAAGTGGACCAGGAAGTTTATTGCGGCCTTGAACGCTTTGAAAATGCAAACACTCAAAGACCCAAATCTGCTAGAACTAAGGATGAACATGCAGGAGCGACGAAAAGTGTCCGAAAATTGGCGAAGCTACATTTCAGGGAAACGTTTCGCATGTTTGGTTGAAGAGTTGGACATCAAAACACCTGTTACATTCACATGACTTTCTCTACCCATTCTTCATCGAACTGTTCTTACACTTGTTCTTGTATGTACTTGATGTAAATCCAGATACGCATTTATAGAAATGGCGTTATGCATTTCTTTGTAAGTACAAAGGGAATAGCGGAATACAGTAGGCCTTTTTTTCCCCAGGGGTGCCTACAAATATATTTCCGTGAAAATCCTTCAATCGAATTTTTGGATGGAATACAATAGTTCCCCTATTTATTACACGTAGCAGAGAAAGGAAAGCATCTGCAAGATGGATGACACCGGATCAGAAGTCTCTGAGCAAACTTTGACTGGTTTTCAAAGGGATTCCACCAATTTTATGTGTCGATTTGTAACGAATGATAAACAGGTGCAGTATTTCACATCGGAAACAAAACAGCACACTCAGCAATGAAGGCACAAAGATTCTCCAACGACAAATAAAGCAGAGCGTATGTCTTCGGTGGAGAACATCTTGACATTGGGTTTATTATCAAGGTAATAATTGATTACCTTCCTTTCGGAAAGTGCATCCTCGGGACGTATTGTGCTAATAGTCTGGACTAATTGATTGCAGAACCGGGAAAAGGCTGGTTTTAACAATGAAGAAAGTTGATCATCTTCTGGTAATATGTTGTTGCTGTCACATCCCCTGATTCACCTCCAGCAGTCTTCCATTTGTTCAGCAAACTGAGAAAGTTCCTGGGTGAAAGGAATTTTTTTCGGATAAAATTAGTCAGTTTTATAGAATTTTTCGAGCCTAAAGGAATATGACTTTTATGAAAGGTAAAAGTCATGGACCAAGTGACTTAACCAAGTGCTTGAAAAACAACAAAAAATGATTAAATCTGATATTATTTTGTGCTTCATTCGGAGAACTTATATTGACCTTCGTGTAAGCATTGAGAGACAGTTGAAGAGCAATGACTTGCACTATAATAGCCATTGATATATAAATAGGAAGTCAATGAAGGAAAACCGTGCGCTGTTGATGAACCTCTGCTACTAAATAAAACATAACTGTATGCAGTGATTCAGAATACACGTAAGAAAAGCAAGAATAGAAGTTGCAAAACGTCAGATTTTTACCTTGAAGCTACGACTTCTTTGTTGCACAACTGCAAGTTTGCGCTGTTACTTTGATTTATGGCCTTCCTGGGACACCTAGAGGTTGTTCAGCACCCTTACAGCTCTCTCATGTCCATTGCTGAAGTTTTTAGTTCATTCTTGCAATACTCAATCCTGGTGCTACATACGCTATTATAAACACACAAGACGGTACCGATCACTAGGATAAAATTATCATTTGATACGTGAAGATTGTAGATCTCGAAGAGGTTCTTGACAGGGTCGATCAGGCAAATCTTTGGTAAGTAATGTTCAACAAATACAGGTCGAAGACAAGTTACTGTTGCTACTTGTTATCTACCATGTTTAACGTGTATGTTGGCGTCATTTTAAAGCAGCTAGAAAGATCTAGTGAATTTGAGAATAGAAATTACACTTGTATAAATAATTTTTATTCGCAGACGACCTAGTAATGCACTTCTTTTGATCCAGGACGCCTTAGACAAAACTTGTGATATCCTTTCAGCAGATAATTATGTTAAAAATACTGAGATATTAAGTTTCAGCAAAATAAAACGGACGTGGCACTGTTAAAAATGACGTACAGTAAATGTAACTGGTTTTTTTTCTTCCTTTAAGGGTTAAGGTTTTTAAATTATCAATAAATCCTATATACTTTGAATCAAAGATATTTACGCAATTTTTCTCCGTTAAAAACAGAACATTTCAATTTTTGCCATTTTATGCTATCCACTATCCTCAAGGCCAGTTTCTACCTACGTGCAAACTATCATTAGAAGTAGTATAAGAACTTCAATGTTACATTGCATACAATGTTATAGTGTAAGGGTTTAATAATTCACTCTCAAAAGACAATTCTTGGTTCATAAACTGAACAAACTTTCTAATAGATATACTGTATCAACGTTATATTCATATATTTCTGTTCACAGTCTAAAAACGCACATGTTATTCCAGAATGGCTACAGCAAACTTGTTTCAATTACTTTTCGTTTCCTGATACGTAAATACGTTTCCTCCTTCGAGAATTATCCTAAAATCAGTGCTGCATTGCGCCCATGATGGGATGGAATCCTGACCTTGCAGACTGATGCAGCTGTTTTAAATAACCATTTAGAAATCTAAAACGGAAAGACGCAACAAAATTAATAACATATTCGTTGTGTATCCGGTTTCTGTATGTTCAAGTGATCCATTCCTGCCCTTTCCATCTGATATGTACCTAATGAGCGACAACGAGTACTACTAGTATTCTTATTTGCTCATTTGTTTCGTCCGTCCTTAATATTTCATTTTAGGCACACATCATCAGCTAAGGTTCTAGGTACAGTAAAACTTTTAACATTTTTAAACATTTAGGTGCTAAGAGCACCAACAAGAAAGGAAAGCTTTCATGCCTAATGACAAAGATAAAACGCTTGTCGGACGTCGCCGTTCGTTTGTTTACTCAACTCTTGAACCTCTGGGAATAGACTGCAGCAGCTTTCATTTGGCATTCAATACAACACATTTGCAATCGAGGTGACGTCAATGAAAATATTGAAACAAAGTTGTCTGTCAGAAGGTAGAGGCACCCCAAGGAAGTCAGAAGAGGACCTCCTGTCGCAGGTAAGCCGAAGGAGAAATAATTCTCTTTTAGAGCAGGCCGAAAAATTTGTTATTAAATTTAGCAAAGAAGAAAACTAAAATAGGTGTCACTGTGAACAGTTGAAGTCCGCGCCGGTTTTGACGTCATGCCCGGTACAGCAAACTCTCGATTGTTTAGGGTAATGATGGGAGAGGGGCCTCGAAAATTCGAACTACCATTCTGGATGATCGACTACCAGTTTGTCATCAATGTTTAACACTGCTCTTGCTACTGGAACCACCGTGTTTAACAATTCTTAGTAACTAATTTTATTTTTATTTTGTTAGCATGTACTATTTCTATTATATATATAATAGAATATAGTCGAAAAAATAGTGTGCAATACGCATTTATTAAGTGCGTTGGAGAATCTGGTAAGTTGAAAATATGCAACTGTGTGTCCTATTTTCAATTTATCACACTTGTCTCATATTGTTGATTTGATGCACTTGAGTGGAATACGGCGCTGCCATGAGCACCATTGATCGCATACATTACCAAAGGCACATGTATAATTCGCTTTATTTTTAACAAACTAAGAGCAACTCTAATTAGTGACGGGAATGCACGATATCCACATCAAAGTTCATTTCTAATTTATAAACTTTACAGGTATTTGTTTGGCCGTTGTACGTAGCGCTAAAGTAAACCTCACCAGTGCTTTGTTTTCTTTGGATAATATTAATAGGGCCCAGATTTTGATGGCCTAAAGAATACTCAAAAATGACTTTAAAATATGTTAAAAATCACCCAAAAGAATGACTAAATACTGAATTACAATTCGTTTCAAACACCTTTTGTAAGCTTTCAAATTTGGAGTGTCTATTGTTTATTAATACGGACTTATACATACAGAAGCTTCTTTCAACATCAACAGAGATACAGACATGCTAAAAGCAACAAATATTGCAGCTTTCCGGCTCTTCTTCATCGAGGAAATATTTCTTACGTGACAGTAATCTTGCAATTGTATCATACCCACTGTCCATGTACAAAACATTTTCCATTTTAGCAAAGACAAGTTTGCCCAGTTCACCTTACACATAGCTTAGATTATTTGCAACTGATTTCACCAATTCTATTGGATTTTCAGTTTCGTGGAAACACCTGTTTTTACTTTCGGTATGACGAAATAGAAGTAACACCTCGACCACCAGCTTCTGCTCTGTGAAGACTGCATTGTAACAGGGGTAGTGCGACCCTCAAAAGTAGCAGATAGATTAACCCCGTACACTTTTAGAAGACAAGTTTGTCTTTCAGTGCACGTAAACCGTTTAGTTGAATGTATTACTGTGTGGTTGACGAGTCCAAATATTTAACTAAATCTGAAGAGACTCGCCACCTTCCAATGGATTTCCAAGAAGTTTTAGATTTTGAGGTTCTGTAGCTTGGGTTTACTAATATAATAGCAATGCAATTAAACTTACAAAGTACAAACACTTGGATTTGTTCTTAAAAATCGCTTTTCTAGATGGGACGGAACTTATTTGCAGCGTTCAATGCTCGTACACGATTTTGTTTTAATTCGGTTCGCTGTAACATCCTCATTTAGGCTATCGTGGTTCCTTTTAGCTTGTATTCAATTAACCTGGATCAGAATCCATAATAGAAGTTACTTTCGGCATCCTGCGCTATAAACAAGAAAAATGTATGTATGTTATATTTGTATATCTGTATATACATAGTGGAAGGGAAGTCATTACATTAATTTAAACCAGCGATAGATCTCGGTATTTGGAACACGTATTGTATCTTACGTTTTTGTCTCTAAAGCATCTCCGCTGGAAATGGTCAGTTTTGTTGGAAACAAGCTGGTAACACTGCAGATTGTGTGGGTGTCACTTTCACTAGGCCAGTACATAAACACCACAGCGGCGCGTCTCGTGAACGCAAGCAAATACCATGTCGTGTTGTCCTTCCATGTAGGCCAATCAGAATCGTTATCTCCTAAAACATTACACCACGCTGCAAGCGACGGACCTGTTTACATCCAGAGGCCGGTTCAATTCCCTGACCAACCTCAACGCAACGTTCTAGTTGTTCTTGTACTGAAGTGTTGTGTTGTGGTGGACTGCGGGACTCAGTTAAACGTTTACGAAGCATTCAGTGGACAGCGCCTGTGAACCGTGCCAAGTGCAGTCGTAATCTGACAGTTCTTTATTGTGATTCGATTCGATTCGACGGTTCTGTTTCTTTGAGTTTGTACAAAAGTGATATAAGTGTAACGTTAGCGCTACGCTGACTAGAAGGCAATGAAGTGTGATTCGCAGCAACAGGTGTTTTCTCATTTGTATATATGTGTATGTATTTTATATATTTTTATATGTATATGTGTATTATTTTTCTATCCACTTCATGTTAATCGAGGTACACGTTTCTCGAAATGGCCATTACTTTTCGTTGTAGATACAAGACCTGACTAAAGGTTTGGTTTCCTCTATCTCAAGCCGTTAGTTAGATGTTTAAAAGCAGGTCGCTATGAGCTGGCCTTAAAGTTCCATTTCCTTTCTCTGGCACCATGAGAAACAGCCGAATGACAGCAGCTTAGAAACAAGACATAGTATTGAAAAATCCAAACCCATGATAACGGATATTTCGAAAATGACTCACTAAAAAGGTTTACTTGAAATAAATTGTGTTCTAAACCGATTTACATTTTTTGTGATGTACGTTTTTGTCATAAATCTTTTGGTTACTAGTTATACAAAATATCTTCCTAACGTAGAGGAGTTCGCAGGTTATTCATGAAAAATCAAGGATACATTTTGTTACATGAATATGTTAAACATATGGTATTTTAATAAAAATCGTTACAAGTATTTTGAAAAAATTAAAAAAAAAAAAAAAAAAAAAACGCATCCATGTAATAGTTTGGAACGGGTAAGTGTTCTCGAAAATCTTCGCTTGCGTGCTTGGAAGGTTCTAAGCTTAATGCCAAGCTTGATATTCATTCGACACGAGTTATGCTGTTTACACATATACGCGGAATACAATACTTCTCTTAGAGTAAAATATCGTAAATATGTGAATCTTATTAAAAGTTTTGAATGCAAGCTTTAGCACAGACCAACGTTAATGTTTCCGTTTTACGAGGACAGCTCGTTAAGTAAGGTCCGATTCGTCATAGCACATCGAATTTCACGCGAATATTGAAGCGTATATGAGCACAGGCTCCCGACATGCCTTTTGCGTTAAACGATGCCATATACATTGGTAGTGCTGCAGTGTGCTGTTCACAGTGTCGGTTCAACATATTTAAAACAATTGATGGGCTCGCTGGCTGTGAAATACGGCGTGAGATTCGGTTTTCGACAGCAAGGAACGTTTCAGAAGCAGGCATTCATCGACAGATGAGTGAAGTATGACTCCTATGCGATGAGTGACAACAAAGTGCGTAATTGGGTAAGAGCGTTTAAGGCCGAACGGGAGAATGTCCGTAATGAACTGCGATCAGGCCGGTCATCAATGATCACAGAATATTAGGTGATTAACAATGTCCACTTATCCAACGACTGGTTATCCATTACAGGCGGCACACTCCTATGACATCGGCATACAAAAGCTTGAACGTTATGACAAATGTTTCAACAAATATGCCAATTTTATAGAAAAATGAAGAAAGACTTTCCTCTCTCTTTCCCTCCTTTCTTCTCTTCCTCTTCCCCTCCTTCCCTCCTTTGTTCTCCCCCTCTCCCCTTCTCCCCTCATTCTCGTCCTCCTCTCCCTCCTTTCTTCTCTCCCTCCTTTCCTCCGTCCCTCCTTTCCTCCGTCCCTCCTTATCTCCGTCCCTCCTTATCTCCGTCCCTCCTTACCTCCGTCCCTCCTTACCTTCGTCCCTCCTTACCTCCGTCCCTCCTTGCCTCCGTCCTTCTCTTACTCCTTTCCTCCCTCCCTACCTTACTCCTTTCCTCCCTCCCTACCTTACTCCTTTCCCCTCTCCCCCTCCCTCTCTCCCTGCCCTCTCTGCATGGGGCTGTAAGTTCACACGAGGAGGCTAAACGGAAAGAACTGTTCTGATGTTGCATAGTTACCTTGTTCGACTGTGAATCCACTTAAAGTGTGAAGCTGCAATGCTTTTGTCCTGTTTAAACGGTATGCCCTTGTATTTATAACAATTGATACTCGAAGGTTTCTTCACGTGTTGGTATAGCTACAGCTTCATAAGTACAGGCGGATTTGCTTATAGAATTCGTATAGTGCCCCTATCTGAAAAGTATGCTTATTCTGATGTTAAAAGCGGCATATGCACGACTCTATAGCAATGAAGGCATTTTGCTAGGTCAACAGGTGGTGTTATTCATACCGTTCGCAGCATTTAGAAACACAGGAGGGCGAGTGTGAATATGCACCAGTTTTGTGATTATGGTCGCTCGTAATCAAACTCCAGGTCGTAAGTAGTAAATACGCATACACTCATTCGCTCGATCGGCGCTGGAAAAACCTATAAGCTTTTGTTCTGTTTGCCATATATGCTTTAAGTGCAAAAATTGGTGCGTATTTCAAATAGTAAATAACCATTCAGCGATGCCGTAACGATCGCTTTTATAATACAGTTTTACCCGTTTAGATTCTGTTTTATCGTATGTCCACATATCGTTTTGTTCAGCTGCTAAATATGGCTGCGCTTTGTAGTCCTTTTCACGAAATATAGTCGCAAAACGTAACAGTTGCTGAAATTTCCCGGAACACTAACTCCATATGGACTTCTTATCTGTAGTTTGTATATGGCCGAGATTCCTATGTACTTCCCGATGCATTGAAATTCCTCACTTCCTATTCGCCGAGACGTCATTTCACATACTTCTGCCTTGTTCAAGTTATTTCGTCCAAGTACATACCTTTCTTCCCTTTGAGTTATCTAGCGACCTTCTACTTCGAAATTTTCCTTTTTTTTCTCCTCCGGGGTCCAAATGATCTTGTTGACGGACGCTTAAACCTCACTCACTCTCACTCACTTTCACTCACGCTCGCTCACTTTCACTCACTCACTTTCACCACTTACATTCTCACTCACTCACTCACGTTCACTCTTTCACTCACTCATGCTCACTCACGCTCACTCACTTTTAATCACTCTCACACTCACTTTAACTCACTCACTTACACTCTCGCTTTCACTCACTCTCACCACACTCTCAAACTCTAACTTTCACTCACTCTCTCTCATACTCACTTTCACTCACCCACTCACGTCCACTCACATTCACTCATTCACACTCATTCACTCTCACTCATACTCACTTTCACTCACCCTCTCACGCCCACTCACATTCACTCATTCACTCTCACTCATACTCACTTTCACTCACCCTCTCACGCCCACTCACATTCACTCATTCACACTCTCTCACTCTCTCACTCATTCACTCACACTCGCTCTCCCCCTCCTGTTGGTCACTTTTTAAAAGTTTACTTGTTCTTCTATTTTTCAGCTTCTAACATTCCCAAGCTCCCCATCTTTGACCCCTAAGTTACAGAAACATTCTACCCTCGTAAGATTAATGACTACGGGAGAAGATGCAGTTCCAACGTTTTTGACGAGGGGTGGGGGGGGGGCGGAGATTCAGCTTGTTAAGTATTCATACTCTCAAGAAAAAAGTTCAATGGTAAGTTGGGCTTAAACTGTCCAACTGTGGGGAAAAAGAATACTCTGTAACCCGTCTTTTTCTTCTGTTGCAGATTCGGATGGAGGCGGAGGAGGTGGAAAAGAGGTGGCCGCGCTGACAGAGAAGAAGATGGGACGGAGTCTTCCTCCTGTCAACACCATCACCTATACGGTAAGTCATGTTGATGTTTCTCATTTGTTTCTTTTCCAAAGCTAACTTCCTTGCATCTACTTCACTCCCCTCTGAAAAGTTCAGGGAAAAGCTGATACTACCAATTTAAAAGTGGAAGCATCTTCACAACAAAATCAATCATTACCGATTTTTTAAAATTGGGCTTATAAGCTGTCATCATTGTACATAACACTTTATACGATTAAGGCGTGAACTATAAGGCTAAAATGTAAAGGAGATAATTGGACATTATTGGATACATTATCTGCACCATCTGACAACAGAGTTAACTTAAGAGGCTAATCTTTTGTTTACTAATACGGCTATTGTTGTCATGTATGTGTTCATACTTGCTGCGAGTGAAAGGCCAAATCAGGCCAGCCCTAACAAACTGGTTTCACCGCGTGTCTGTGTATTTATCAGCTATTGCAAGTAACGTGGGAAGGGAATGTATTCTTTCAAGCTTTCCGAGCAATATTCACAAGACCTGAGCAGTGTCAACATCACCGACCTTCCGCTTTTTGCGCTTGCCAAACATTTCCAATAATTTATTCCAATAGACACGCTGCAATGCCATTAATATCATTTTGTGGCTAAACGATTCATTTTAGCAACAAATGGAAAATACACAAATAACTCGTCTTTTAAAACTCTGCCTCCCTATCCTAATTACAGAAGTAAATGGCAAAGGAGTGGTTGCATATTGACAATCAAACATTAAACCAATTTTATAAGCAAACATTCATTTTGGTGGAAAATGGGACAAGAAGATAATGTTTCAGCTTAACGTCAAAAAGTCGCCACTAAAGTCTGCGGAGTCGTACCCCAGCACGTAGCATAATGCCATAATAGTATCATTATTTTATTTAATAAACTCTTTGGGATGAAGAAACTATTGTTTATGGTTCAGTGTTAGTAAGATTAAACGGAGTTTAAAAAATCTGCATTGTATTCAGCGACTTTCTCTACTATCGTACAAACCATTCTTACAAACTCTTATTCCGCTATCTTCTGCATGTTAATTTAGATAAACGTTTGCAGAAATTGCGTAATTGGTAGCTTTCTTGTAGGTTCAAGGGGAAAATGGAAATACAGTAAAATTTAAGCGATGGCCAAATGTTTTAACAGCTGATAGCTATGTGATAGCTTTAAAATTGCGTTCTTTTTGCATGGGCCGGATGAAAAAGGAACGAGGTCTTTCTGTCTGAGAAAAGTACATCAGAAAATTCAAATGATTTTCTCCATAACAAAAATAATTTGGCACACGTTGCGTACTTTCATGAGATCTATACTTTCGGAGGAATAAGATTTTGTCTCTCTTACGGTTTACCAGTTGTTAAAAAATAATTTAGAATGACGAGGCTATTTCCAGAAAATTAAATATACATATTTCATATTTGATGAAAATAACTTAAACATGTGCTATTTTAGTCAAAATCGTTAGCCATTTTTGAGAATGTCAGAATTTTCGAAACTGTTTCTATATAAAGCATAGTTAGAGATGGGATATTTTCTTTAAAATATTCGTGTCACATCCTTGGGATATGCTGAACTTAAATTCCAATTTTAATTTTGAACCAACTTTACGTTTTTGAGTTACTGTTCACACACATACAGGAACTTTTTTTAAAATGTTTTCTTTAGATTCAGGGGGTCCCAAAATATGTATTTGCTCTGAAATCTCGATATCGAATTTTTGGACTGAGTGCAATACTTTCCCATATACGAAGTAGAGAAAGTAAAAAGAAAAGGGAAGATCCTGATGGGGCTCGATCTAACGAGAAACATTTGAAATTAAACATTGATATCCACTTTAGATAATCTAAAAGAGACATCAGGTCGCGAAGGCCGCATAATCAGCCGGGAGGGCTCGGAGTGCACGCCACGTCCCATCCTCCAGTTCTGCGCCCCACTCGTGACGCCTGTAGTGCGCAGAGGTGGGGGACACAGCGCTCTTGGTCCGCGAAGGGATTTGCGCTAGGGATTACGAGAATAACTTCCCTTATTTTATTGAATATGAAGAGTAAAAGTTGACAGTTCAAAAACAAATCGGATATATGCAATCTATGGAAATGTTTATGACCAAATTTCATACGACACATCAGGAGGATCAAAAGATTATTTAATGTGACTGATACAAATGAGGAATTAGGAGAATCCTGATAGCTTTACGAATGTAATGTTTCCGAGAAATCTCTGGAACACCTCTATTTGATCATGTAAAAGTGAAAAATAATTTCCCTGTGGCTTTTAATTGCTGGGTAAATCGATGAAGACGTGGCAATGAAGGCTGGACAATCCTCGGAAAGAGAAAGAGCAATAGAACTGGGTTTAATAAGAAGCGCCGCGAAATATTTACAGCCTGTTACACAGCGAAGCGCCAGATTACGCTTGGGAGATAATGAAAACCATATTCATGAGAGGTACAGAAGTGCTTGGCTGTAACGTACTTAAAGAACCGGGTCAACAAGATTATCGAAGTTGCTGCTGAAATATCTACTATAAGCGATCTAGAACACAGAGACAAGCCGCTTGGCTTAGGTGCAGCTTTAAGGCGGCGGCGACGAAGGGGAAAAATCTGGAGGATATGGAAAAAAAAGTCGACTTTCTCTACTCATAATTCCATATAGATTCTACAGAATGCTTCTGTGTATTAATCAAGATACATATTCGCAGAAATCGGTTAAGTTCATAATTGGAGGTGGAGACTGCGATATACACGAGCCGCGAGCTCATGAAAAAACAAAAGAACAATGTGTACCGCCTAAGGCTGGTTCACAATGACCCAAGAACGGTACGAAAACGAGAACAGGAAGGCAGCATACAATCTTTTGTTGAACTGACCCTATATCTCATACCTGTCTGCTGTGCGAGAGGTCCTGGGTTCAATTCCCGGCTGGAAAGTGGGAAAGTTTTTCTAGCCAAGATTATTCCCTATTCTCCCCGGAGTCTGGAAGTAGAATTAGTGTGAATGTGTGAGTGATATAACGTACAAAAACCCTACGTTCCCAAAAGGTAAAACGGCCGCCGATATGACCAATGAAGTTAGAGGTGGAGTATAGAGGGGGGCGGGGGGGGGGGGATGAAGAAAAATAAAGAAAAGGAAAAGAAAGAAGGAGAATGTCCGGTAACAAGAATAGTAGTGTATATGGGTGGCCATGTCGATCACGAAGTGAGAAGCCGTTTTGTGCATTGGGATTTAATTTGTTTTTAACTGACTAATCATTTTTTTTCGCCTGCTTCTAATTCAGCCAACATAATGTGGGTTAGCCAACGTCAGAATTCGATTAAGTAAACATATAAATGCAAATCCAGGTGACTAAGGATCGACGGGTGTGAGCATCTGAGGTTAGGATGCACATGTGCTAGAATTTCTTCGTTTCGTTTCTCCAGAGAGAGAGAGAGAGAGAGAGAGAGAGCGCTCTAGCGGTAGTTTCATATCATGGTCGCCTAGAGTAATTTCTAGTGAGGAGTATAATTTGCACATTATGGATCCAATATGCCGTGCCCGGGAACGAGGACGAGAAAATTGAACCTTGGAATTCTTCTTTCGTGTTCCTGGGACCCGGGAAAGCTTCCCGTTAGTTGTGAACGTTCCCACTCAAGTACTTGTATTTCAACTTTGTTGTTTGCTTCAGTTTACCGTTCTCGGTAATGAACCAGCATTTAAATTATGTTATGAGGAAATTTAAACGATTCCTGCATATACAGAAAAAAACTTTGTTAACGACGCTAATTGCAAGGATCACATCAGTTCCGTCGGTGTGCCGAGTTTCGTTTCGCAGGAATGTTTATTTATGTGGGGATGTCACTTTTAATCATACTGTGACGTCGGGCTCGACGCACAACAAAGGACGAACGGGGCCAAGCTACTTCACATCACATGTCGGGCCGGTGAGGGGGCAAGTACGTTCAATAACAGATGCCTCGCGCGACTGCTTTGTGTACGTGACCGTCAACAATCGAATCGGTAGAAACAAAAGGGGTTTCGAGAACGTTCGCGAGACTTCCAGCTACGTCATTTTTGGTGCGCGTGTGTGGAACTCGAGAAAGGTTCTTGTGACGTCATCCCCAGTATATAAGGAGACCAGAGAAGAGCAGAGCAGTGAGTTTTTAGAGTTGAGCTACGGACATGTGTCGGTCAGTGTCAGCGAGTGTGAGGCAGCTGTGTATCATGTTAGACCGTCGTAAGAAGGTTCAACGAGTGTCGCGAGTGCTTGCATCGTCGTAATTGGTGCATGAGAGACAGAGGAAATGAAAGAAATACACTAAAAGAACTGAGCAAGGTTATGAAAAGAAACATTGTGAGTTGTGATAGCGTGAAAGAGTGTAGACTGTTAACGACGACAACACTGTGTATTTGTGGTGACATTTAAGAAGACAATAAAGTGATAGAAAAGTAAACGGACTGGATTTTTGTAATTTGCCACAATACTTAAAGACCATCGGTCAGACCCGGGTTTGAACCCGCAACCTTCGTGCCATAACTAGAGCCTAATCAACTGAGCCACACAGACCAGAACAGAGGAACTCGCGAAATAGCTTGAGCGCTCCATTTTCTTGTGTAGCTTAGTTATCAGAGCAAGGCCGTGAGCGGACTGCGCTCAGAGAGAGCCTAGGTAAAAATTGTTATATCATGTTCGCAGCTATACTCTTTTGCATGTCGCCACTGCAGCGAGTCACCAAATTCACATTTTATGGTTTAACTTTAAGGTTCGTACAGGAATAGGCTTTAATGAGGTTGTCCAGTTAGCGAAAGCGTTACACAGCGAAAATTCCAAGGCATCAGGCTCTCTTATAAAAATGTTTTTAGAAGCGTTACGTAGAGCACGTGAGTGACGAATGAATTCCACGAAAACCTGTGAAGACAAGTATGATCCAAATCAGGCAGATAAACCTGAGATAACGCTGTTTGCTAGTTACATAGTGCTACATGCCGCCATCGTCAGAATGCACTTTGACCATACCTGTTAGTTTCAGCACCCTCCTGCATAATTGCATAATAAATGTATGCCAGTGGCACTCATTCTGAAAACAGTAAAAGCATGCTACATGAAACAGGGTATTAGTGCACAAATTTTGCGTGATGGTACATTCACGTATGACGAATAAAAAAGTCCAAATTCATATCTGTGCAGCCTGACAACTAAGTGGGATTGTAGAAGCGAATGTTTTGTTTACTAATACCCTACTGTTGTTAAATATCCGTTCACACCCATGACGAGTGAAAGTCCAAACTAGGCTAGCCTTAGAAAACTGGGTTCTCCACGTGTCTGTTTTATCAGCTACTCCAAATAACCAAATAAGGGGTGCTATTCTTTCAAGCTTTCCGAGCAATATTCGAGACCGGAACAGTGTCAGCATTCCTAACCTTCCGCTTAGCGCACTTGCCAAACTATGTCCACAAATTTATACCAATAAACACGTTGGGACATTATTATTTAATATCGTTTTGTGGTCAAGACTCTTCCATTTGTTGCTAAAATAGCTCATCTTTTAAAAATCAGCCTCTCTATGCTATTTGCAGAAATAAATGTTAAAAGAATGATGACATTGAAAATCAAACATTCGACCAATTTTATTTTTTACATGCAACCATGCACTATATAGAAAAATGACAACGGAAGTCATGTTTCAGTGTAACGTTAAGTGGTCGTTGAAGTTTACGCACTCATACCCTCACCCCTTGTAAGTATACAGGGTGGAAGGGAAGTCATTACATTCTTTCTAATATGTGCTTCATAGAAGCATTACAAACAAAAAAGTCGAGTGGCATTTTCTTCGTTGATCAGCCGATTTCGAAAAAATAGTTTTTTTTTTTATCCAAGTTGGATGCGTAATTCCACAAGAATGTGCAAACATAACAGTTTGTTACTTGTAAGATGTGTAGAGTAACTTATTTCCCACATAACTACGGTAGTGATTATGGGACATCACATACGGTTTCGAAATAATCACTTAAAAGACGTGAAGGAATACTCTGAGCTGCTATTTCAGAGATGACGTAACTCGACAACGTTGCGTTGAGGTTGGTCAACTAAAACATCTCCATAGGAAATGATCGGAGACAAAAACTTAAGATACAAAATGTGTTCCAAATACCGAGATCTACCACTGGTTTAAATTAATGTAGACTTCCCTTCCAACCGGTATACTAGACCCTCGTTAATTCGGAATCTCACTGGCCGAAAATTGTGTTAACCCGCATTGGCTGTTCGATCCCTGCCGGATGACGTAGACAAATACAGCACTTGAACCGAGTTTCCAATAATTGGTATCACGAACCAAGTTTTGGTCCTCTGATTAGTTACATATCTATGCTATACGTTATTCTCGTGTAAACCAAATATGTATGTTGTGGTGTACCAGATATTTTCTATTACACATTTCATATCCTTTTTGGCAGTATATGTACTGTACTGTAATTTCTCAATACCCGAAGCTTACTTTGTTTACGTGTCACTTCCACAGCGTAAGATGCAAAGATGGGGAAAGAGACGGGTTGGTCCGCAGAAGGCACACGGTCCGTGATTTGTAACAATCCAGAAATGTCTGTTTCTGTTTGCTGATGGACACTGATTTCTTTTCCTTCCGTTCCATCTTTCGCCGAAACAGAAACATGCTCACAATCCTCCCTTGCTGAAGCACAAGCAGAAAACTCTTTCCATGCTTGACAGTGGAGAGGATAGATTCAGAACACTTTCAGATCTCGAAATCTACTCTCTTTAATAAGTTCAAAACAGAAAATAGAGGCAAGCTGTTGGTTTAGTGGCAATAGCAAGCGCGGGAGGCCAGTCAAACATGAAGTGGAGTATTCCTGTTTGAATAGTCCCAAAACATGTGCTCACAGTGAAGCACATATACAGTAGTTATTTTTATTTTTTCTTAGAGATCATGCAAATAGAGCACCGTCATTCGTTGGTACCCATGGAGGGCATATCTGGAGACCCTCATCAGCAGGAGGATGGCGATGTTATACCCGTTGTACAACAGGAAGTCAAATGTATTACTGGATAACAAGCTACTGTTGTGTAAACAAGTCACTCGATTAACATTTACATACGCCTGCCAAGTCTGGGGTGTCGCCGCACGCACTCGTCTCAGCTGGAAACCCCACAGTTCCGCTATGTACAGCAATAAACTCCCCCTGGTACATTCCAAATGCGCCATCCAAAAGGATTTCCGCTTTTCAAGGACTACATCCATGTCCTCTCCAAACCCTTCACCAAGCTCCCTCCTGTTTCAACCTGCTCAACCGGGATTAGGGGAGCACGAAACTTACAAACACCTCAAGCTTGTGCTAGGCGACCTATTACAAACCCCTAAAACCTACCCACAGCACCCTCCCACTCCACATATACCCCTAGATGCAAACACGATGAAAAATCCCAGAGGGCTCAAAAAAAAAAAAAAAAAAAGATATCATCCATCAGCCAACCCTAAACAACGTCTTCACTCCTATCGTACCGCCTATTTATGGCCAATAGAGAGTAATGCACTGAACGGACAAAAGACGGGGAGGCGGTCTGCAAGAGCTACTGCAACCATTATTTCCTAATGTGATGCTCGCTGCTGATAAGAAGAGAAGAATTGAACTCAACAGTGTATTTTGTCGTTTCAGATAAAATGAAGTCTACATACATATTTTAAAACGCATACTTAATTCAAACTTCGTTAAAACGAAATGGCTATTTTTCAGTCCGTTGAAATTCGGTTACACGAGGATCTGTTATACATCATACACAAATAACCCCGATCTTTACTGCTCCTAGGGGATTATTCTTCCGGAGGAACAAACACGGCCAGCAGAAGAGTTTACAGTTTCAGAGCCGCTAACAATCTTTTATAAAGTTTAAGAATTTAATCTAAGCACGAAGTTCTTAAATTTGCTCCCTTGCTTTAAGTCGCTCATATGGAAAATAGGTTTGTCTTTTTAACTATAACTCATCAGTGAATGAACGTGATTGAAAAGGTTTAATATGCTTATGAAACATTAGTTTCAGGATCATCAACACTTTGATATTTAATAGCAAATATCACTGAAATACACTAACACAGTTCGCACCTTGAATACACTTACGCGTGGTGCATGCATTTCCCCATATCTCACAGATTGCTGTTGTGACGTCATGATAGAAGTCTGTGTGTTCTATTACGCACTCATCCACACAAGCACGCCATCCGCTATTCAGTAAAATGAGGGAAATGAGATCCATGGTAGAAGATGGCAACACCAGAACATTCGCTTTGCCGACCAGGGATAAACCTGGTCAGAGTGGACAGCCACCATGAATCGAACTCGGTACCTCCAAAATGCGAGCCTCGTGCGTTATCGCGGAGCCATCCCGCTCGGTACGCCAACCTCTTGCAAGCTACACTTCAGGCGATGGGTACTGATGATACATGAAATGAAAATTGGGGAAGAAGACGTTCCAGGTCTAACTTTAAGGTACATTCCCGGTATTTGCCAATTATGGAGACTCAAGACAACCTGGGAAAAACCTGTCAGGGAGGATAGTCCTGGCTTGAACAGCAGGGGAATCCCTGCCTTAACGACCTCAAGTACCTGTTTTGAGAGTAATGTATAGACCTAGATTTTGAAAATAAACAAAATGACAAAATCCAGTCGTTACTTTTCTATCACTTTGTGTCTTAACACTTTACCACAAATTCAGTTTTCTTCTCGTTGCTAAGAGTCTGCAGTATTTCGTGCTTCACAGCTTTTACTTCTCGTAACTTTGACTCAGCCCTTTCAGTGTCTCGCTTCAGTTTTTCAGTCTCATACACTAACTACGACGTTACAATCACTCGACGTTCGTTGAATCTTCTTTACGACGCACCGACACGAGCAGCTATCTCACACTCACTGACATACTGACCGACTAATGTCCGTAACTGTCACTCTAACTGCTCTGCTGTTTCCTGGCCTTATATAGAAGGGATGGCGTCATATGGACCTTTCACGAACTCCTTCAGACATGTCGCCGATGACGTAGCCAGGTCTTTCTCGAAAGCTCTGGAAAAAGCCCCTTTTGTGTAGCCGCTTCATTGTTAGTCACGTGTTCGCTCGCATGAGTGGTATGAAGTAGCTTAGCTCCGACACTGCTTTGCTTTACGCCACGCTCGACGTCGCAGTACTATAAAAAATAGTAGGTATTTATCGGTTTCCATAACTTCCACTGTTAACTTTAGCATATTCCTGACTTGGTATACTTGCTTATCATCCACTCATGGATCGCTTTTACACGAAGGTAATGTATCAGGTGATCGAGATTGCACAATCTGCACTACCAGCGTCATGAAATATCACAGATAAATGCATTATTTTAAGTTTATGTAAGATCAGATATGAAGTCGCCACATTTAATTGCAATCGTGTGATCAGTGGATATTTTTAGGATAGAGTTACGGGAATAAAATACCTTACTTTATCTTGACTTCACTTTATCAGACTACAGACGAACCTCTGAACCTCTTAACTTCTGATTTTATTAAAATGTTATCAACAGTTGATATAATAGTAAAAACAAGAAATGGGTGGAGTACTCGGCCACGAACATACACAACAACCGTTAATATGATATAAGACTGGAAACTGTTTTTAAAGAACCAAGGAATGGTTTTTAAGTATTGCAAAACTAGCACAAATAACAAGGAATATCTCCGAAATGGTTCACTCTACAAATAATTTATTTGGACATAAATTGTGTGTTTTATCAAGATCTACATTTTTGTATAGTAAGATTTGGTGTATCTCTTAGGTTTACCGTTATGCAGAAGTCATCTAGAGCAAACGGGACTACATAGGCTATAGCCAGAAAATTAAAAATAATTTCATTTGCCATAAAAATATCTCGAAACATACGACAGTTTAATCAAAATCGTCAGCCATTTTCGAGGAAATTAAAAATTTCCCTGTAAAGGTTAGTTTAAAGGTGGAGGAATTTTCTTCAAAATCTTCGTGTCGCATCATTAAAAGGTATTAAACTTAAATACCAACTTTGGTTTTTAACAGACTTTTGGTTTTTGAGTTATGCTGTTGATACACACACACACACACACACACACACACACACACACACACACACACACACACACACACACACACACACAGAGAGAGAGAGAGAGAGAGAGAGAGACCTTTCTCTCTTTTTTTTTTAATATTCAGGGGCCTCAAAACATGTTTCATGAAATCTCGACATGGAATTTTTTGGTGGAATACAAGCTTACTATACGTAGTACAGAAAGTAAAAAGGTATCTAAAATTTGATATAGAAGTTTCTTGAAGTCCCTTTCCCACAATTTCTAAGCCTTAACCTCGACAATTTAATACCACTGGAGGGATTTAAATGAAACTTCTTGTTTTTGTTACTGCATACATAATCTAGGGAACTGGTCAGAATTATGCTTCTGTTACTCGTATATACGATTAGTTTTTTTTTCTGAAAGAAATTACATTTAAAAATGCTTAGAAAAATTGCTTTGCTAATTTGAAGATACGTTTATAGAATTGTTACCAGATAGAAACCTAGTTCTGGTCATTTCTATAAAAGAGAGCTTAAGCTTTGAAATAAAATTAACACAATTGAAATATCGTTAAAAATAATCAATATATAAAGGATAAACCTGGTCCCAGCATATAAAGTTGCCGCCATTTTAAACACTTAGATTACGCATGTAAATTAATTTGGTGAAATGGAAATTACAGCAGGCACAAAAGTTCATGGCGGGTGGTGTAGTTAAACACGCTGTAAAGCCAGATATGTGAATAATTTGCGGCCACAACATTTATTTGCGCAACAGGAAAGAGAATATGTGATCATTAAAGGCCGGAGGGATGTGCGCTCGCATGCAATACAGGTTAGCCGGACGCAGAGTATGAATGACGTCAGAAGTATAGCACTGCCATCAAATGTGCAAACAACTGCCACAAGCAAGGGTCGAAAACAACCTAACGTCGTACTTGCGAACTAAATAAGGAAGCATTGCCTTGCAGGTGTATGCAGACATAAGGTCAAGGTGTAGAATAACGCGACTGTTAAATTCCAGAAGCTTCTAAACAAAAATATTGGTTATCAAGCTGTGTGTGAAATTTTGAAAATGAGTGAGAAATTTGCACTTCTGATGTCGTGTGACGTAGAACATTTTTCACTGTTTAAAAACTGCTTCAGTGATAGGCTTCGAAATTTCACATTTAATAATGTCCAAATGTATATTGTAACCCTGTGTAATGCAATCTGTGACAACATTATAGTTAATAAGCAAGCGCTGAAATGCAATTCCAGAATGCATAGGTTATGATGTTTGTAGGTTGTGATGCAGTGAAGCGGTTTTCATGGTCAGGCTGTGCCTACTCGCAGTTGTTTACATGCGCGAGCGATAACTGTATAGCTCATGTGCAGTATACGTATGGAAAAATGCACACGCCGCCGGCCTTTAGTGATCATTAAGGGACACTGGGAGTGAAATTTTGGTCAAAATTGTCAAAAAGTCGAAAATTGTTGTTTCATCTTAAAATGTTCCTGGAACTCCTGTGCATCTGGATCAGCTAACATGTTTCATATCCCCCACTCATGTGGTCATTACGACCCTTTCAAATAGTGTTCTTCCCTTAACGTACACAGCATGTTCCTATATAAAAGCCTATTTTTCTCAAAACTACATTTCTCCATATTCCAAAAGTAGGTCGCGTCTCAGGTTTGCTTCAAATTCAATGAAAATTTCCAAAAGTATTCATAAATAGCAGCTAAACAATTCTATGATTCAATATTGATATCATTAACATGAATTCCAAAAACATTTTTTGTATGAAAAAATCAATAATTTTTAAGATTAAATTTTCTTTGTTATAAAAAAAAATACGTACAGCATAATCAGCAAACGTATTTGAAATATCTCTTCACACAATTGTTACCCATGTTTTAGAGTACCAATTCTACCAATATAAACCAATTTTGAAAAGTCAGTAGACGCAAGTCACATTTTGAAAATGTGCCTATTAAATTCATAAAATAATTTATGTATCATAAAAGTATTATCCAATTTTAATGAAATTTGGCGTACGTCCTATTCTCATATAAATACAAATACATTAAAAATTTCAGAAAAATGTATCAAGAAATGTGGAACTGTGATCAGTTATCAGTCGCCATTAAATTTTGTCTGCCATAGGTTCACCTGACATGAAAAAAGTAAACAAGTTCCTCCGTGCCGTGCCGGTGCGTACTACTCAAGATAACTTGGTATCCTGTTTATCTACATTACCTTTAATGAATTAATTACGTGAATCTACAATACTTTATTTCGTGGAACGTTATAAATCATAGGCTCGCGGTAGCCAGTGCTGCCACCGGAATTTCCGTCTCTTGTGGAATTTTATTTACACGAGACTGCGGAGCGACTTCTCAATAACCCTGTATAATATATTAAGACTTCAACAGCTATGTTCAGTAATTGATCCATATGGAGGAATTAATAATTGAATATCACTCATTTTATGCCCTCAACCTAGAGCCTCCATGTTGAAAGTTGTGGCGCCGCCACTGCTAATATTGTTCTTATTTTATAAAGTAAAAATGCATGGAGTAAACTCATTTTGGGTTGAGTCATTCAGGTTATCTTGTTCTGACCTAGAACTGAGGAGGCGAGGGGCTTGGCTTATCGCAGTATGCAGCTAGCTATAAAGCAGATGGCTTTAACTGCGCTTGGCAACGGATTTGCGTGCTGCAGGAAAGCATTAAAAAGACCTAAGTGCAACCCCTGTGCTCATTATTAAGGACACTTGAGAGATAACCAGACTTCTTTTTATATCAGCACAAAGTACACTCTTGCCGCGGAATTTCAGTTCGTGAGGCACCGCGGTAAACTGCTGAAGTTGTTAATATTTTTACTAAAGCTAAGAACGTGCTCTTCTGCCTTCACAAGCATTCAAACTTATCATAAATAGGATGAGGGACTGTGCAAGTGGCACGCATTTAACCCTATAAGGGCTGGAGTGTTGTACTCAGAGCTTTATGCAAGTATATGCATTACGTGTTAGAATAGCATACCAATAGCAATCAGTGGCGTAGAACCCTGTCATCGGGGAATAAGGAGCCTAAATCCCGCCTAAAAGAAGGCTTATTTTGTTATCAGAAATGATTTTTAACTACAAAACTAGTCTCCATCCCATGCATCAAGAAAATGCGCTTTTTACATGCCACACATTTGTTACAGTAATAATAATAATACTGATAATAAATCATATTATAATTTGTTATTATTTCTTTGGTCTACCTGGTGTATGTCTTAATTTCTTGAAGAAAGATGTAAATAAAATTCATAAAATCCTTGTATCAGCTTCTAGAAAAAGGTAAATATCGAGAAAGTTCCATGCTACGTCTTCTCGTAGCCTTGACGAACTTTTCTGTCTTTCTTTACTTTCTGTTTCTCAAATAACTGGCTTACGATACAATCACTCAACACTCACTAAAACCGCTTCATTTCAAGACTCGCTCTTCCCAAAACAAGAACTACTCGCTTCTCTTGTCATCTCGCCTCCTTTTGTAGACCAGGATAACGTAGTAAAAACAGGAAATGAATGGAGGATTCGGCCACGATAGCAGACAACATACATAAGAACAGTTAATATGATATAAGACTGGAAACTATTTTTAAAGAATCAAGGAATCATTTTTATTTCCAATATTCTGTAAAGCACTTCAGTGCACAAATTCGTATTTGCTTTTGCAGCGTAATATTTTCAAAATATAGAACATTTATACATATTGTTATGTTATTGTTATCATTGCTATTGTTGTTATTATATTATTGTTATTATTATTGGTAATGGTAGCAGTATTCTCATCTTGTGCGTTTAGAACAGAAGTAGAAAAATATATTAACCATTATTTTGGAATGGTTTCGAGAACGGATTCATTCCAAAAATAGCTATGCAGTTCCAAAATAGCAGTTCCTCATACTTGTTTCAGAAAATTAACCTCCCAGATTACCGTTTACATAGACACATTTTTTTAGAAATTTGTTTCTCTCAAAATGAATCTAAAGATTTTGGTCAAAATACCATAAACTTTTCATGGCAAATGAAACGTATCTCTTGAATTTTCTTAGAATAGTCTCTGAAATCCTCTTAACTCGGAATGATTTTTGTATAATTGGTAAACTGTAAGATATGGACAAAATCTCACTCCACCAAAATATAGATCCCATTAAAGCACACGGCTTAGTCAGATTTTTGTAGAGATAAATCTTTTTGAGATATTCCTTGATATTGGTTTGAATTGTCAAATACTTCTACTTTTCTCAAGTAGAAAGACATTCGTTCTTTTATGTCCTGGCCACACAAAGAGAATGGACTGTCAAAGCTATCGTATAGCGACCAGCTCGCAAAAGATTGGACTATCGCTTAAGCCTACTATATTCCTCTATTCTCATTGTACCTGTAAGGAAGTATATAATAAAACCATTTCTACAAACATTTATAGGTATCTGTTTAATACGAAGTAGATAGGTAGATACACAAAAAAGTGACATCTGCCTGACATTTCAGTTGACCACAAAGATCCAGAATACAAGATACCTTAGGTTTATACTCTCATAATAAGGAATACCAAACATTAAAATTTTGTTAAGCGTTTTTAAGAAAAGTTAGTGCTAGAATGATAGTCGAAGCCATTGAAGTGTACATATCAGATTTTAGGTTCTATTTTCTGATTATTAGGTCTTCTAGGTTTGTTTGTTCTTTGTTTATAAAGAGACTAGTTAAAATCTTAAATGTTTAGTATTAGTGGCTTGTTTTAAAACCTCTACTTTTAGTGCCAATTGTAAAAGAAAAATCCATCCGCGAGTTGGAACACCATTATAGATTCCAGTTGGTTTATAAAATTTCAGGGTGTGGTTACAATATACTAAAATCAAACTCTGGGCCTTCGATTTGTGAAGGCTTGCGTGCAACAACGTAAGAAAACATTGTGTAGACAAGCAGTGTGCAGTGGAATGTAAATGGAAGGCAATAAAGCAGTGGCATTCTGGGGGAATGTTGGCCTTACGTATTGTTTACTTGTTTTGCCAGAATGTTCTATAATTAAGGTTTAACGTTTCCAGAAAGTGCACTACCGGTTTGCCTATAAAGTAGAGGGATTTCCCTCCCATATCAGTTGACTTTGAGCCGTAGGAACTCGAGGACCTTGGACGACTCCTTTTCAAGTTGTTGTAGGTGTTTCAAATACACTTCCTCAATGAGAGAGAACGTCTCCACTGCACACACAAAACTATTATTTTCAAATCGTCAGCAACAGAACAAATGCCTGGTGAGTGAACCATTAAAATGATGTTTAATTCGGGATGTTAATAGCTTAAGAAAAGAAAATTACTGCAATGAAAAAATTGACTGCAGTGCGAATCCCTCAAGTGGTTGCGTATTTCCAAGCTTAGAAACTGCAACACCAAATTTAAATGTTCTTGGGATAATTCGCGTCAATATATTATGTCCTTTTGTGTTAAAACTATTGGTTATATCTTAATTAAATTTAAATTTCAGAATTTAAGCCGCAATGTTAATAAGAAGCTGAGAAACTGAAAATATGTGACATACATAATTTTAATAAGAACCAATCTCAAGGAGTTTAGATTGTGCCAGCTTAGTTTTCACTTAAAAAAACTCCATTAATAATAGTATTTCTGAACTTGCCGTTTTTTCTGAATACCTATCAAAGTTAACGGCGTATGTTAAACCTTATAATACGTTAGTATAGGCCTATGTGCCTAGATACACATTATTTTGCTTCTAAGTTCTTCTGTTTATTTCTTTAACTTACATTGCATCTAAAATATAGCTGTGCATTTGATCCAAAATGTTCTGTATCGAAATTTAGCTGAAAATACACGTTTAAAATGAAAAGATGATGATGATGATGATGATGATGATGATGATAATAATAATAATAATAATAATAATAATAATAATAATAATAATAATAATAATAATAATAATAATAATAATAATAATAATAATAATAATAATAATAATAATAATAATAATAATAATAATAATAATAATAATAATAATAAATGAAAAGGGTGTTTTTAGAAAGATGTCCACATGTGTGCAAGAGAGATAACTGGGTTATTTTTAAATGGCTTTAACAATTTGGATTAGAACTGTTCACATGAACATCTGATTTTACTCGGATATTTTGCACCTATCTAAGATGATGGTAAAGACGTTGGTTAAAGGTAGCGTTGATAAAAGGAGTTTCATTTCACAAGTACTTCTGTTCTCCTATAGAGATTTTAATAAGAAATCTGATGTTATGCATTCACAGGAATTTCTCCAGCCACTATCAATTATTTGCACGTATCTTCTACAAATTATTCTTATATGCATTTGCAGATATTGTTTCATTACACGTTTCATTATAAAACACAATTGTTAGATCTTTAGGCCCGCCTCTATAGCGGGGTGGTAGCGTGTCTGCCTCACGTCCAAGAGGTCGCGAGTTCGAATCTCGCTTAGGGTGAGTTTTCCGAATAGTTTTTCCGAGGTTTTCCCTTATCCCTAGAAGACGAATGTCGGGTAACTTGAAGATCTATGGACCACGGGCTTATTTGAGCATCATTTCACCCATCTCATTCGTTCACCATTCGATATGACACTGTTGGAGGATGTTATTTATAAAAAAAAAAAAAAAAAAAAAAAAAGTAAATACGAATATCTCGGGAAAGACTGGTGGTATAATTTTGAAATAAATGGGTATTGTTTGATTTAATGAGATCTACAGTGTTTGTACTTGAAGGTCTTGGTTTTCACTGTTTTACCAGTTATATAAAATTATACAAAATGGCGTCAAGCGAACTTTGCAGGCTATTCACAGAAAGTTAAAGATAATTGTTTTATTAGTCACCTAGGTACAAATCGTAAACATATAGTAGTTAAATCAAAATTAAGAGCCACGTCAAGGGCGGCAGTTCTTGAAAATCGTTGGGTCGCGTTCTTAGAAGATACCGAAGTTAAACAGCAAGTTTGGTATTTATCCAACTTTTTGTTTTTGAGTGACGCTCATAGACCGACCACAAACAAGCGCGCGCACACACACACACACACACACCCACACACTCACACACACACGCACGCACACACACACACACACACACACACACACACACACACGAATCCAAATTTTCGATAAAATCTCGATACGGAATTTTTGAGTGGAGTTCGATACTTCCGTAGGTGTTAGAGAAAGTAAACATGTCGCAGTTAAAATACTTGTAAATTTTAAAGGTGGTGTTTCAAATTTCGTTCGAGCACGTGTACATCAATGTGAACGTTTTATTTCTGATGCATTTCAGAACACTTGCTGAGCATCGATGACACCGGCCTGCGAATTTGAACTTTTTTTTTTTTTTTTTTTTTCTGCGGCACGGGGTTAATCAGCTTTCAAAACCTAATTTTGGTATGCTGAATTCAAATCTTCTTTCCATTTTTTCGTACCACGTACCGTTTTCTTGTCACGCAGAAAGGAAATCTGTAATATTAGTTTCTTTATACTTTTTAAGTACAATTTCAAATGCGTGAAATCATTCAAACAAGGAAACAATTCCGTAGATGCAACAGTGTACACTGAGCTAGAAAATTTCAAACATTTCTTATGATTTTATTATCTCCTCCACTTTGCTGAAAACGAACGCTGAGTTGACTTCTGTTTGTGCTCCTGACGAATGCAGAAAATGTAATGTTAAGCTCATATTGCATCGGAGTGCCTCTAACTTTTCGAGCATCGTTTTAACAATGTGTTCACATTGGACATCTCTAACATTACCCAAAAAACTTAGAACTTCACTGATTGAGTCCTAAGCTTGAACCTCTGTCTAGTATATTTCTAAAATGAACGTCCTTCACGAGTTTGCTAATTTGTGGGCCGTTAAAAATGGAAAGTTTTGATTAAGATATTGGAAGCAACCACTTTTGTCAAAGCTTTGACAAATTGCTTCATTATATGTAATTTGATATGCATCGGGGGTAGTAAAATCTTCTGTGAGTCAATCAGCGGGCGATTTATTACATTTTTTGTTCCTGGCACTAAGTCTGTTATTTTTGGCCAATTTAGTTTCACTCCAGTGTCTTTCTTTGGCTCTGGAGTTCCATTCACACAAAAAGCATGGACATTTCTTGTACCCTGCTTGTTGGCCCAATAATATACCGCAGATCATAAGATTAAACACATGAACCATTTGTATTCATTATATTAGCTTTTTCCAGGATACTACAAATTTTGGTAGGTTTCTTTAAGGGATGTAGAGTAAGCTATTGAAACCGAAGCAAACATATTGCTTGTGTAGCAGAACACCTTCCAGACTCATCTTGCTCAAGTCAATAAACAGACGTCAATCTTTTGCTTCGTAAGCTGTTCCAAGACGACTTATCAAGTTAGGGATATCACAACAATGCACTAGTTCTTCTTTTACATAATATTTGAACTCTTTTTCAAAGTCTGTACCAAGAGAAAGTTATTCCAACTGCTAAAACTTCACTTTTTTCTTTGGTAAGACCCAAATCGCGCACCAAATCATTTAATTTTGTGGGACTCAATGAATTTAGATTGTAGTCCTCTTAGTCTGGGGACCAATTTATTTCATCTTCTACACTCGAAGTATCAGTACTACTTTCTAGCAATATGGTAGTTGGTGATGGAACAAACATCAGGTCCATGGGACACAGCTGCTGATGAAAAGTTTGGAATACTTCTTGATTTTCCTATCGAATCCAGATATGTTACTCAGACATAATATGATTTTGTAGTTCGCGACATACCATAGTAACACCAAAGGGCATAGATGAACGAACTCCGTTGTACGATTGTCTTAGATTTTCTACACAACTTTTACACACAAGACGAGAGGCAAAATTCTTGTGTTGATCTAATTTCATTTTAAAATAAGCCATAATATATAAACTCTTGATGCATGCGGTAATGTTTCTTTTCTGTTGCTTTATCACATAGGTAACCACATACATAACAGAAATTGTTAGGATTGTAAATAGGTTCCTATTTATACATTGCGTAATAAATGTACACGAGATAGATTCAACAATACCTGTAAACAGAGATAGACGTTGGTACAGCATGACGTGATATGATTTGGCATGTTTGCATGTTTTAACGAACCATGCTGTAAGTTGAATATGCAGTGATGTTAATACTAGCGTATCGAACTTTCAATTTTGTGTTGAATGAGAACTGTTCAAAATATGTACGTGATATGCAAAAACTTGTTTTCAAATCAGAGCATCCGAATTGACCATTATAATGTAAAATACTCCATGCCACAAAATCTTCGCAGGCCGGTGTAATTCGCTCTTCCAATTCAACTGTTTTGCAATAATCTTTCAGCATTACTCAAGGCACCAAAATGCAAGTCATTTAAATAATGTTGAGTCTATACTTCGTGAATAAGAATAACATTGAACTATACACCATTTTCCTTAACAACTCAAAATCACTTCAGATATCGAAAATACGGATACAACTCTTAAGAGGAAAAAATCGATATAACATAAGCAGGCAAAAAGGCATTGTAAATAGCTAAAGTAGGCAGGAAAAAAGGCTTATAAAAATTAAAATAGATCTTATTTTTCATTTTATCTTTAATGATTTTAATTGTGTCATCGTAACATTCGGTTAAGTAACATTTTCGCAAACTTGACTTGCTAGGTACAGGTTGGTTAGTATACTTCTCCAAAAACTGTGGTAATGTAGGATTCTGTAATTTCCGCAAAGGGATTCCGGCGCTGAGGAAAGCTTTACATGTGTAAGTCGAATGCAAACTTGGATTTTCGACTCTTATGTTGCAATTACTGTTGGAAACAAAGAAATCTTCCCAGTAAGCTGGAAAGGTGCAATTTTTGTTTGATTGTGCCGATATGTTGTGGTATAAAATGCTTCTTTTCGTAGTTCACCGACTGCTCGCATATTTTCCATGTGAGTACTTCACCGTCGGTACGAAATACGTCGGATCCAAAAGTATTAATTGTAACTTTGTAATTTACTGCGTAAAGGAACACTAAACGTGGGCATCTTGCTGTTACCTACAACAACGTCGCAATGAAAACTGAAAGAAAAACAAAGTTAGACCCGCACTCATTATTGCCTTTTTAAAATACAGCACTAATTCAAACGCTTTTTATTAATACATTTACTTGCGCGGCAGCACTCATTATTGCAAAGAAAATAATGAACTGAATGAAGAACGCCTATGTTGTCTGCAAAAGACAATATACATTCGGCGAAGTAACTTTCATTGTCACGGACTAGGGAATGAAATAAAATGTATCCAAAGGAAACGTTTAATAATTAAAAAATAATAGATTAAAATATGCATTTATATTTAAAAAGGCAGGAAAAGACAACATAAAAGTGTGGCATTTCAATCACAAAGATGTAATTCGTACAGATTCACTTTCAAATTTAAGATAGATTTGACACATTTAAAAGGCATTCTGCCTAGGTCCCGGTCTCTGGTAATCATACCGTCGCAGTTGTCTCACAAATGGTTCATTTATCAAGCTATGTTCATTTAGATGTGTTTATCATGGGCGTCGCGAAGGGAGCGGGGCATGGGGGGCCGCGGCCCCCCTTAAATTAATGAATCTAATGTGCAATAACTACTGACAAACTAATATTTTAAAGAACAATTTTTATTTAGCATAAATTAATACGGTTATTCCCAAGAAATTCTGTAACTTTTGTCAACAAAATAATGAAGTAATATTGTTTGATTGCAAATTTCCAACACGCGCCCCCCCCCCCTAGAAAAACGTTTGGCAACGCCCATGGTGTTTACTTACATTATGTGCATTTCACATCCCTTCCAATACATCCTATTTAGATAGAATGTGCATATTTTCCAAAATGAGATCTAAGAGGGGACAGTTAAGGGACACTGGGAGTGAAATTTTGGTCAAAATTGTCAAAAAGTCGAAAATTGTTTTTTTACCTTAAAATGTTCCTGGAACACCTGTGCATTTGGATCAGCTAACATTTTTCATATCCCCCACTCCATGTGGTCATTACGGCCCTTTCAAATAGCGCCCTTCCCTTAACGTACACAGGATGCTCCTATATAAAAGCCTGTTTTTCTCAAAACTACATTTCTGCACATTCCAAAAGAAGGTCGCGCCTGAGTTTTGCTTCAAATTCAATGAAAACTTCCAAAAGTATTCATAAATAGCAGCTAAACAAAACTATGGTTCAATATTGATGTTGTCATTAACATGAATTCCAAAAACATTTTTTTCTGTTTGAAAAAAATCAATAATTTTTAAGATTAAATTTTCTTTGTTATTAAAAAAATATGTACAGCATAATCTGCAAACGTATTTGAAATATCTCTCCATACAATTGTTACCCATGTTTTAGAGTATTAGTTCTGCCAATATAAATGAATTTTGAAAAGTCAATAGACGCGAGCTCTATTTTGAAAATGTGCTTATTAAATTCATAAAATAATTTATATATCCTAAACGAATTATCCAATTTTAATTAAATTTGATGTACCACCTACTCTCATATAAATACAAACACAGTAAAAATTTCAGAAACATCTATTAAGAAATGTGGAACTTTCAAATTTCACTCCCAGTGTCCCTTAAGTTGCAGCATGTTCCTAGGATTAATTAAGAAAAAAAAAAAAAAAAAAAAAAATAGGGCAAAATAACTACTTAACGGTTTTGAAGTGTATATACATAATGTTTTGTACATAAAACACTGACCAAAAACATTTTAAAATCTTATGTATTCGTTCACATGGCATTGGCTATTTACTCGCCCAAACAGTATGCTTACAAAACCTTTTTTCTCTTTCTACTGCTAGTTAATACAGATTAACCTTAATTATTCAATTCCACATTTAGTTGTAGGTATAAGCAGAATAGGTGCCTCTGTATAATGTTGTTGGCGTGTCTGCCTCACATTCAAGAGGTCTGGAGTTCGAATCTTGATTAGGGTGAGTTAATCCGAATGTTTTCCCCTGGGTTTTCCCTTTTCCTTCATGTAACTTTGTCTTTGGACAGACATTTTATTGTTGATTTCAGAGATCGAATAATATTACAAAAGTGTATATTTTGGTGCACTCTTAAGTTACCTACAGAGATAGTAATTTTGCACTTGAAGGTCAGTGTTCGTCACGCAAGTATAGCACTTTAAAGTGTTTCCTGCTGGAAATTGCGGAAACTGATTCATCCATCTAGTGAGCGTGCAAAGTGTTATACTCTTGCAGAGATAAGACTACGATAAAGGAAGCTATAACAGATAAGTGCGTTTGTCTACGGCCAATACATGTCCGTATATTACCGTGTGACCGCCCAAATGACTGCTATAGCAGCCCTCGTCATGTTGGGCAGACACGGTGACGCAAACATAATGTATTCTCACGCCATTCACTGCTCTGTTTACAAAGTTACATCCATTTACGCAGCAACTACATACATGTGTTGAATTGGGACGTCACGTATACATAAATGGGTTGAAGGTGAGAGTTAACAACCTTTACTAAGTGGAGGATATGTTGCATTCCTGATAAAGTAAAACCGAGATTTTATTGGAAGTAGATAAATACACGTTTTGAGGCTCCCTGAATAATAGTTAAAAGAGAACGTATTTAGGAATAGGTACATATGTGTGTGCGTTTCTAAAACTACTCGTATTTTGTTAACGACGCTGCCAATTGGTAGAATATCAGCGCCGCCGGTGTGCCGGATTTTCGCCCCGCAGTTCTTTTACATGCTAGTAAACTGTTGATATAGGCTGTCGCTTTTAAACGTACTTAAAACTATCGGTCTGGGCCGGGTTTGAATCCGCGACCATGGGATAAGTAGTGTGTAAGTTTAACGTCCTTTAATCTGATAGTAATATTCATCGGACGATGAATGAATGAAATGGGTGAAATGCTGTTCAAATGAATCCTGGGTGCATAGAGCTTAAAGTTAACCAACATTTGTCTTCTCAAGATAAGGGAAGACTCTCACCCCAATCGAGATTCGAACTTGGGACCTCTTGAATGTGAAGCACACACGTTAGCCTCTCGCCACAGGGGGGTGGGGCGTTTGTGTGTGTGCGTGCGCACGTGTGTGGAAAGTAGTATATATTTACATGGAAACATTTTCGAAAATTTTAATTTTCTCGTTATCTGCTCTGAAAATTTGGTTAAGAACATATGTTTAAGATATTTTCATGATAAATGAAATGTATATTTTGAATTTTCTGGGAATAGCTCTTGAAGTACTCATCCTGAATGACCTTTGCATAGCTAGTAAACTCTAAGAGATAGACAAAACTTAGGTACTAGATAAAAATATAGATCTCTTTTGAACACACAAGTTATATTGGTACTTTTTTTGTGGGGGAGCTAACAATTTCCGAGATGTTCGTTGTTATTGGTTTGAATTCTCAAAAAGGAAGTTGCTATTCGGCCTTTTCCACCTACTTGCAAAGAGAACAGAATTTCAAAAGTCGTCACATAGCTCTTACAAGATTTTGCTGTTTTAAGCCTACTGTATTCCTTGTTCCCTTGTACCTACAAGAAAATGCGCAATAAGGCAACTTCTACAAATATTTATCCTGATTAACATGAAGTATAGAATGAGTGTTTGTAGGAATAATTTGTGCACGAGTAGAAAAAGCCATACATGTGCAACGCATTAGATTTTTTCTGGGGGAACTGCAGCTCCCATCCCTTGCGATATTGGTTAGGTATACGTGCAGTTGCGAGTGAATTGTTCAGCAAATAAGTTCTAAAAGTACACCACTACTTGTTTAAATAAATATGCAAAATTACTTCTCTAAACAATAGAAAAATAAAGAACATCTTAAAATAAGGATATTGTTCCAAATTATTATAAAGCCTGAACTTCTACCCATCACTGTTATCCACACTTAAGAACATCAATATAATGCTACTTTTTTGCGCTTTCCTAGCTGACAAAGAAGATGACATTTCGTGTAAAACCAGCTCTCGATAATTTTCTGTATTCTAGGAATTAAAACACGAGTCCAGTGTTGCCAACTATAATGCAATAAAACAAGCTAAATCGGCTTGCCAAAAAGGCTAGAAAAGGCTAGATTATATGCAAAAATAAACGTGGTCTTCGTCATCCCCCTCTCCCTCATTTCTACTGCTGCAGCTGGGATTTCCCTTAGGCTCTTGCATGTATGCAGCATTTGTACCAACAAGCTTCAATATTTCGTCTGGGACTGCGCATGAAAAATCTGATATGTTGCACTCACATGACTTTCTCTACTCTTGTACTAACCATTCTTACAAACTCTTTTTCCTATATCTTCTTCGTGTTAGTTGAGATAAACATTTGTACAAATTATCTTATTGCTTATTTCCTTGTAGGTGCAAGGGGAATATTAGTGTACAGTAGGCTTTGTGCGATAGTCAAATCTTTTAAAGCTTTCAAATTCCGTTCTCATTGCAGGGTTAACATAACAAATTGAATAACGATGTTCCACTTGACAGAAATGCAAATAACAAGGCATATCTCCGAAATGGTCCAATTTATAAAAAAATATTCAGACATAAATTGTGTATTTTAGAAAGATCTACAGTTTTTCATAGTAAGATTTGGTCTATCTGTAACCGTTTACCAGTTATGCAAAAGTCGTCCAGAGTAAATAGGAGTACAGAGGTTATAGCCAGAAAATTCAAAACATACATTTCATTTGTCACAAAGATATTTCAAACCTATGGCATTTTAATCAAAATCGTTAGAGACACTTTCGAGAAAATCTAAATTTTCGATGAACTTTCCATGTAAAGGGTAGTTTGGGGTGAAGAATTTTCTTCAAAATCTTCGTGTCGCATCCATGAAAGACATTAAACTTAAATACCAACTTTGGTTTTTAACCAACTTTTCGTTTTTGGGTTATGTTATCCACAGGCTCGAGATACACACACAGGCCTTTTTCTAAAAAGTGCCAAAGAATCTAACAACTTGGTGGAATCCATACTCCCAGATTCAAAAGATTCATGAATTCGCCAAAAGGATTATATCATGTGGAATAGCTGCGGTAGCGAGATTAAATGATGTATTATTTTTAAGGTACTGAAAAAATGAAAAAGGCTAGAAAAGGCTAATGAAGCTTAGAAAAAAGGCCAGGAAAGCTACTTGTAGCTTTTTGGAAAATTTATAGCTAGATAGGTTCTCAAAAAGGCCAGATCTAGCCTTAAAAAGGCTAAGTTGGCAACACTGCACGAGTCACAATGTTTTCTTCCGGTTCCGGTTGATCACTCAGATTGAGTACAGTACGAATTTGTCCCAAGCGATACCCAAAGGATGCCAGGCACGTAAGAAGCTAATAGAATTCAAGGCACGAAGTAGACCGGAAGGATAATTAAACACTGCTAATATAAACTTTTTATCCAACTGTTTCCCCCAGAGCTGGAAGGGACAGGCGCTGTTCTTTCTCGAGTTGTTAACTTTATACGGTCCTCTTGAGCACTGACAAATGTCAACAGCAGGCGTGCTTCTGCAGCGTCAAAGAAGTAAAATATAAAGGCGTGTAAATGGGCCTCCATTGTACGACTCGATGAGGTGGCTAGAAATCTCAAATGAAAATATGTAAATAAAGGCTTAACTCTTTCATGCTGATTTATACCTTTTGTCTGGTACAGATTAGGCCTGTCGAACGGTTCTGGCTTCAATCCCAACTGGCCGTTCTATATCCCTCTTTCCTATAAGTTTGTATTGTAAGAAATCCTTATTTCTTTGCTTCGTTCCAGATGTTCCTTCCATTTTTGTTTATGTTCTTCTATTTTATCATTTACTGCAAAAATATTCAGTTTTTGTCTAATAATTGCTTTAGAAAGCCTGCCCACTTAGTGCAACCTATGACCGCTCGTAAAATCTTCATTTCGTTACCTAAATATGGCTGAAAGTTTTTCTCCTCATAACCCAGGATTCACTGTCATATGTGAAACGGTACAGCCATCGCCTACTACCATGATTTCCAAATATTTGGGTGCGCCGAGAAATCCGATGATCTATAGACTATGTTCCAAAATTGCTAGCAGCAGTTATTTTGCGTCCGACATTGCAAGAAGCCCTGAACCTGTGTGATACCGCATCTAGAGATATTTACCCAACAGTCGCAAGACGTCAGTTAAAAGGCGATATCTAGTCCCGTTCGGCGTTGGCAGATTGAGAACAGTCAGAGTTACAAACAAGGCTTGGACCTGCATCCAGTGTCAAAAAGTGCCTCCAACCACCACAGAGGTACTATGGCAAACGCAAAGTTTAATGCCGGCTGATAGCTGACTATTGCTTTTTTACTTTCTCTACTGGTAAGTAGGATAAGTATTGTATTCCACCCAAAAATTCGATGTCGAGATTTCACCGGAAACATAAGTTTTGAGATCCCCTGAATTAAAAAAAAAAAAAAAAAGAAAGCATTTTTAGAAGAAGGTGTGTGTGTGTGTGTGTGTGTGTGTGTGTGTGTGTGTGTGTGTGTGTGTGTGTGTCAGTCTGTGGACAGCATAACTCAAAAACGAAAAGTCGGTTAAAAACCAAAGTTGGTATGTAAGTTTAATGTATTTCAAGGATGCGAGACGAAGATTTTGAAGAAAATAACCCCACCCTAAACTACCCTTTATATGAAAAATTTTCTGGTTATAGCCCCTGTAGTCGTATTTACTCTGGACGACTTTAGCATAACTGGTAAACCGTTAGTTAGACCAAATCATACTGTACAAAAATGTAGATCTTGCTAAAATACACAACTTATGTCTCAATGAATTTTATTGTAGGGTTAACCATTTCGGAGATATTCCTTGTTATGTGTGTCAGTTTCTGAAAATTTAGAACTTTCGTGAAATGGATCATCGTTGTTCATTTTTTTATATGGTAACTGTGCAAAGAGAAGAGAATCTCAAAGCTTCAAAAGATGTGACTATCGCTCAAAGCCTTCTGTATTCTAACTTTCCCCTTGCACCTACAAGGAAATAAGCAATAAGATAATTTGTACAAATAGTTTGTACAAGAGTAGAGAAAGTCATGTGAGTGCAGCACATCAGATTTTTTTTCCTGTTCTGCAAATAAATTTTGTGGTTACAAGTGATATTTATATTACTGGCTTTACAGCATGATTTCACTATCACCACCGCAAGACGTGGCAAACCTATGACTGGATTTTATATCGAGCCACCCGCCATTAAGTTTTGCGACAGCCTTAGCATCGATTCAGTGTTGCCAATCAAAAAACATTGAATCTTGCTACAGGTCGAACAAAATTCCGCTATAGAAATGCAACCATAATTGTTTTAACACATTACGACAAAGCTTTCTCTTTAAGAAGAGCTAGAACATCAATACGATGTATAAATAATAGCGATGCTTGGAGTAAAGTGTTTTAAGTGGCTTAATAAAATTATAACAAGAATGAATAATTATAACTGTAAATCACTGAAGACTATCTGTATATTTTAGGTCCTCATTGTTGGGCGATTCTATTGGCGCTTGAAAAATTGTAAGCATGACTTTCCCAAAAGTATTTACTCGCTCATGAGTTATTTCGCATGAAATACAGTAATCACCTTTGTTCAAGCTTTGGAGGGGGGGGGGGCACATTAACGTCAGCCATCATGGAAAACACTCTCTCCACATAAGCGTTTCCATGCGGCAACACAAGTAACAGCTTAGCCTAATTTTGAAATATTTTAAAAGATATACATCCCCTGAAATTTAAAATGACTAAATGAATTTTGAATTTGTACAATAGTTAAAACTTTTACATGTTCGCTTTAGTAATAACTTTAAGTTCATGTTTAAATAAAAGTACACAAAAGTTGCTACATTTTTCCACTTTTTCGTATTTCGTCTCAGTGTCTCCCGAAGGCTGAAATTTCGCTACTACATTGAGTATATCCTGTGTTAGCTTAATTCACGTTATACCCGTAGTTATATGTATTGTAGCCCTAGTTGACGTCACGGCACTACGGGTTCCAGTATTCGAGTCTTCGTTATTGGTTTAACTTGTATGGGATGAGGATTACGTGATGATGGATCGCATTTAGGTTGGAAGAATGAAGTGAGGTAGCAAAATTGCTCCTCCGCGGCTGCTGGTCAGGGTGCAACAGCCTCCTCTATCACTGGTGTTGAGAGTTTTCCAAAAGCATTCCTTATGGGGAATGTACCTGATTTTAAGTCCAAGCATCCCCTCGAAGGATACTATGGAAGCTCAACTTTAGCTGCTGGTGAATTCCTGAGTTACTGAAGATGCTCGCTTGCTATGTGGGGAATTCGGTGTTGCTTCACGCGGCGTTATAATCTCAAAAAAAAAAAAAAAAAAAAAAAAAAAAAAAAAAAAAAAAAAAAAAAAGTGATGTGTTGCACTCACATGACTTTCTCTACTCTTGTACTAATCATTCTTACAAACTCTTATTCCTATATCTTCTTCCTGTTGAGATAAACATTTGTACAAATTATCTTATTGCTTATTTCCTTGTAGGTGCAAGGGGAATATTAGAATACACCAGGCTTTGTGCGAGTCAAATCTTTTAAAGCTTTGAGATTCCGTTCTCTTTGCACACTTAACATATACAAAAAATGAACAACGATGTTGTTTCATTTCACGAAAGTTTTAAGTTTTCCGAAACTCACACACATAACAAGGAATATCTCCGAAATGGTTCACCCTACAAGAAAATGTATACAGACATAAATTGTGTAATTTAGTAAGATCTTCATTTTTTGTATAGTATGATTTGGTCTATCTCTAACGGTTTACCAGTTATGCAAAAGTGGTCCAGAGTAAATAAGACTACAGGGGCTGTAGCCAGAAAATTCAAGATATACATTTCATTTGTCATAAAAATATCTCAAACATATGACATTTTAATCAAAATCGTTAGCCATTTTCAAGAAAACCAAAATTTTCGAAAAATGTTCCATTTAAAGGGTAGTTTAGGGTGGGGCTATTTTCTTCAAAATCTTCGTGTCGCATTCTTGAAAGACATTGGTTTTTAACCGACTTTTCGTTTCTGAGTTACGCTACACACACACAAACGCGCGCGCGGACCTTTTTCTAAAAATGCTTTTTTTTTTTTTTTTTAAATTCACGGGGTCTCAAAACGTATATTTCCGGTGAAATCTCGACATCGAATTTTTGGGTGGAATACAATACTTCTACTTACCAGTAGAGAAAGTAAACATGTATGCTTTGAAAAGAAAAATATGCCTTCAGGATGCGAGTGCTTCTTGAAACTGATGCTATGAAAACAATTTAATCTGGTTTTGGACGCTTGTGCCAAGAACTGAATTTGTGCGAGATACTGAATTGTATGTATATGGTCATCAGAGAGTTCATCCAGCATCTTAGTGAGATTTCTAGTTGGTATTCAAGAAGCCGAAGCCATAACTGAATTGCTAAGTCAGGAGTGGAAGAAACATCCGACTGAGCTGTTCCCAAATCTGGCTTATCCTTTCTAACCCTGAGTCTATGATGAAAAAGTCATCAACAAGAATCAGAAGAACTGTTTGGATTGTTGCTTAAGACTTAAAGCGGTAGATGTTTATTTTGCTTTGTTACTTCGTTCTTTTCTTTATCTTTATAGCATGGTCTACAGTCGGAAGATTGAAATTACCTACCTGCGATTGAAAAGTTTAGATAAGGATATGAAGATAAGCCCTGCACCTAAAACAAGCAACTTCCAACTTTGATATGCAAATGTAGTTTTCTAGATAGATTAATAGGTATTCTCAAGCTGGTGTAATTCGCGTTCTAGATTGGGTCTCTGGACATTTGCACTTATTGCGTCTTGATGAAAATATTAAGTCACGGAAACTACCATTGATTGTATTTCTTTTTTGTCTCAGATTATTAACTAGGAACTGTAGCTACATTGGGAAACTTAGAAATGACGAGTATAACTATTGTGTCTTAGTATTAGTGTTACATGACAAAATGCCTTTGAAAGTTCTTTGTGCTGTGATGAATAATGGATTCAGTTATGTATATTGTTGTAGGATAAGATAGCGGCCTAGCTCCATTATCCAATATAACAGTGACCTGAAAAAAAATCTAGCCCGCATTCTTAACTCTTCAAAGAATAGTAAATTTCATTAATTTTTTTGTAATTCGAAGCTAGAATCAGTAAAAGTACATACATCCGATTGCTTAAAGTATCATGAACACGAAATATTTAAAGATTATTTAAAAGAATAGTCAAAAATTGTCATAGTAGATGTCTTCTAGAAATTTATGGACCAGTGGAGAACCTCTGTCGGCGAAAATTGACGTTGTACAAGAGCCTATTTATGACGTGCCAGCATTGTAATTAGTGCATCATAGACTTGAAGTTTCCCTCCTCTAAAAAGTAAGAAGAATCTGATTTTGCAGCAGAGCTTACATGTACGTGATATATGTACAGCAAAAGCATATAAAAGTGAAGAGATGACTTTCACATGAAAGTGTTTTGGACACATTTTGTATGAAGCGAATTACTCAGTAAGCATGTGGACTGTTTCAGGCCAGTATTATGGTATAACTGTGTGAAGTGTGCTTAATGTTTAAGAAGCTCAGATATTTTGGCCCAGCCCATTCCCTTGCAATGTCTGAAGGCAGACTACGGAACTGTTAATTTCCGCAACATGACTACAAAAAAGATGATCAAATACCTCAAGTGTTGCACTTTTTGTGCCATCTACACACCTGTATGTACTGCTCATTTCCTGGTGCAGTTTATAGTAGGTTATTTTCCAGTTCAGTCCACAGAAGTAGATGAAATAACCTTTTACGACTAAGTTTTCGAGGCACAAGATACCTATACAATATATGGGCTTACGTTTCATGCATGATTCCTTGATAAGAACACTGATAAAGGTGAAATGTATTTACCGTTTGGAGTTGTCGGTTCTATAGCCTGGAATTCGCCTATCCTTTATAGGACAATAATAGCGACCATCTTCCCACTACGACACATGCCCGATGAGAATTGCTAACCTAAACGAGAAGCGAAATTCGCTGGTTTAGCGATCTTTTGATTTGTTCCTGCCGAAATAAAGGAATTTACTGATGCAGTAAATTGTTGATAAATGACTTGTGGAGTCATTATTTCCATTATATACCCATATTTCCATTGGGGTTTAGCTGCACTGATCCTACTGCTATACTTCATCGGCCAGAGCTGCTTCGTGGCTCTTGCGGCTTAGGTCCCTCAATCCCTCGGCTACTTAGATGAGTCGTGCATTTTACAATGGCGGTGATCGTAACCATATGTTGGAAGCTGTGCATTTGCAAAAGAACTTGAGGAAAAAATGGTGTCTGTAATCTTCGTGATGATTTTGGGCAAAATGAGGAATCACTTATACGTATTAAGATGGGGAGTTTCGTATTTAAGGTTCTAACCCTCGTACACGACAGAAACTTCAATAAAATTACTCAAAACACAAGGATTCTTGCTCTTAGGCGAATGAGCGAGAACATTTTTACGAGATATACTGCCTCTTTGAGAGCAGCTGACATTTCCAGCATCTACAATCAGGTTATGATTTTAGTTCGTCTCTGAAGGCATACATTTCCCAGCGACGCAGAGGAAAGAGCCCGCGGAACAGGTTATCAAACGTTTGGAACATTCTGTATCTAAGTACAAGCATCGAATCAGCTTATCCTAGGGTCAGAACAGCTACGAATTGACGGCGTAGAATTAACAAGCTCGTCAAATAATGTACCCTTAATTTCCTACCGTTTTCAATTAAATTTGAAATATGTTAAATATTCTTCAACTCTTGTATTTAAAGTGTCAACTCCATACATATAAAGGTTCCTGAGGTGTTTCAGGAGGCGCAAAGTGGCTCTCTACAGAAGCTAATACGCTTAAACTGGCAGACGTTGGTCATATTAAGGTCCTCTTATCCAGTAGTTATTAAACATCGCCTGTTTAGTGTACTTATTGAAGCATAATCTTTTTTTTGCAGGTGGAGGCATCGGATACATTGACATCAGTAGCAGCACGTTTCGACACCACGCCATCAGAACTAACGAAGTTAAATCGACTGACAACTCGCCTCATCTTCCCGGGCCAGGTGCTGTATGTCCCGGACAAACGTGGTTCCCAAACAGCACCATCGGAGTCCGCCGATGTTTCCACTCCTCCCTCAACAACCACTCATTTGCCCTCAGAGGGAAGTGCTGATGCAGAACCACCTGAGGAGAAAGGTGAGCCACATTCACAGGGGTTAACCTGTCATAGGTAATCCACAAGAGGCTGGTGAAACTCAACTCGTTTAGTATTTATTAATACTATTCATGAATAAAATTATGCGTATAATATAAATAATTACTTTTTACCTATGTTTAAAATCACATCACCAATGTGTCAAGGCCGCGTCGTTACAGTGCGATTAGACCATTCGCTTCTCACCAAAGCGGTCCGGGTTCGATCCGAGACAACCGCATGTGGGATTCGTGGTGGACAAAGCGGCACTGAGGTGGGTTTCCTCCGCCATCTCATTCCACCGGTGCTCCATCTTCATTCCATGCATCAGTGTCACCGCCTGCGGTGCCGATAATGGTAAAAGCGGGTGTTAAACACTACACGCACACCAATGTCAGCTGTCAGCTCAGGGAATACTAAATAAATTAGTAACCATATGTGTTACGGAATACTGACCAGTGCTACCAATATTGGGAATGAGAAATTAGTTGAACATAATTTATTTGGAAATTTACACCATTTGAATGTGCATTGATTAAAAACACAATTGGATGACATAGCCTATTAATATAATACATTATGATACTATTACATTTCCATAACGAGCCGATGTTTTATCCAATTAAATCACATCCATGATGGCATACACAGTAAATGATTGAATGGTCAATATCTAAGGCAGGTGTATCATTGTCTCCTAGGAGCCACCTCCCCTACTTACAATTGGCTCCATGCCATCAGGCTACACAGTGAAGTTCAAACTAGTAAACAAATTGGATAGATGTTCTGAATGACTACATACACATTTCATCAAGAATGGAAAGATTACTTGTGTATTTTATGTAATGATAAACCATTTTGTTTCATTTATGATTATTCATTACACCATGTATCTCATTTTAACATTAGATGCCATTTTAACAAACATATCAGTGAATATGGCAAGATCGTTATATCAGTAAGTTTATATATTTTCTTAAAACATATAGTTTATTATTATTATTATTATTATTATTATTATTATTATTATTATTATTATTATTATTATTATTATTATTATTATTATTATTATTGTTGTTGTTGTTGTTGTTGTTGTTGTCATTGTTATTATTATTATTTATTGTTATTATTATTATTATTATTTATTGTTATTATTATTATTACTCATTATTTACTGTGGTATAATCATTATCAGCTGTACATTAATATTTGCAGGATGAAAAAATCATTACTCGTGCTATCACTTTTTCAGCATTATAATTAATTTTATTCTTATGTAGGACACACTCGATAACAGAGGGTTGAGGAATTGAAATCACAGTTCTCCAACAGACTCAATTAAAATAAGCCATGACAAATTTCTGATGCCATTCAACAGTCTGTTAGTGCCAATTACCGTATCTCATTTTAAATGCTTCTTCATCAGTATTTGATCACAGATCATGAGCAAGATTTTCTAGCAATGAGTTGTATAAAATCAGAGTCATAGCCAGTTAAAAGGATTTTCAAAGTAGGTCAATCCAAAAAAAAATTAAAAATGCTTAATTTTTAATCATGAATGACTTCATTGTTACAAATTAATGATATATCACTTGTGTTTACAGATATCCTGGATAACCTTCGACCAGTATCACCAAAGCCATTGCTACCAGGACATATTGAGCGAGTGCCGATGCCACTTTCTCCCCTGGCAACACACACAGGAGCAGATCCTTCCGAAGAAGACAGAACAGCTGCACGTTTCCTCAAAATCAATGTACGCCATATTACGGATGGTCAGGTAAATCACTTTCTTCTAATTTCTTTCACTTATGATTATAATTCTTAAGTTTTGAGGCATGTATGCACTGAAAAAAAAGTTGGGAAACAAAACACAAGTTACAGTGAAAAAAGTGAAGCTGTTAACAGTAAAGCAATATAGATCAACAAATATAGTAAATATTTACAGACTAAGCTTCTTATTTTTGGTAAGTTGTGAATATTTCAAATGACAGACCATTTGTGCAAGTCGATTATTATTTGTCTACTATGGCAACCATAATAGCAAAGTGACACTGATGATGCAAATAATTCACTCATGAAGCTGGTCTTTCATTTGAAATATTCACAACTTGCCAAAGATAAGTGAAGCTTAGTCTCTAAATGTTTATCATATTTGAGAGGTAGAATCAGGACTGAAGAATTCAATGTCATAGCTGATTTGAACCATGGATCTTCCACTTCACGTGCGGCTGCTCTACCTTTGAGCTACCATGGCAACTTGTCAGTATGACATTAAATTCCCCAACTGATTCGTATTATCCTGGTAGACCACTTTTTGGTTCTTTATGACCAGGGTTTAATTAAATAACCTTTAGATGGTAATTGTTATTTTATGTCTAAAGGTTATTTAATTAAACCTAGGACATAAAGTACTTATGATAGTAAGTAGCCTTTGGGGTACTTATCTCAGATGTGATATTCGCTAGTGGTCTACCGGGAAAATATGAATCGGTTGGGGAATTTAATGTTATATTGGCAAGTTGCCATTGTAGCTCAGTAGAGTAGCCGTGCATGAAGTGGAAGATCTGTTGTTCAAATCCCAGCAATGACATTGAATTTTTCAGTCCTGATTCTATCTCTCAAACATTGCCCACACAGAGCTGGTGTGTTTAAAAAAGCAGCAGTAAGTTGGTTGGCATAAAATAACAATTACCATTTATTATGTTTGTTAAAAAATACATGTTACTGAAACAGAAGTGCCAAATTTGCTTAAATGTTATTTTACAAGAATTTTGAATAACAAAAATCAAGATTTAAGAGGTAGAACTGGAACTTAAAAATTCAATGCCACAACTAAATAAATAACAAAAATCAAGTTAAAGAAATTTGTGAAAATACTAGTTTATTCTGTAATTGTACTGCATAATTTTTCTGTTTAATGTTTAGCTCTAAGGATATTTCTGAGTGCATGAAAAAGAGCTGGATTTTGAAACCACAAGTATCTGATAGTTATAACAGCATTAAAATAAAAGCCAGTTTTGATAGAGATACTTCTGGAATATCTTTTGCAAATACCATAGTCGCATGGAAGGATATGTATTTAGACTTGTTCAAAAGAAAATTCAGAGTATTTCTAAAACTTGTCCATATTATTGGCTTCCACAAAACATCATAACTGTATCTGAAGAATAAACAAAGAAAATGAAATTCCTTGTCTTTTTATACCTCAATCTGAAATGACATTGAGAAAAAAATATTCTATCCTTTCATGATTCTCTTGATGTGCAGAAGCATCCTGTGAGGTCACCTGCTTCTTCCAGCAATAGGGTCAGCTCAGAAATCTTGAACTGGCTTTTGATTTTAATCCTGTTACAACTACCAGATAACTGCTTTCCACAACCAGCTATCTCATACACTCAGAAATATCTTTTGAGCTAAACATGTTATTACTGTAAAACGAAAAAGTCAAGAGAAGAATGTTGTATCAAGAAGTTTATCTGTTTTGCTAGTTGTAAGCATTGATCAGAGAGAACAAAGAGAGCTAAAGGAGAAGATAAAAGAAGGGGAAGAAAAAACAGTCAAGTATCCACTGTAGCAGTGCCATAATTGAAACGCTTCTTAGCCAGGAGATGTGTATATAAGAAACAGAAATAAAGGTATAGGGCGGTGTCAGAGGTGGGATAGAAATACAATAATGACTCCAGCATTACTTGTGTAATACTGAAACAAGAACTTTGTAGAATAAAAAACCAAGTGAATGGAATGTAAAGTGAAGTGAATTTGATAAGCAACTAAATGAAGGAAATGAAAGATATGTGCAAACTGGCACAGAAGAGAAATTCAGAGTCATTGAGGATAAACTCATTTTTTTGGGATGCTATGGCACATGTTCCACTCTTTCTCACAGTTACTACAATTGTTACAATTGTCCTCCGAATTGTGTGTATCCATTCCTTTTAGGGTTCTTGAATCTGGAATGTAACTATAGTAGTAAACCAAAAGGGTGTTTCTGCACATGGTGCAGCTCTTTTGATGGGTTTTTTTCATGGTTATTTTTGAAATCTATTCATTTGGGGATCTATAAATTGAGATTTAATTCAATTTGTATATAATCCAGCAGTTACAATAAGAAAGTGTTATCATATTATCTTTATGTTTAATAAAGATTTGCCATTTCTGTTGCAGGGTGTTGTAGGTGGTGTGCTGCTGGTGACTCCAAATGCTGTTATGTTTGACCCCAATGTCTCAGATCCTCTTGTTATCGAACATGGGCCTGAATCATATGGTGTTATAGCACCTATGGAATTTGTTGTAAATGCGGCCATATATTATGATATTGCCCACATGAGGGTAGGACATACCTCAGATCTTCCCAGGTGAGAATGTTATTTTTAACCTTTATAGTTTACTGAAATTTTTCTTTAAGAAAATGTATTAAGATCTAAGTGTTAAGGCTGGTTCACAACCACCCATTAACGACAGTAGGAATGACAATGACGACAGCAGAAATAGTTGGCTCACTACAGCCTGTTAATGGCAACGGGAATAAATAGTGGATATTGCACATTGGGATGTCATTTATTTCTTTTAACCAATGAAAAAATTTTAACCTGCTGTCCAATCCAGTCAACATAAAAACAGGTTATCCAATGGCAAATTCAATAAAGTGAAGAGCTAAACGTGAAGCTATTGTGTATTTATGATTCCGAGAAAACAGGAAGCATCAGTGCTATTTCCGTTTGTGAGACATTGCTGCTAAAATTATTTTCGGTTTGATTTTCCCAGATTTGCAACTAGTGAGAGCTCTATCGACTGTTAACATCACGGCCATCTTGAAGAAAAAGGAAGTATTTAATATGCATGGATCTAATATGCCATGTCCGTTAACGGGAACACAAAAGTTGAATCTTGGCGAGGTCTTCTTCCCATTCCTGGATTCCGGGAAGGTTTGCCATTGGTTGTGAACACATCCATCTGAATACATGTATTACAAGTCTCTCGTTCTGGTTATGGTTCCTGTTGGCATTGGTTGTGAACCAGCCTTTAGGCATAACAACATTGTCTTGAACTGCAATGTACCCAGAAAATTTATAGTTGCATAATACGAGGGTTATTCATTATATAAATCCCCACATTTGCTTAAAAATCCATTAATATATATATAGACAAACATCCTTGTAGGTGCTTCACATTTGACATTTCTTCTGTATACCGGTTGAGTTTCAAACCGTTCCGGCAGATGGCAGAGCCGTAGTACAGCATCAAAATGGCATCTACACATGACTCAACATTACAAGCAACATGCTGCTATTGAATTCTTGTGTGCAGAAAAAGAAACCATGGTGAACATCCATAAATGTTTGTGTGCAGTGTATGGCACTGCTGCAGTTGATAGTACTGTTGGGCGATGGGTAAAGAAAGTTAAAGCCTCAGGAAATGCAGAAACAGAGCTCCATGATGAGCCTAACTCGGGACATCCTGTCACAGCTACTGCTCCAGACATGCTGAATCATGCAAATGCCATTATTCGTGCCAACTGGCGCATCACAACTCGACAATTGGTTCTACAGTTGTCTGTCAGCATTGAAAGTGTGTCTGCAATGATAGAGGCTCTCGGATATTCAAAGATGTGCTCACAATGGGTTCCACGAATGCTCACAGCAGACCACAAGATTCAAAGAAAGGCCATTTCATCTGAATTGTTGGAGCGTTTTGAGACTGACGGAGAGGGTGAACCACTGTGCGCCAGAAACAAAAAGGCTTTCCATAGTGGCGTCATCCTCATTCACCACAAAAGAAGAAATTCAAGACAACCCCTTCTGCCAGAAAAGTCATAGTGACAGACTGCTGCGATTGTAATGGCATCATTCTTGCGGATGTGACGCCAAGAGGGACAACCATTAATTCAGAGGCATACATGGAGACTGAATAAACTCAAGAAACATTTCCGACGTGTTTGATCTGACAAGAATCCAGCAGAAATCGTACTCCAACAAGATAATGCATGCCCACACACAAGTCTGAGAACCCAGGAACACATCGCCAAATTGGGTTGGACATCATTGCCTCATCCACCCAACAGTCCAGACCCGGCACCCTTGGACTTTCATGTCTTTGGCCACTTAAAGATTCTCTACCGGGGACACACTTTAAAGATGACGAGAGTGTCATTCATGCAGTGACAACATGGCGACGCCTACAGGACAAGAACTTTTACCAGCAGGGAATACATGCTCTCTCACAATGTTGGTGTAAGGCCATAGAAGGTGATGGAGACTATGTAGAAAAATAGGACATGGACAAGACATATTGTGGTATATTATCACCAAATTTTGACTTGTAACAATAAATATGTTCAGAGAAAAAAAATGTGAGGGCATTGTATAGTGAACAACCCTCGTATATCAATTTGAGTGTTTTGACTTCCATGTATCATTTGTTGAGTATATCTCGTGTTTTATTTAAATTGGTTTTCCTATACCCTTTAGATTTATGGTTCACCATTAAATACTGTGTTAATTCTTTTTCTACAAAGTAGAATAAGTTGTCAGCAGAATGTAAGTCAGTTACAAAAGAATATAAATTAGCTGCAACCTATGTATACAGTAATAATCATTATGTTGACAATGATGATGGTAATGATAATAATTACAGCCCCTTTGAATATTATAACATTTACTCCATAACTTCCTTACAGTCTTTAATTCTAAGTCTAAATATCTGTTCAGTACACACCTATTTCTTTAATAAAATGAGAGTCTTATTTTGTGCACACATTAATGCATAAGTACTCTAAATCTGCAAGTTTAATTTCAAGCAGAAAAGTCTTTGTTCAGACAGCATTCCCTCCCCTCTAAATCCCTCTTATTTGAAGCAACTGTATTGTGGTTTAAAATATATATCTACTGTAAAATACAGATATTCTTACCATTTTTACACTATTGTTAGTAGTACCCTCAGCTGTTTGACAAAATTTCTGACTGACACTATAGACAAATGTCTGTTTTTCCACAGGTCTGATACACCGAAGCCTGAAATCTACCATGCACGTGGTAGCCGTCACAGAGGGGGTGATAACCCTCAGAATTCTCCTGGTAAGGATTCATTGCTAGTCAAGGATGAGACATTTCCTGAGCTAGCCAGAGCTCGCTCCTCGTCCGACAATGATGACGAGAATGAAAGTGTGTGTTCGTATGGAGCTGGCGGCAGTGGGATTAGCCGCGAAGGGGATGCCTTTCCAAAGGCTTTTGAGCGGGACCTAGTCACACCGACCAATCTCCTTACCCTCTCCGACAACGATAGCCGACAAGTGTCCTTCGAGTCGTCTTCCTGCTCTTCAGTTCAGCACCAAAAGAGTCTCTCTGATGGTACAGACGCTATCGTCATAAAGGACGAAGAAGAAGAAGAACCTGAGAAGAATCCCCTAGAGCTTATGAAAGCAGCAGAAGAAAGGCGGAGATCTTGTTTGGACCACCATTGGGCAATTCCCAGTGTTGATCGCTCAATAGACAAAGAAAGTGAAGACGAATGTGGTAGTAGCAGTGCTAAGGCAGAAGTTGCTGAAGTTGCTATAGAGGACGAGAGTGATCGACGGGGACAGCTGGTAAAATTGAGCTGTCATGACTCAGGAATCGACATTCGAGATGCTGGAATATCTGAAGGCAGTGGCGGAACTCCTGCTGTGCCTTTGCCGGAAGAGGAGCCTATACCTGTTGTTCCACCAGTAACTAAGAAAGTATTCTCAGATGCTGACATTATCAATGCATCTGCTAATGAATGGGTGCCACCACGAACAGTTACACAGTTGACAGCAGTGATAGATTCATCATCTACATCAACTGGCAGTGACAGCCTGAATAGGAAGAAAGCTTCTTCAGTCTCCTTCAGTCTGGACTCAAATGTAGATGGCAGTGTAGATGGTAGTGATGGCAAGGATGGTTCTGAAGATGGTGCTGGACAAAAGTCAGATGATGCAGAGAAACATGAAAGCAGAAAAAATAAGGTAATATTTTGATGCATGTTAGTTATGAAGTGGAACAGTATATGAGTCGACCTAGATACACTTATAGTTTATAGTTATTTCTATCCAGACGCGTTTCGAAGGCTAGCGTCTTCATTCTCAATGGTTTCTCGACTGGTGGTTGAAGAGCAAACATCTGTTGTGATAGTGACTGTGCTGTTATCTGGGTTGCTGGATATAAACTTCAGTATGTCCTCTGCTTGTGATACATCAAAATTCATGGCTATGTGAACATTCTTCATTATATGTATTTTCTCCCAAAGTATCAGTTCTGCTGTTGTTTTTGCATGTATTAGTAATTTAATATCCGTTCTATGGTGTGCTGAATTGACCAGAAGTGATGGGCTATGGCTGATTTCTTGATCTGTTTGAATATGTTTCTAATGTGCTCCTTCAGTTGTGTTTTAAGATTTCTTTCAGTTTGGCCGATGTATATTTTTAGGCAATTCTCACATTTTATCTGATAAACACTGGATTTTGAGTTGGTATTGTGCCCTTTAATGGGTGGTTTAGCAGGTTTCTCAGGTTCAATCTGTTGTAAGGGGCTAGCTTAATATTATGATTCTGCAACAGTTTCTGGAGTTTGTTGTGCAACTTTGGATGGAAGGTGAATTTGCTGTATGTAGTTTGTGGATTGGATCCATTGTTCACCATTGTGAAGTCCTTAATCCGTTTTTGCCTTTTGTATTGTTTTAAACGTCCTTCAACTACATCCGTTTTGAAACCACCTTTTTCTGCTACTGTCTTGATGTGTTGATGTTCCTTTTTAAATTCATCTGTCAGTGGTGTGTTTATTAATTTACTTATTAAGTTGTATAATATGGCGTGTTGATATGGCTTTGGGTTAAGATTATTTTCTTTGATGTAGCTGTCTGTGTGAGAGGGTTTTCTGTAAATGCCAAATTGTATTTTGTTGTTGTGCCTCATGACATTCAGGTCCAGAAATGGTAGCCAACTTCAATTTCAAGGGTGAATTTTATTGCTGGATTCTGTAAGTTAAATAGCTTTAGGGTATCTTCCACAACTTCTTTGGAATGTTGGCAAACACGTCATCCACATATCACACCCAAATCTTGAATATGTGTGGGAAGGCTTTTGTTACTTGCATTTCCAAATCGCTCATGAACAAGTCGGCCAAAAGTGGTGATAAAGAGTTTCCCACTGCAAGTCCTGAGATCTGTTTGTAAACGTTGTCCTTGAATGTGAAGAATGTTCCATGCATAAGCTTATTAGTTGGTTAAGTTCCTCTATTGTCCATTTGGGTATTTTGATTCTAACCAGTTCTTGAGGAGTCTTGGTATTTCTTTAGTTGGGATGCTGGTGAACATGGCAGTTACATCAAATGATACTTGTATTTATGGTTTTAACTTGAGTTTTTAATCTTTGGACTAGTTCTGTTGAATTTCTTATGTTGAGGCTTTCAAAATTATTGAAGGAGTTCAGTTTGTTTACAAGCCACCTGGCCAATGAAACTATAAGTGTCTATAAGTCGACTCATATATTTCTAAAACATTTGAAAAGTCTCACTGTCTATATCACTTAGTATATATTAAGTGGAACATATTATGTTTGTTAATTTTGTTTGTAAGTCCTAAATTATGTGGCTATAGCATAGTTTGCAGAATTCAAGAATGCTAGCAACAGGAATATACCATGTAAACATTAACTACTCAGTATGTCAAGCAGCTATATACATTCATGGAAAAAACGATGGTAATGTTGCCGAATATGGGCTTCTTGATGCACAGTGTCACTAAACCATGTCAAGTTGACATGAGTCAGTCTGGGTGGCTCAGTTGGTTAGACACTGGTCTACTGATCCCTAGGTCGCATGTTCAAATGCAGTTGGTTTTTAAGTATGCTTAAAACTGACACTCCATACCAGTGGATTTACTAGCATGTAAAAGAACTCCTGCAGGACGAAATTTCGGCACACTGACGATGCTGATATGATCCTGGCAATTGACAGCGTCATTAAACAATACTTTTTTTTACATGAAGGAATATACTACTTGACAAAAAGTTTGGCAACTACGAATCAGAGAGCAACATGGCTAATGGAACGGAAGCGGGATCTAAAACTGAAAAAGTGGAATAGAAGCACGAACTAAATAGTGGAATAATCTAAATAAAGGAGACATAACAATAGCAGAAAGTGTTACAAAGTGAAGATTTCCTTTTTCCTCATTCCCCTTATTACTGGAAATCCGCATTTCAAATAACATTGAAATCACTAGTAATTTACCATAGTTATTTCCTGTAAAAATTGGATATTTAAAGCATTTTGTTTGTCAATCTACCACATCTAACTCTTATAAAACTTTGTATTTGTTTCATAAACGTACATTATGAAATATATCCAAGATTATGATTTCAGTTATTTCAGGTTTTACAGTTTATACCTCCAAAACCAATTATTTCTTTCGTAAACATATATTTACCAAAGAGATTCAGGTTATTTACCTGCTGCACAACTGCATAAGCTTATGATTTCATAATTATTTCAGGTTATGTGATTCATAAATTAATTTGTTTGATCGTAATATGAAGGGATCCTCATTTATTCTGTAATTATGGTGCTCAGTGTTATATTTAGGAGATCTTTGAGTAATTGAGTAATGTATGCATAAGTAAATAGTTTCCCATCTTCTAGTTGCCGAAATTCATCATTAAGAACGAGGATAAAGGTTTTCACCTTCTTTGTACGTGTGTACACGCATTGCCGGAAGTTATCTCCATTCTTGTCTTTACGCATTGCGTTGTACATAATTCCAATGTCATTCAAATGTTTTACTACCACTTGCTACGTTCGTTTCTCATACTTTGGCCCCCTGCATTAGACGGTCCCTAGCCCTGAATTCGGCAACATTACCAAAGAGACTGTCATAGAATGCTATTTATCCATTTCAGTTTTTTGGCATGTACAATTTATTTTTATTTAAGGCAGTTGGGGGAGTAATGGTGCTGTGGAGCAATCATTTTAAGCAAAATGGTATAACATTGTTTTTCTGTCATAATTATGGCTGACAAAAAGAATTTAATGGTAGATGGCATGAGGCAGGTGAAACTGGTCAACACAAAATCCAATCAGAGGCTTGCTATTACTTGTGATGCTGTATAATTAAACATGCTGTAAAGCTGATGATATAAATATAATTTGTGCCCACAAAATTTATTTGCACAATGGGAAAGAGAATAGCTGTGGTCAGCTATCAGCCGCCATTAAATTTTGTGTCTACCATAGAAGTGCTTCTAAACATTACATTTTTCAACCAATCCTGAAAACTATCGTAGTGGTCTTCCTTGTTTGGCTAGAAAATGTCTTGCGGAACATCATTCTTTATGCACGCTAATTTAATTTTCAAGGTAATGCCCCTGAATAATATTTTGTTAAACCTTTCATTTTATATATTTTTAAGGTTTGTATGTTGATATAATTACTGCCAACGAATAAAAATCAAGATCATAAGATACACAATATATCGCTTAACTGCTTCTGTGGTCTGGGATTAGCATTGTAATTTCCAAATCCAGAGGTCCCAGGTCCATTTCCTGGGTGTAGGGTGGGAATTTTCCTTTTAGTTGGGATTATTCCCAGTTCTCCCTAGAGTTTAGAGGTATGAGAGAGAGTGTAAATATGCATGTAAAGTTTGTGTATAATATTAATAGAATAGTAAATGAATGAACATCGCAGCCTATTACTAATTGTTCCAAAGGCAAAGCTGCCAATATGAGCTTAGCTATTTTGTTACTTAGTTGATTTTTTGACACATTTTAGCTTAATGTAAGATTTGAAGCTTTCACGGCGAACGTTAGAGATCAGTGCTTCATGGGTGATCAGCCGTGTTAAATTTAAGAAGGTCGAGCTTTCGGCCATTATACTCTCCATGGCCATCTTCAGGACTAAAATGATGGAAAATTCTCCTCAGTTTTCAGATATATACTATGGTTAGGTTGTGTTGTCCCAGCCAATGCGCGGGTGGTGGTTTCTGATTGGGCCTGCTGTAGGCTCGGCTGCAGTGTTTTCCCGCGGGTACGCACTTTGTGCAGTGTTTCTGATGGCTATAGTCCACGCGGAACTTAGTTTGAGTCCGCCCTCTCTGTTGAAATTGTGGGGGTGTAATTTGATGTGGATGGCCTCCTTGATGAGTCTGTCCCAGTAATTTTCTGCGTGTTCTAGTATTTTTGTGTCTTGGAAATTTATTTTGTGGACCTGTTCTATGCAATGTTGGGCTACTGCTGATTTTTCTGGCTGGAGAAGTCTGATGCTCCGTTGATGTTCTTTGCATCTTTCCTCTATTGTGCGTCCTGTTTGACCCACATACACCTTACCACACTCGCAAGGAATCCTGTATATTCCCGGGACCTTAAGCCCAAGTGGGTCTTTCACGGGCCTGAGGAGTTGTCGGATCTTCTTAGGGGGCGTGAAGAAGGTTTTGATATTATGTCTCGCGAGTATACGGGAAACCTTGTTGGAGACAGAGCCGTAGAAAGGTATGTAGGCCTTCTCTTGAGGGCTATCCTTCCCTTGCGTGAGCAGTAGCGGGTTCTTCCTGCTGCGTTCGACTTTCCTACGGGTCTCATTGATGTCCTGGTTGCTATACCCATTCTTGTGTAGGGTATCCTGTAAGTATTGAAGTTCTAGGTGTATGTGGTCCTTGTCTGCTATGTCAAACGCTCGGTGAAACAGAGTGGAAATGATTGTTTTCTTCTGAGAGGGATGATGGTGGCTGGAGGCATCCAAGTATCTGTTGGTGTGTGTGGGCTTCCTGTAGACCGTGTGTCCCAGGCTGCCATCCAGTTTTTTGTACACTAGAACATCCAGGAAGGGAAGGGAGTTGTCGTTCTCCACTTCCATGGTGAATTTGATGTTAGTATGTAGGCTATTGAGATGGTCCAGAAAAAAGCCAAGTTTTTCTGTCCCGTGTGGCCAGATGACGAATGTGTCGTCGACGTATCTATAGAAAGCTTTTGGTTTGTGTGTAGCGGTGTCCAGTGCGGTGTGTTCAAAGTTTTCCATGAAGAAATTGGCAATGGCCGGTGATAATGGTGAGCCCATGGCCACTCCGAACAAACTGACTCACGCCCCCTAAGAAGATCCGACAACTCCTCAGGCCCGTGAAAGACCCACTTGGGCTTAAGGTCCCGGGAATATACAGGATTCCTTGCGAGTGTGGTAAGGTGTATGTGGGTCAAACAGGACGCACGATAGAGGAAAGATGCAAAGAACATCAACGGAGCATCAGACTTCTCCAGCCAGAAAAATCAGCAGTAGCCCAACATTGCATAGAACAGGTCCACAAAATAAATTTCCAAGACACAAAAATACTAGAACACGCAGAAAATTACTGGGACAGACTCATCAAGGAGGCCATCCACATCAAATTACACCCCCACAATTTCAACAGAGAGGGCGGACTCAAACTAAGTTCCGCGTGGACTATAGCCATCAGAAACACTGCACAAAGTGCGTACCCGCGGGAAAACACTGCAGCCGAGCCTACAGCAGGCCCAATCAGAAACCACCACCCGCGCATTGGCTGGGACAACACAACCTAACCATAGTATATATCTGAAAACTGAGGAGAATTTTCCATCATTTTAGTCCTGAAGATGGCCATGGAGAGTATAATGGCCGAAAGCTCGACCTTCTTAAATTTAACACGGCTGATCACCCGTGAAGCACTGATCTCTACATTTTAGCTTGTTGTTAGGGAAGAAATTTTCAGGAGCTATCACTCCTTTTATAGCACTTAAGAAGATATTGAGAGCCAAGAGAAAAAAGAATACTAAAAGAATCCAGGACAATTCTTTCTAATGAAAAAGAAAAGATGATCAAGAAATTCACATACCACACAACAGCATTCTGCAAAATTTTAAAAACTTTCAAGAAGTATAACTTCATTTTGGCTCTGGAAAATGATACTCCATAAAAAAACATTTAATTCTAAATTAAAAGATAATATCCCACAGGAGAACAAACCTAGTATATATCGGAACAAACTGCAATGACTGCGGGGAAGTATATACTGCAAAAACTAAAAGAAACAAAACCAAGAATAAATGAACACATTAGGAACATGAAAGAAAACCAGGAACACCAATCAGCAGTAGCTGGACATTTTTGTCGAGACCAAGACAACATAAATATAAATCTGATAATATTTTGAAATCCTGCCCAGCGACATACTTGTGGAGGTTCATACAACCAGAGACAATGGAGACTGCCACGTTAAATAAAATAGGCAGTGGAACAGGAACTGATGATGGGAGTAATAGCTCCTGAAACATCTCTTCCTTAATAACAAACTAAAGTAAGTGATCTAGTGTCAAAAAATTAGTGCTGATCACTGTCACAAAGTCCAACATGTATAAAAATTGTAATTTAAATGATCTTAGTTATTAAAGGTGGCATTCCAATTGGTTTAAAATAAAAAAGATAAAAATTGCTTAATACCTTCTGAGATACTTGTATTCTTATTTCAAATACCTTTTATACTTGCAAGATAGGTGCAAGAATATAATTACTATCTAATCTAAACCCCAGTGCAACAGCCCATGAAGGGCCAAGACTTGCCGCCCAGCCACTGTGTCCGCCACCTCTGCCCACTACAGGCATCATTGGTGGGGTGCAGTACTAGAGGGTGGTATGTAGTCAGCACCCTGAGCCCTCCCAGCCAGTTATGCGGCCTTCTTGACCTGGGGCTGCTACTTCTCCATCAAGTAGCTCCTCAATTGGTCCCCCCGGGACCTAACGAGGCTGAGTGCACCTTGTGCCAGACCTCCCAGTGGGGGAAAAATCGCCATGCTGGTACCGGGGATCAAACCAGAGTCCTCCATGCAAGAGGCAAACGTGTTACCAACTGCACTACAGAGGCAGTCATATAATTACTATCACTAAATACAAATTGAATCAAATTAGATACACAATACATCACTTAATACAATGTAGTAACAGATTTGAATGTATAGTAAACTGAAGTTATGTTTGGGAGTGATGATGTTATACGTGATTGTTGTTTACAGATGCTAAAGCGCCTCTCATACCCATTAGCATGGATGGAGGGCCTGACTAGTGAAAAGGATGAGAAGGAAAGTTTGTCATCTTCATCAGTACCAACTTCTGCAGATAGTCATCATTCTTCAGTGTTTTCAAAAGTATTTTCAAGGCAAGTAGCTTTCTCTGACTGCCTCACTGTACATAATTTACTTCACTTTTTGGCTTTATTCAGTAGTCAAGTGAAATGCTAGTTAGTAGACTAATTCTGGTTCCATTTTTGCAGCTTAGCTGTTGACTTCTTCACAAATAAAATTCATTTACCATTGCCTTTTATACTGTAAATGCAAACTGTAAATTTTTGTGCAGAGCACAAGACCAGTAATATAAAATTTAAAATAATTCTCATAATATTCTTCTGTAAAATAATTTTAAAAATAAACACAAAATACAAACTTAGGAGCTCTATTTATATCATTAATAAAATACTTAATTTAGAATAAAATATTTCTAATTACTTATATACTGCAAGCTAATGCCTTTCTAGCATAATGTTTTCTGTGTGTTAAAATGACGGGTGTGAAATTTTGAGAGTTCTTGTACACATATAAATAAACTAGTGTTCATTAGTTAAGGATGATAGACTTCTGTAAACTCTGTAAACATTTTTGAGAATCTAATTATGGTCCAATGTCTAGGTGTTAAAAATGTGGTTATTTGTGAATAATGTGAAAAATTGTATATATATGTTTATATTTTTGAGTTTAGGATAGGTAAGTAGTTTTGTCTTCCCCACTTGGATGACCACCTGCAGTATTCTGTTCTTTATTTTTGGGATTCAATGACAAAATGTGTTTCAGGAATGTGATCAGAAACTGTTGATCACAGTATTAGCATCAAGCTTTTAGTGATCAGTGGAAGATAATAAATTCACTTTGATTTATGACCTGTTGCTAGTAACTTGTAGCTTAACACACATACAGGCTGATAAAATATTTTGGCACTTTTCTGTAGAACTGTGGACATAGAGTATTTGCCATAGAGAAATCTATGACAAAGCTTATGCCTGGTATATCTTTCTATATTTTCTTTGCTCATAGTTGACAGATTATTTTCCCATCCTGTTGTATCATTTAAAAATAAGGGAATTGGAAAGAAAAGAGAAATTTGTCCTACTTTCTGTTGTGTTCTTTCTTGCATATCCGTTGTTGAGATGTTCCTGTAGTCCCTGGGTTGGATGTTCAGTTGTATTTCTCGGATCTTGTTGAAGATCTAGTCCTGGAGACCTGGTCTTCAAATTGAGCTGTCCTTGGGATGGGAAGATCAAATTGAGATGTCCTTGGGATGTAACGAAGATCCAGCCCTTTGTAGCTTGTAGATCTCCATAGATGACAATTCAAATCTCGCCCTTTTTATTTGAAAATGTTTGAAGTCTTTCTTGTTTTCCTTTTTTTTTTAATCTGCTTCTGTTGTACCCTGCGATTGGGTAACCAAATGTAGTGATCGGAATCTATCTTGTGGGTATTAATGGGTTAGTGGATATTGACGTGTTCGCTACAAGTATCCAGATTTACGCCAAAAATTATCTTTATTATAATGGAGTAACAATACTACAATAAATGAACAATTTTCACAGGTTCAATTGCAGTGGATTTCTGAAGTTATTCGATTCAATATCTCCATGTTTCTTGTATGTGCTAAGTCCAAGATAGCATATCCCGTGAATGTTGCTTAATGTTTTAAATATGATCACGCCTAGCAAATAATATTCCACTATCCTTAATTAGATTTCTAGGCAACACGATCCAATATTAGTGATTGCTGATTTGTAGCTAGTTATATCACCCAAATATATGTCCATTTTATACGAAATTTTGGTCAATAGTGATAAAATAGGGTGTTTTATTTACTCGTCCATATATATGTGCAACAATTACCGCTTCTCGGTTATCTTCTGTTATATATCGATCATAAGAGATTATGATTGACGTTGGCCATGCTTTTATCCTTTGAATAGCCTAAGGATCGATACTGGTATTTACAGAATATAACCTTGATATTCACATTATACAGGAAATTGACACATGTTAGGTGGACACAACTCAACACATGAAATATTGATGCAAATTTTCTTGTTAATTCACTTGGATATATAAATTCCTGTCACAAGTATATCACTACGTAACAACAGTACATTATGATAATTAAAATATTGTCCTTCTCAATTCTTAAATTACTTTCATGAAAATATACAACCGAACGTTTCAGTTGCTCTAAATAAAATGACCTCATAAAACTTGATAAGTAAATTTGTTTATATAACATTAGAATATATATATTTATTTATTTATATATATGTATATTGTGGCTGAAAGATATTCAAATAACATTCCTTAGCAGTGGAATGGTCAGTATTTTGGCTTCTCAACCCAGAGTTTCCAAGTTTGATTTCCAGCTGGGACTGGGAATAGAAATTTTTCTTTTACCAGAGCAATTTAGTATCCCCTACAGTTAGTCTGGATACTGTAAATGTCAGGTGAATGTGAGTGTGTTTCATGTAAAAGAACTGATAGAACACACGTTCAGGAACCCTACAGTTTAGCTGGCAGTAAAGCCATCAGTTGTTTTGAAAGGCAAAGCCGTGATTACAACCAAAGAAGTTAAAGGAGGTTCTACAAATGAAACAATAAAAACAAAACATTCAGTAGCAATAGAAACTGGTGCTCTGATAAGCCCATTCATTCTATACATAAGTAAATTAAAATTTGATGACTACAGTTTTGAACCAAGAACCAAAAATAATTTATCAACCTGTGTATGCATTATTGAAAGTTTCTCTTATTAAGTTTTGTTGTGGTTAGTACTTTTACTAACAACTACAACTAGCACATTCTTAGGAAAGATAACAGTAAAGCAGGCTAATATTTGCAGCCTGTAAAGCTTGACTTATCATAAACACTCGTAGGTTAAGATGATGCAGAATTAGATCACATTCCTGAAATGTTAGAGTTTAAATGGCTAAAAGCTGAAACAATGATTTACGTCACATTTTTGTTTTTCATAAGCACTTTAAAGCATGCATAAACACTATTTTGAAAAGTGTATAAATAAGTTATCCCTCCCATTGTGACCATGAATCATGCAGCTCCCCGATCAACCTTGTGAGCGACTTCAGCACGGGCCTGTTCCTGACCAAGACCCCGAGTGAGGAGAGTAGCAAGTCCCCTGGCCCTGGGCCTCCACCCCCTACCCCTGCCCCAGACCTCGAGTCAAGTGAGGTAGTCACCGGAGCCACAGGGTAAGCCCATGTGGCTTGTCTTGATGTTGTGCTATTAATGTTACCCACCCTCTACACCCAACAATTTTGTTATGTTTCTGTAGTTTTGTGTTTGTCTCCATGTAACTGTCTGTGTTCACAAAATACCCACTATATACAGAAAGTATATACAAATGTAATAAAACATGAACATTGAAATTAAAACAATTGAAAACACTTTATTTCTTCACATAATACATTGCATTTAACAATACATATCTTCTATTATTCTTGGATCTGCTTGATGTTAGAGGATTCTTGTATACTTCACTCGGTTATGTGTTATGATTAAGCTTATTAGGTGAGCTACTAAAAGAATGATGTTGTGCACGTTTTGTCTGTACAGTAGACGGACAGAACTGGTTCCCCACTCTCTGCTGCCATATGCACTACGAACACTTAACTTGATTCCTCTTTAATGTAGCTGGACTACCATGCCTAGTTATGATCCTAGCATTCTCTATGTACAGTATTTATGTTCATAATTTCTCTCTGTTTATACTGTTTTTATCTAATTATTTCTAAAGTTAGCCCTCCTAAATTATTGGTGCATATTAATCATTATTTGTATTGTTGCATTTTTTCTTCCTGTAAGTACTTACGTTTTTTCAGTGGTTGCATCTACTGATATTGCAATATGTTTTTCTATCAAGGCTTTCCAATTAATTCTTACCAGTTCAACTATGGTTATTGTATTATGAATTCCTCTAGATAATCTTAGTGGCAGTATGCAAAAGGTCCTTTGAGTTTACAAGGTTCACCATTTAATTTTCAGAAATTAAAGAAACTATGAGTTATAAACTTCCTATTTGCAGTAGAGAAAAGGGCATATCTGCATTAACAGCCTTTGTGAAAGCTGAGATGCTGCATCCATTATTGCAGTTGCAGCAAAACTTTGTAGCGTACTCAATGTCCAGTGTACTGAAATGTGATGTAAATTTATGTTACTGAGCTAATAGGAATATCTGGAAGGGTTGCAAAGAATTTATAAGGGAATATAGTATTAAAAGCTAAAGGTGTGCGCATTCATTCAACAGTGATAGTCACAACTGAATTTGTTGCTCATGAATGCCAGAGGAAAAATGAGAATTATTTACAGAGTGGAGCATACATTTATTTTCCACAAGTGTTGGAAATTTTGCACAAATATCTTTGTGTGAGGAAGCCCCACAATGTTGCAAAAGAACAAAAGGCAAAAGGACTGGAATGGTAATAGATAATGGATCATCATATCAACAGCACCAACTTCCAACAAGTCTAGAGTGTAACAGGTGACAAAACGTAGATTTTCCAGTTGGAGTCAATGAGGTAGTAGGGTAATTGCATCTTTCTGAAGTAGAAAGTTAAGCATTGTTGAAGATGATTGCAGGTTTCATCTTGCAAGTGGCTGTATTGCTACCATTCTACCCCAGGTAAACAGTTTGGCAGCTGTATATCATAATCTGCCGCTCCAGAGTTTGCAGAACATTAAGAGTGAGAAACTTTTACCTTGATTGCAAGGAATTTTACTTCACCATGACAGTACCTCAGCACGCATGCTTTGAAAACACTGGAACTTCTGCAAGAATGAGGTTATTACTGAAGCTTCCCAAAATCTGTCTGTGTGTGGCTCATTTCCAGGTATCTAGAGAAAGCTCAGAGGCTTCAAGTTTCAGAGTTCAGATTTATCACATCCTGCAATTCTCAAATAGAATAATGCATGGTATTTTCTCTAGAGGATGCAGAGTATATAGGGATGCTTTGTAGAGGAATTGGTGTGGTCCTCCACAATGTGGGATAAGAAAATACAGGATGGTAATCCTGATTCCATACATTTCTGATGGTACATAGTAGACTGCTTGGAGTGAATTTGCAGTAGGAAGAGAAAACAAATAATTTGCTCATTCCTGGAAGATTTTGAAAATGTTCTCTATTCTGTTAAACGCTCTGATCCACATGTTAAACAATTTAATCAAAGACTATTTGTCACTAAATTAGGGTAATTTATTATTGCACATTTTAGTTCATCTATTATTTTCACATTAACTTTATACACTGTTGACTTGGCAGCACTACAAAAGAAACAATCGGTGTCTACCACTTCCTGCAGATGGTAAACAGTAACCTGAAACAGAAATTTGGAAATGATTCTGTAAATTTTAGTTTCACTTTTTCTGTACATTTACCATCTACTCTAAAAAAATTCTCTGCAAAAACATGCTGTTCCATTGAAAACATTTTTAGTTTGTTGTTCATTAGTAGAGACACTAATGAATGTTCACAATCATTGCTACAATTCAGATTAAGATGTGGCATGTCCTTGACCATTTTGGGAGTGTATTGTCGTGGCAACTGAATGCTGTGTTATGTACCTCATACCACTGCCTTGTAAGTGCAGACCAGTAGCCAAACAGCAGTCGGCTCAAGGATAAACATCGCTGCACACATTTCTAGAAGATTTCATGTAGAGCTAGAGCCAAGAAACTCCTGATTTTTCCAGATTATTCGCCAGTAATTCAGAGACTATGTAAGCAGACTGGCTTGTACAGTTAAGTCAGTTGTGAGAAGTTCATGTTACTGTAGCACTGTCAAGATTATGATACAACAGATTAGCTGCAAGTTACAAGGTTGCAAATTGTGATTATTCTTTATGTGCCTCAGTCAATTTATAATGGTGTTAGTGCTTCGCTAACACTTTTAGGAGAAATAGCGACATAAAAATCTACTGGACTTGTCATATGTCACAGTATTGAAGGCTATTGACCTGTGGTACTGAGGAGGGATTAAAAGATCACATTGTAGCATGAGAATCCTGATCCTAGGAGTAGAACCCATAAAACTAACAGTGATCCTTGTATCAATATTTTCCCACTCTCTCTCTCTGTACCACATATTCATCTGATACATAGATTTGAAAAATACAAATGCATATTTACAGCAGAAACTTCCTCAAATATATTCCTAACATCATTTTAAAAGGTTGTTACCCTACAAATGATGGCTACAGGACACATATACACTATTGAACATTGAATGTCAAGGTTCTTTTTTCTTTCAAAGATAGAATATTAGTGTCTCTTCCAGTAGAAAAATATTAACTCTAAATGTCAGTTTATACTTCTTAGATAGTGCCAAAGTTGTTTCTGTTAGCTAGGACCTTTACATGTTTTTACCCAATGAATGTTTATTTGACTTTCCTTCAAGAAAATTTTATTTTTGCATTATTCCTTATCTTGTCATGTGGTTGAAACTTGACACGCACACAGCACTTCCACATGTGCATGCATCTTAGCATTGTGTTTCTGGCATTGTTCAACAATTTTCCATTGTGATTGTTTGATTATGAATGTGACTTTGGATCTAATTATGTTGTAGTATCTTGTGTGGTAGACTTGTGTCTAGGGAATTCACATTAACTGTATGTATAATCACTTTCTAAGTTTTGTGAAGCAGTGGTCTTGAAGTAATTTTTCACAAATTTTATATTCTTTCCTAGTAATAAAAATAATTATAGTGAGTAGAAGGAACATATTGATTGTCAGTTTTATGTTCTTAGTATTTTACATGGTGGCACTGTGGTCGACCAGTGGCTAGCACCTAGGCGGCGCGGGTTTGATCCTAGGGACCCACATGTGGTATTTGTGGTGGACAAAGCAGTGTCAGGGCAGGTTTTCTCCAGGTTCTCCGGTTTCCCCCACCACTCATTCCACCAATTGCTCCATTGTCACCTTTCCAATCATCGATTTCGCCTGCATTTCATATCATCCTCTACCTCACTATCATACCTGGTACTTGGCAGACAACCCGTTTCCACGTCTTCACTTTGTTAAGTCCATAGGTTCCTGTGCTCCCGGCAGGCGTCTGACCCTAGGCACTGGCTTGTAAGTCCTACATAAGGGGAGGGTAAACAGGAAAAGTAGTAGTATTTTACATTCTTCAGAGAACTATTCAAGTATAATATTAAATGCTTATTAAATACTCAAAATGAATTTGTAATCACTTTAACTCCATTTCTTTAAGTGTAGAAGTGAAGCCAGAGTTTAAGAGTTAATTTTGGGTCTTTATTATGTTGAAAAGCTCAACCGTGTTTTCTTAAAGGTGAAGAAATCAATATTGTCATAGAATCCCACTTAAATCAACTAAAAGTGATAGAACTGTTATGGATAATGCATTTTTTCAGATAGTCAATGGTAATAATTTTAAAGAGCAAAAGAAAGACACTAATTAGGAATATTCCAAATGATGTAATAATATTACATTGCAATATTTGCAAAGACTACTTCATAAAATCATTAATTTTATCAGAACAAACTTTTTCTGCTGTTTGTACGTATAAGTTTAGTTAATCAGAATTTTGTTTTAATTTGTCATAAATGTTATGCAGTAAATGTGTATCTAGGCAACGACGACTTAAATTAATTTCAGCAAATAAGGAATATTGCCACATTTGTTTGGTATTTAAAGCTATAGCTTTTTCACTATTGTGCCATCTTGAGTTTCCATTATCCCGACACAGCCCCCACCCCCCTCCCCCAAAAAAAATTCTAATTTCCTTTGGATTTTCAGAAGGAGGAAAACAGTTTCACGTTCATTTCAATCCATTTAGTATGATGGTGAATCCTTTATTATTAAATTGTTTTTCCATTTCTTATGTTTTATTTATTTTACACTTTCAAAAATTATAAATAATATGCCAAAAATAGCTGTAGTGCTATGCATTTTATAAAAAGTATTCATATTTAATTGTCTATCCATTGTATACGTGGGTCACTATGAAAGTTTTGAGATGTAAGAAAATGAAAGTTGATCCACTTGAATTGAATGCAGGATGAGATAGCCCCATTCTCTGTGAGTAAACTGGTATCAGTAGTGACTCCCCCACTCCAGGAATTCCAGCAGCACAAGGATGATTAACTTCTGTAGTGACCCTCGTAATCATAATGACGACAATCTCTTGATAAAGTGTTACTTCTAATATATTCACTTAAAATACTAAACATGAACATTACATATCATCATTGCTGCCCTTCTTCAGCTTTTAAGTTTCACAAGTTTCTCCTGATCTAACTGCATTAATTCTTCTGAACTTAGATTTGTTCACTGTTATTCTTTAACATCAGTGTGACTTATTATGCAACATTTTAACCCTAAAATATGCTGCTTTGCATATTCATTGCAAGACATTGTTTTCAAGTAAACATACTAAAACAGAAAGTTGGTTGCAGTCAACTAGAACATTTGACTAATATCTCAGTGACCTAGGTTTATAGTATACCAGAAAATACAGCATATAGTATACCAGTGTACATCAAAGCGTATAATAATACTACTACTGTTTCCATTTTGTTACACAGCTTTCTATTTTCACAAGCTTTACTCTGAAAAATTGAGATTTAATAAGTTACATAAAGAAGCATATTAAGAGTGGATTCACTTTTATAGTTAATTAAATGATATTTACACATAAAAACTTCAGTTATGTCTTAAAATTGAAGGATGCTTGAGAGGTAGACCTGGAACTTAAAAATTCAATGCCACAACTGGGATTTGAACCCCTCAAACTTTGCCCACACATGGCTTGTGTGTTTAAAAACACCAACAGTAAGTTTGTTGGCATAAATAAATAATAATTGAAGGATGCTTTTGAAGTTGTTCACCTCCATCCTCAGCTATTAGCCAACTGAAATTTTAACTAATTCAAGTATTGTAAAATATCTACAAGAGAGAAGTCTACTGGTATGCAGTCCAAGACAGATCAAGGACACAAGGACCAACTTCAGCCGATTAACCCTGGGGACACACAAGCATTTATTTTGTATGCATTTTAGTCACATATGCACACAACTTAGCTAAAGTTAGCAGCTAATGAATCTGCACACAAGTTCAGTGCATAATCAAAATCATGAAACCAAAGTGAGCATAAAACAGCTGTCTTAGCTGGGAGCAGAATTGAAATGCTAGAACATGCATAATCTAGAAACTGTGTGCACATTCAACTCACTAGCATAACAGATAAGAAGTGGCACATTTCACATTACCAGCCCATTTAGTTTCCCTTCTGCTTCTCCTGGTGTCTCTAAAATTGCAAAAATGGATACCGAGAGATTAATCAATGAGACTGAAACTTATCCTTTGTAATGGGATACTGCTTGTAATATACACAAGGATAAACACGAAAAAAGCAGTGACTCTATTTCCAGCATTTGCTACAGAAAATCACAGAAGAAAATGAACCAAAACAAAAGCCAATACATATTTCATAGTTTCTTATTGTTCATACTTTGTTGTTTTGCCATGGAAGTTCACCAACACCAACAAAATAGGATGTGCATTCCTATACCAGTTGTCATATCTGTTAACGTTTACGCAATTTTCAAAATGAATGTCTTAAAATCCTTGAGTGATAGTGCTCTTCAAAATGCGAGCATTTCAGCCATGTGTGTTTAGATCCCAAATGTGCGAAAATATGCACGAAAAACAGATGTAAAGGTTACTCTCATATGTCCCCAGGGTAATAGCCGAAAGTGAAGGCGAACATCTCTGGAAGTTTGCTTAACTTTAACTAACAGACATAAATGAACATTTTTAAAGTATAAGTGTTAACTAGCTAATATGTAATATTTTCACTGGAACGACTATTTTTTTAAATATTGTGCTTTATTAAGGATGTGATTTCATATTTCACTGTAGTGAATTAAATAATTTTAAACATATTGCTGTAAGAAGTAAACTAAAACTGGTAAGTCTAATTTGATGTGTGAGGCTAAGTGTTGGACTGTAAAACTATGTATACCATTCACATTTAATACACACTTTCATAAATATATGGTAATTTAGTTTAAGAAGAATAATGCAATTTGTCCGTGTTGTCACAAATAGCATGCCTGTATTGCAGTTATTAAAAAATGGTAATAGTGGCATTCATGCTTTATCGCAGATTCATTTATGCTGCTTACAATACTTAGTTTCATCACTTGCAAGAAATCCACACTTCTGCAAAAAGCTTTATAAGAATGTCATTGCACTTGAATGGAATTCACCAGAAGCATTAACTTTTCTTTTATGCAGCATTAGAATTAATTTTGATTGGCTGTTATTTTATAAGATGAAACTTGTTTTATTGTTCATTTTTTTCAAAATTTTAAAAGCAGTTTTTGACTGTGGTTGCAAATCTGCTAATATATGTGTACTTTTCACAGAAATTAGAGGCTGCAAGCAAGTATTCCATAAGTGAATGAAAAACACATTTTATTGCAGGTGTTATTTTAAACAAAAGTATGATTTTGAGATACTGGATTATTAGCTCTATGATATTTGAAAGAAACGTACCAAACACAGATTAGTAAGAGTAAAAAAAATTATTATAAAGTCTGTAGTATCTATGTAAAATTTTGTAATTTGTGATAAAACTGTACTTAAATAATTATAATTTTTCAGTATGTTTTCCTTGTTTATGGTACACTTGGTCCAGTGTTCAAGTTAGACCCTAATACCATGGGAAATATCTAATGTTTACATTGAAATGATTTTTTCTATAGACAAAGGTGGACTGGGGAATGTAATAGGTTAGCGAGAGAAGGGTGGGTCTGGTCTAGATTAAGTGCACATAGGCTAGAGGAGATAGGAAGGGAGCGAACTTGGATAGATGTCCTCTATGTGGAGAGGCAGATAATGACTAAAATTATATACTAGAATGTGAAGAAACAAAGTTGTGGAGAGATCAGTTTATACCTAAAAAATGGGAGAGTGCCAACCAAGAATTTCTAAAAGTTAGGAATGAAAATGCAATAATATACAAATGATAGGAGAATATATGGGGAGAGTAAGACAAAAATGGTTTAGGAAAATAAAGCAATATGAATCTGCTTGGCCCACCATGCATGAATAACCATAGTGTTAAAATGCATTGTGGACTGAGAAATAAAATAGCAACTCAAAATAATGTATGTAAAATCATAAGATTTTTGTATAGCATTATGGAAAAATTACATTTTTCAACCAATCCTGAAATGAAAACTATCTTAGTGGTCTTCCTTGTTTGGCTAGAAAATGTCTAGCAGAACATCTCTCTTTGTGCACGCTAATTTAATTTTCAAGGAAATGCCCCTGAATAATATTTTGTTAAACCTTTCATTTTATATATTTTTAAGGTTTGTATGGTGATATAATTACTACCAACGAAAAAATAAATACAAATTCCTAGTTTGTTTTTAATTTTATGTGGTGAATTTATTAAATCTATTTTAAGAAGTGGGCTTAGCGATTCAACTTCACTGATATGTTCATCTAAATAAATAAATAAATGTATTTTTGTGCCTGTTTAATACAGAGAGGATAATATACATAATAAGTTTAATGGTATTTGCCAGTATAAAGATTTCAAGTTGTCCTATAAATCCAATTTTTAGGCGATCGTCAGTTGGTACGTTTATAAGGCCGCATACCTCCACATCAGCAACCTCAGATTCTCGTCCTCAGCAGCCTGCCGCGCCAAAGTTAGACTACCGAAGCATGGTTTCAGTGGATGATATGCCAGAGCTATTTGTTTCTTTTGATAGTAAGTATTATCTAAATAGGTTTTACATTTTATATATGTAATCATAATTTGCAGATTAGCAGGCATCTATTTAAAACATAACCCTTTATCTGCAAGTGGTACACATAGGTAATTTCTGTGATTTTCTGATAACATGTCATAAAACGATTGTACATAATTATTATAAATTGTTATAATTTAATGAATGGTGCAGAAATAACGATTGACAGGGAGACATTATGCTGCCTATGACAGTATTTGAAGGTGTCCTATTGTTTGTAATACCATAGCTTCCCCTTTAAGTCCAACTAATGACTCAGGAAATGAAGAAAGAAAAACTAAAATCATACATGCTTAATAAGGAGAATACTGATACTTTGCTCTGTAAAAATATGTCATGCTTTGCTTCTTATGTTCCATATAATCACAAAACTCTTAAAATGTGATAAATTATAGAAATACTTGAGTTTAGTGAGGAGTTTTAAAATCTGAGCATTTCAAATGCCTTTTTTGTGTATATTTATATATATCTTCCCCTCACGTGAGCCATTAATCAATTAACAACTCTCCTACAAGATTGTATCTGTTGCTCAGTTTTGGTTTTAAACTTGATCTATGTTGACAACCATTTCTTTTGCTTAAACAGTGCTCAGCTAGTATTAAATCCAAACACCAGCTAGGAAAATTAAGTTAGTTTCCACCAATCAAATGTTGCATAAATTAAAAAAGACATTAAACTTGACCAAATATTTGTTTAATAGCTGCAGAATTCAGTCATTTTGGGTGGCTCAGTTAATTAGATGTTGGTCTGAAGACTGATAGTTTTCAAGTGTGCTTAAAACCAACAGCCCCGCCTCTGAGATTTACTGGCATGTCAAAGAACTCCTGTGGGCCAAAATTCTGGCACACCAGTGATGTTGATATGATCTTGGCATTTGACAGCACTGTTTTTTTTAAAAAAAAAAAGAAAGATTTTTTGCAGTTAAATTTACAATATGTTGTGAACGTTTTTAGTTGCTTTTATATAAAAACATAAAAATATGGTGCTCTCTAAAAAGCGGTTACTATTACTGCTATTGCTCTCTTCAATATTTATTGGAGAGCAAGAGGGTTAATGACTTCATTGTCAGAAATCCAGCATTAGCTAACAACATATATTCAGGTAGACAATCACTTACTTGTAGTTGTAGATAAACAGGAGCACTTTCGTGGAGGTTACGTCCACATCCTCAGCCAGTAGCAACTGTTGTTTGAATTCCGAGTTTGGTGCCTTGTACACTCTCCTTCGCCAGTTGCTACTGGCCGAGGATGTGGACGTAACCTCCACGAAAGCGCTCCTGTTTATCTACAACTACAAGTAAGTGATTGTCTACCTGAATATATAAAAGCAACTAAAAACCTTCACAATGATCAGGACATCACTATATATAATGCTTCTCCTTTTAATAAAAACTTAATATTACAATATGTTGTTTTCAAATGGCTGAACTTGGTTTACACCATTAGTCCTCTTGCTTCCCAATAGAGTCCCGGTAGGCCCTTCCTATCCCTTTTCTCAGGATCTAGTCGCCTGCAGTGCAGCAAGTGCTCCTTGCTCAGGAGAACATTTTCTCCACACCGAGAACACCCATAAATTTCTGTTCCCAAAGTAGTCCCCTCCCGGAGATCCAAATGGGGGACCTTTTTAGCTCCAGAACTAATTCCTTTGGGAAGCATTATGCCATATCTTTTGGTACTATCAATGGGGCGCGTGTGACTTATATAATGCCATGGACATGGACATTATCCCATCAAGAGTAAACATCTCCTAAGCCTGAAATACTCTAATACTATAGGGGTGGAAAAGAACAAGAGGCCAGTCAGGAAGACTGGATAGCAAAGTAAAAGAGGGAACCTGGCAATGAAAAGGAAGAATACCAAGCTCGGTCATTTTATTTTTACAAGGTAGGGTTATTTACAATAAATATTTAATGAGGGAAACAGTTCATTACCCAATCTGTCAAGGATTGCGACACCATGAAGAGTAAATGTTGCAATTGCAGTTTGTTAGACAGGGCAAAAAGTAAGAGAAACTTGCAACAGAAATTGTTAACAAAACGGAACCTTTGTAAATGAACTCTATGATGCTTTATTAACTTTAATGCTGATTGATCCTGGTAATTGACAGTGTCATTAAACAAAATATTTCTTGCTTTTTGTGAACAAGAACAGGAATGGCAACTAAAAGTTTAACAAACTTATTATTACTTACTTGGTTCTGATAACCATCCGTTTATTTGTCATTTTGTTCCGATTACTGTTCTCACTTTATTTTGGACCTGGGTTATCGTTTATTGTGAAAATTTGAAGTTGATGAAAATCATCACTTATTGCATATGTGTGCCACTTAGATTGTATATAATTAAGGATGAAAGAATGGAAATGAACACTTTCACATATGAGCATCGGTAGTCGGACTGGCTTCTGGCTGCCTGTTAATGCTGCTGCATGTTTTGTTGTCTGATGTTCTCTCTTTCACTGAACTCAGGAGTGTCAGCTTTGATGAGGGTTATACACAATGTCAAAGTTAAAAGCATATTAGTGTGTCACTGAAACATCAGCATAATGTAGGCAAGACTACATTTTTATGGAATAAGAAACAACCTTCCAAATTGAACAAGGAACAGCAAAAGAATGAAAGTTGATTCTAAGAGCAGCAGCTATAAACTTCTGCTCATGTTTTCCTTAATTTTTATTTTATTTGTAAGGCTAAAAATTTTTCAAGTCAAACTTGTTTAAACATTGCAGGTGCAACAGAATTATCAAACGTAAATGAATCTTGATAGTGGTTAATTATGAAGACTAAAAAGAAGGAACTTGTGGTATTTCAATTGGTTTTTAGGTATATTTTAAGTATTTGAGATCAGCTTTAAAACTTAACAGGAAATGAGAAGGCAGGGTTTAATGCGCAGGGGAATCTCTCCATGCTAGCTCAATGTTACAAGAACTTCAACATAGAGAGCTGAAGATTCTTGGTTGGAGTCTCAGCCGTGGCATTGAATTTTTCAATCTGGTTCAACTTTCCAAAAAGTATTTGGAATGTTTCATATTGCCCTTTTTTGGTACAGCTGTTACCTGACTTCAGCTTACAGAATTATATGAAAGATGATTCACAATTCAAATATGGACAGCACTGAATGTTTTGGCTTTAAATGTTTGAGCCTAAGTCTCATCCTACAGAATCAGTTAAAATCTGTTAGGGGATGATGGTGATAATTAAATCACAGATGTTTAAGATTTACAGCAATCAAAATAGGCAGGCAAAAGGTTAAAAAAGGAGCTTTATAAATTTTAAAAAGTCAATCATAATACATAATAACCAATATTTGGTTTAAAATCATACAAATTGTACATTTTTATTGTTGCATATTAGTACAAAGTAAGTGTTATTATGTTAGTCTATCAGCATCAACTAAAAATTTACTGAAATCTAATGAAACCTAAGAATTTCTGCTGGATGTGCAACAGCTGGAAGCAGCTTTATCTTCTTGTCGCCAATCTTTGAAGCGAGAGCAAATTTATACTTTGAAGCTAATATGTGGTGATTGATAAAATACTTTTTTTGAGGTTGTTTTTTCACAAACTTTATGCGATAAAACTGTTCCATCAATTGAAAACAGTAAGCACCAAATTTGATAATTACAACTGTGAAGTTTGCTTTTCAATGGCTCACTGCATTTAGACAATGTAACTATATATCTGCTTTGACATAACAGAGCTGGTTATCACTATTTATAAAAATGTTTTATTTATGATAATTCCAGTACTGGAGAATTCATTTTCAAAGAGAAATGACAAACCGTTAACAGTTAGCAAATATCATGATACAAAAATGGTCAGCCCACCTTTGAGGTGTGGAAATAGTATGTCTGCCTTGCATTCAGTAGGTCAATCAATCAATCTTTCCATCCAGTTTATCTTATAGGAAGATGAAGGATGTCACAATCAAGGCTATACAAATGCTTATATACAATATACAATACAAAATTTATATACAATATATAGTTAATTATAATAAATAGAGTTAGTACAATGGCTGGCTGCAGGTGATGTCACTGGTAAACAAATTGTCTTGTACAGCTTGTCCAAAATGTCCTGACAGTCCCTCACTCCCAAATCAAAGATGTGTAATAGAACTGAGTAGTCCATTTGGATAAAAGAGAAGTGGAGCTCAGTCTTCCAACTGCTGCGAGGGTGAGAAGTTCATGCTTTGTATATTGACTGTCTCAAGTTCTGATAACCTTCTAGTCACTTGCTCCCTTCCACCACTCTCACCACTTCTCCGCATTTCTCCTCACTTGCGCACACAGTGCCACATTTTAGACAAGTTGTAACAGTTTTAACTGTCAATCACATGAAGCAGAAAAAAGTAATTAACTGAATTTTTAAGGTTAATTTTATATGATCTCTCAAGTCTTTTCTGTATAGCTCATTTATTCTTCCACTGAGTAGAGCTGGTTGAGATTAAGGAACTTGTGAATTTCGAATCTCGGGTGAGCTATCCGCCTGAGGTTTATTTTTTGGTATTTTCCCTTATTCTGAGAAGGCAAATGCCATGTAACTTAAGCTCTTTGGTCCCTGGACTCAATTTGAGCATCCTTTCAGCCATTTTATTTATTTATCATCTGATATGACCTAACAGATAAAAAGATGTAAAAGAAAACTAAGTCACATTCCAACATGGATTACTCAAGTGGTGTCCACAATCTAGAATCCTCTGAGTGTCACAGAAAACTGGAAAATAAGTTGAAAAAGTTAAAGTTGATTTTAAAAAAGGCAAACATTAGCATTTATAATTAAAATGGGCTGCTAGACCATAAAAGGCAAAACAACTGCTTTGGTCACTTCCACATATCTCAAAATATAACCAAATAACTTCTGATTTATTACCATCCAGTAAATGGCATTTGTCTAACATCAGGCTCTAGTGATAATGTGTAAATGCAGAAGGAAATGTATTATACAGGAAAATGTAAGGCTTTCCTGAGTATAAGTATTCAATATGTTGATAATTTTAGCTCCTGTAGTTTCCAATTTTGGTATTTATAGGAACTATAGTAACTACACCAGAAAAGAAAGCACTGTTAGCTTTTCATTGCCAGAATGAATTAGAATTTATGCTGAGAATGAATCTTTAAATACACAAAATGTCACACCCTTCAAGTTGTACATTACTGATAAAGTCAGAGAGAACATTAGACATAACCTAACTGTTAAACAGGCCTTGTTAGAAAAAGTTGGCATTAGCACATTAGATAGTGGCTATTTAGCTAACACAGTGTGGTTGTGAGTGTGTACATGTGTGTGGGTGACTGTGTGTGTGTGTTGATAATAACCCTTAATTATGTTGTGTAATAGTTTAAATTTGGGAAACAAAACTATAGAAGCAAAAATTGTTGTACTCCCAAAGGCCATTTATTTGAACAAAGGTTTTAAAGAAAATGTCCAACTGCTGCTAATTTCAAACAGTTCACAGTAATATTCATAGTTACTCATATTAAGACATAATTCAATTATTTTTATGATTTAGAGAAAGAGGGGATAAAAGTTAAGTTGAACATTAAAAAGTGAAATATAAAATGGCAGATGCACTGCTGTAATATGAAAAATCAAACTTGTGCATGTTTTTCCTAAAATATATAATAATTTATTTGTTTGTAATAGAAAGAAGTGCTGGTATTTTTTATTTAATTCATTTTCGGGGGACATGTATAGTTTTAACAAAATATTTGTGAGGAACATCTAATCTAACATACTAGTAAGTAATTTAAATTTAGTAAAACTCAGGGATCAAGTATAGTTCATGCAGGTGTGCCATTTTGAAGCTTTGCATTTTCAGTGTAACAAGTCATGAAATTATAAATATTGTGTTACTGTAAAATATGGTTTACATTCTAAGCTGCACAATAGTTTTTTGTATCATTTGAGTGCAGAAGCAAGACATCAACCATTGATTTGAATAATTTTATTTAATCACATATCACAAATGTTTTGATTTGGTGATGAATATACTATCTTCTGGTTCCCATGGTCAGGACTTAAACTGATTATATTATATTAGATTAGATTGTGTTCAGTGAGTTCACAAGTAGCCATGGAGGCTGGTGAACATTGTACATGTCAATTGAAATTTACAAACATGTCAGTAAATATACGGAATGGCATATAAAACACATTACAATATACAGGCACAAAAAACAAAGAATAGGAAAAATGGAGGAACACAAAACTCCTGTAATTATAAAAGGTAGAAGGTGGTGGACCTTTGTAGTTTTAACAGTTATTAGTATGGCTTCTTTCAGAAGGGAAGTAAAATTGTTGATCCCATGGATTATTAACAGATAAAAGACCTTCAATATACTGTGAAGAGAGACCCTGGGCAAAATTGTGTGCATTTTTCATATCCCACAAGTCCCTTCCTTGTCTCTAGTGTCATATAACAGATGTTGAGCTAATTGTTTGTCACTCAGCTGTAGTGGGAGATAAGAAATGCTATTAGAAGTTGACTAATTACACATAACTCTATAAGAGGTCTCTGTTGGGATGACAGGTTTGAAAGTACAAGGTACTAACATAAAATAATATCTGCTCATGATCATCATGAAGGATTGACTTTGAAAGCCTAGCATAGCAGTGCCTATGAGTATGAGCAGTGTATTGTCAAATTTATTGTTTTGTATGAACATGCCTGAAGCTGAATATGTTGACTTGAATAATTTTGTGTTAAGCATATTCAACATGGATACATAAGATGCAATTCCAAGCAAAGGTCTACTCTTCCCTTCTTCGACCAAGGAAAGGTAGCAACTGGGTGGTTTTTTCTCCAAGTTTTTTCATTAGGTGACCACTGAAAATCTTTTTAGGGTCAACAGCATTCTAGCACATTTTTTCCCAGCTGTTCAGGTTATTTCTGGGGTACATTCAGGTATCTTATAATCCTACTGAACATCACTGTCAGACATATTCAGTCTCCCAAGGGTATTGGGAACCACCGCCCTGCCAAGGTCAACCCAATCTGAACAGCTCTCTGAAGGGAAGGGCTCAAATGTGTCCCCTGATGCACTACTTCTAGTAGTGTAAGAAGCACTAAGAGTGCTAGGAGGCCCATAGCATCTGCGATAGATGAGTTACAAGAAAAAATCTTATATAGGATTGTTGACAGGCTAGCAAAGGTTATCTTAGATACCTTCTTGGCCTTCCTCAGACTCTGTCATTGGAAGGGAATGGAAGATCGATTGTTCACAACAGTTAGCTCACTCTACTTCAGTGATAGTTAATGCATTACCTGCTCTTTGTTGCGTGCAACCATCTTCTGTTCACTGCTTCCACACACACATCACTGTGTTAGAAGCATGCACTGTACAAGCCGAACTGTCACAGTATGACAAACTCACTTTCCTGAGACCAATCATTTTGCCCTGTTCAAACTCACTCACATGCTGGTATTGCACCCTCTGACATCGACAAGGTACATTGGCACTTCATTTTCACCTTGTTCAGGTCCTAATGACCTAGTTGTCGATGGACCCTTAAACCCTACACACTCACTCACTCCACCTTGTTTGACAGTTCATCATTGACTACATTGGCACCACACTGACCTTTTTGGACCAGCACAACAGAGCTCTGTTCGGCCTATGTGTACCCTAACCCTCTGCGATCCAGATAACTTATTGCTCACACACTATTCTATGCATCTCTAAGTTTGGCTTTATTCGGAGAATTGTTTCATGGTGTTGTAATTCGTAAACAGTAGTGTGTATTAACATTTTGATATCTTCCAAGTAACAGAGCCAATCTTGCTAAAGATCTGTTTCTAAAAAGAGAATGAATAAAATCATCTTTTGCTATCACAGTTAAAATGATTGTATTTTCAACTGATCTTTAAGCTCTTTTCAATTTTTGTATGTTAATTTGTTGAAGTTATGTGAAAGCTAGGAGAAAAATCCTTTATGTAGCAGCGAACATTGTAATCCTGAGCACTTTGGATTGTCGTTGCAATTTAGAAGTAACTTTAAAATAAATTGTAGTTATCAAATGTTACACCTTGCAGTTTGTTACTATACTTGGCTATTAAGGCACTGGCTAAATCACCCAGTTGTGTTACACGTCTGAAGATTTTCTATTACCACTAGAGTACTGCAAATTAAGGTTCATCTATTAGTTTACATTCAAATTTAACAGTACCAAGTTCTGAATAAATTGATCACCCAGTACAAAGGAAATCAACGAATATTGTGACTTGGTCCAGTTTTTGTGTTTAAATGTCACTTTACTAATGTAAACTAGTTCAATTTTTCACTGTTGCTCCACTTTCTTCAGACTGTAGCACCATAACAAAATTCCCTCTTCTACACATTGGCCCACTTACCCACTGGTTAGTATAAAACAAAACTGCCTCCAGCTCCAATCACTGCAGCTGTCAGAAACTCACTTGTAGAATTCCATTTTATATTGCATCAGAAATTCACTCTCCAATGGACTGTCATACTACATACTCACTTCCTGACTCACAAGAGAGCTATTGGAAATTTCCACAGAATTTCAGAACTTTCAAGAAGCAGGGAGAAGGAAAACTTCCAGAATATTCTTCTCTCTCGTTAGTATTTCTGGGCTTTATGATGAGTGAGAGTGGGTTATCTCTTCCCTCTTTTCTACTGGCTGCCCGCTTGGAGCCGGCCAATTGATAGCTCGGAAGATAGCCGCATCACAATACACACAACTCCTTGCATAGGTATTTTCATAGTTTCTACGGTTGAATGGATACCAGCTCACTGTGGATTGAGTGGTAATGAGAAAGCTGATTTTCTTGCAAAAAAGGGTACCAGCAGTGTACAAAAATCTATAGTTAATCTCCCATTTTATGCAGCTAAAAGATTAGTCAACTCTGAATCCAAAAAAAATTATTGCAAAAGATTACTATGAAAAATCAAAGAATAAAAGATGGGAACGACCAAACATTCAAACAGTAATTCCTGAGTATCCTCGAAAAACATCAGTTGCAACCTTCAGGTTGATTACAGGACATGATTGTCTGGCAAAACATTTAAACAGAATTGGGATATATTCTTCACCACTCTGTCCTCTATGTGATCTGCAAGAGGAAATGGATCGAGACCACCTTCAAATATGCCCGGCCACTTCTAGTGCCCCATCCATCAGTGAAAAATATTGGAGAGCAAGAGGATTAATGACTTCATTGTCAGAAATCCAGCATTATCTAACAACAGTTGAATGGTCATGCTCCCTAATTACCTAATGCATTGACATCATAAATAATTGACAATGCCATGACCCGTTAGACCATTTGGGTTTCACTGGTGGCCTGGGTTCGATACCAGGCTACCACATGTGGAAATTGTGGACAAAGGGCCGTAGGAGTGGGTATCCTCTGTATTCTTCAGCTTCCCCTGCCATTTCATTCCACCAGTGCTCCATCTTCATTCCATGTATTATCAATGCATTATAGCCTTTGGTGCTATAAGTAGTAAAAGCAAGTAAATTGAGACCATGATACTAAATATCTGCAGAGTAAGAAATGTTGGGACTTACAACTTTATTTCTCCAATAGTTACCTTCAGATTTGGTGAATTAAGTGTGCTTTCAACCAGTGTTACACAGTGTAATTCTGATACCATATTGTGCGTCCTGGGCTCATAGCTTTATACTAGTTCTGGTTTATGTTGACAAATTGATTTTGTTGATATTTTGATAGTTAGAAATGCAAGACTGGCACACACATTTGCATTCAACAAGTCATATTTGATCCCTGAAACAACTTAGAAAATTCAAATGCAGTCACACATAGGGTTAGCACCTTTTTTTAGACTGATCCAGTGTGTAAAATACCCTTTCAAAGATACTTTATCAACAGAGAAAAATAGAAACTTTTACATTAATCCCAATAAACAAAGACACAAAATAGTACTAGGCATACCTATATGTATTATTATTTAATGTTCATAAACAGAAACTAATAGTTACATTCTTTTTTCTTTTTCTTTTTTTTTCACCTATTATGCTTTTATTTTCATTGTAGTCCATGCACCCAATTTTCCTCTACTTGAAGGTTTGGGTAGGTGTTAACACCTTATCTTCAATTATTATTCTATTATTACTAATGCCAATTGTATGTGTGTTTGTCATTGTGATTGTGTTGTGTGTTTGCTGTATCTACTTTTCTTAGCACAACCCATTCTTCTTCCACAAAGCTTTCTTCTTTTGTATGTTAATAAGCAGTGCAACTTAGTGACTTGTAGGTTTCGCTGCCATTTTCAGTTTTGAGAGCAATTACAGAAAGGAACATTACTGTGTTTTAGAAAGCATATTGCATTTATTTGTTAAAAACTTGAAATGATACACAGTTAATAAATAATTATTATGCTTAATTCAATGGAGAAATCTGAGAAAGGAGGTGGGATTTTATGGAGAGAGGTGGGAAAAAAAAAGAATGTTTAAGTGATATGTATGCATAATATATACCCTCTGTGTCTACATGGAGTTAATGTATAAACAGTTAAATGGCATTACAGTGGTAGGGGAATTGCTCATATTTCATATCACAACTGTGAGCAAAAAAAATTTATTTGTAGGATAAATAGTAGGTTAGAATGCAGTCTGTGTTCCATATAATTAAACAATACCTTTTAAATTATTAATCCTGTATGTCTATTTAAATATTTTAATAAGTTAGCTTCCAGGTTTACACATTTCATGATAAGGCAGCCCAGAATGATTTGCTGCAACTGATTAATATTTGTTCATACTGCTTTAGACCGCCTCTGTAGTGCAGTAGGTAGTGTGCTTTCCTTTGGTGCTGAGAACTCAGGTTTGCTCCCCAGTACCAGCATGGGGATTTTTTCCCACAGGGAGGTCTGGCATGGGGAACACTCAGCCTTGTTAGATCCTGGAGGGACCAATTGAGGAGCTACTTGATGAAGTAGTGGCTCCAGGTCGAGAAGGCTGCATAACTGGCTAGGAGGGCTTGGGACGCTGACCATGTACCACCACCCTATTGCACCCTATTAAGTATTGCACCGCACCAATGACGCCGGTAGTGGCCAGAGGTGGGAGATGCAGCGGTTGGGTGGCAAGCCTTGGACCTCTGTGGGCTGTTGTGCTGGGGTTTTCATACTGCTTTAACATTTCAAATATGTCCTTTTCTGTTTTAGTTACATTTATCTTTCTAATGTAACTTTAATGCACATAGGACAGTAGATACTAAAGTGCTGCAAAACTCTCAGTAACCGCTCCTGACTGCCCTGTTGAAGACAAAAACAGAGTTCACAGACATGGATAGCCAAGATTAAGTCATGGACTCATGATTGGGAGGTGTTTCAAATCCTACGAGGACTGTCCTCATTAAATGAGGTTTTTTTCTGGGTTTTCCTCGGTCATAGCTGGCAAATGCTGGGGAAGTAGCCTATACATATGCCTGGAACATATCCTTTCCAAATTTCCTTTGCCAATTATTTCATTTTATGCAGAGTCAGTGTCCATTGCCAATGGCTCCTTGTTGGTCTGGGTGGCTCAGCTGTTTAGATGCTGACCTACCGATTCCAAGGTCATGGGTTCAAATCTGGCCCAGATTACTTAAAAACAACAGCTCCACGTCAGTAGATTTACTGGCATGTAAAAGAATTCCTGCAGGACAAAATTCCAGCACACCGGCAGTGCTGATGGATCCTGGCAATTAACACTATCGTTAAACAACAAAATATTATTGTCAATGGCTCCTTATGTAGTAAGAACATCACAGGTGCAAAAAAGTGCTTGCTTATGCTGGAAATATTGACTTTCTGCTCTCGAACAAGCAGCATATCTCGTAAAAATGTTCTCACTCATTCGCCTAAGCTCAGCAACACTCATACACTAGAGGAACTCTGTGATAAAATTGTGCAAGAAATCACAATTCCTACTGCTGAGCTTATGCAAGTGAGCAACAACATTTTTATTAGATATGTTGCTTGTTTGAGAGCAGAAAAAGATTTCCAGCTTGTACAGTAAGGTAAGGATTTTACTGCTCCTCTGAAGGCACAATTTTCTCAGCAACTCTCCGTTCTGTTGTGTGCTATACACAGTGTATAAACCATGTGTAGAAACACTCATTTAGAAGGGAAAACATAAGAACACAAACTAGATAAAATTTGGGAGTCCATCACGGTAAACAATTATCTAAATCCAGGCTCAGTTTAAAGATTTACATTATCTAAATCAGGCATGAGTAAAATCAGCTCAACTGGACCACTGCCTTGAAACACATTACCCCACTCCACCTGCCAACCCTTCCCTTCCCTTCACTGCTGTTCAGATTCCGACATGTCTCATTCAGTGGCGAGTATGGCTATTTCATGAAGAATGGCAGAGAGAATTTTGTAGGTTACAAAAATGGGAAAGTGAATCTCCGGCGCTGACGTTTCTCAGCTGTGATGAGTTGGAGGGAGAAGGTTAACATTGCCAATGTGCAGTAATGAGTTTCAGAAAATGGATCCTCAAGATTATCTTAACAATGAAAGTATACAATATTTATCAAGTTTAAAATATTGAAATACAGATTTCAGTTATATTTTCATGCAATACGTTCATTACACCACTGTTCTGTTTGAGTATTATCTTTACATCTGTATGGGCAGTAGATACTACTTTTGGCAATACTGGAAGGAAGTAACGCACCAGATGTTAAAACTTTTTACTAGCACCAATCAGCAGTCTTACTGCTAGGCATGGCTTCCAAATCTAGCACTGTGTTGCACACTCCGTTGTACAAGGACCACATGGTTTCAATTGCTTTGGCGTTTGTGCAGGGTTTTTTAGGGTAGGTAAATGTTATAACAATTGTCTCCATATTCTACTATTCTGTGATAATTTATATACACACTGTCCATGTAAATTTACGAAGTAGCGATGTGATCTGCAGATGTATGAAATGTTTCAAATACCCTGTTTGAAATTCCCACTAAAGAACTGCAACACCGCATTACAAGGCCCTGAGAAATATTAGAGCTATAGATCCACTGGCCGTACAATAGTTGTTTCCAGTGTTCCCCATATGGTCTACCATGACTATCAGGGGAAACTTTTCCAAGTAATGACTGGACCCATATACTAGCTGGAAACACCCAGTGGTGTTCATTATCTTCAATATTAGGATGACAAACAGCTGTTGGAATTACAGGGCCTGCAGCATTTACCACAGATTCAGAAACATAGTGGACCTTGGAATATTTCAGATGAGATATTCTTGATTGAAGGTTTAGATAGGAACAACTTAAAATTGCCACTTTATACCCCAGAGTTGAGTCACAGACCGACAGTATGATTTCTATTATTCTACAGACTGAAGGCTAAGGACTCTGATTCATGACATACCTCACTATCTGGATACTTAATGTTCTGATGATGAATATAGGATTTGTTGGCTACCTTATTCTTCTAGAAAGGGATGTTCAAAAATTGCCTATCTACAGCAGTGTCACATTCATGTTAGAAAGCATGTTATGATGCAAGATGTCGAATAACAACAAAACATCTGCTGTGCAATAACAATAGTCAACATTTTAAAAAGCATTTCCAGGACCAAAGCACAATGTTAAGCACTTACCACTCCATTATTGTTAAAATTATATGGCTTAAGCATTCGGTGAGTGCACTACTGACCCAGTTGTTAGCATTAGAAACCTATTGCAGATAAAATATAATCAATTTCCCTAGTCAGTACAACTGCATCTGTATAGAGTTACACTTTTCAGAAATGCAACCAGCAGTGTGTAGCTTGTTAAATTCATTCAAAATTAATTAGAAATGTCACCAAATGTTTTAGCTTTAAAAGGATTAAATGGTTGGCTTGATACAGGAACTACCTGAGCAATCTCAAATTAGGTGAGCCAGATTTCTTAACTGTTTGAGTGTATAGAGGAGGAAGCATCTCTTAAGGCAGTGTAATATCTTTATATGCTTTGCTTAAAGTGCGTGTGGATTGGAATGGGGCACAGTCATACTTCAAACTTAATAGCACATGTTGCTGCATATTTGCCTGATATTTTTCCTCTTCTCTTGCTTAATTCTAAATGCCTTTTGTTGTGAATTATGCTGTGCATATGTTTTACTCTTTGCTAGCAGGATACAGGAATGTCTCTTATCTAAACCGTATTATAATGCTTAATCCCAATTAACAATTGTGGTACTAATTATTATTTACTTTGGGTACAGTAGCAGGGAAATAATGTAATTTTGTATTATTACTCATAATTTTATTTACTTAACACATATCTAAAGAAGACCACCTCCGTAGCACGCTTGCCTCTGTCGCAGAGCACCCGGGTTTGATCCCCGGTACCAGCATGAGGATTTTTCCCCCACTGGGAGGTCTGGCACGGAGTGCATTCAGCATCATTAGGTCCCAGGGGGGACCAATTGAGGAGTTACTTGATGCAGAAGTAGCTGCCCCAGGTCACAAAGGCTGCATAACTGGCCGGGAGGGCTCTGGGCACTGACCACGTCCCATCCTCCAGTACTGCACCCTACCAGTGACACCTATAGTGGGCAGAGGTGGGGGATGCAGTGGCTGGGTGGCAAGCCTTGGCCCTTCCTGGGCTGTTGCACTAGGGGTTTAGTTTTATATCTAAGGAAACATAGGAAGGAAAAGAAAAAAAAAAATATGTGATACGTAATGTACACAACTTATTCTATCCTTATTTGTTCATGGATACACTATTTATTTTACTATTCATATAAAACATTTTCCCTCTCTGCTTTATAAACCTTTAAAAATGTTTGTATGATTTTAACTTAGGTAATAGAGACTTGGCTGTATTTACAGGTGGAACAAAACTCAGCTGTTTATGCAGTACAATGAGATTCAGCAGCCATGCTCTTAACAGCACCTGGGTCATGGTTGTGTGCTGCTTTCTTGCTGACACTTTTCCGTATGCATTGAAGCAAATATGATGAATAGACAAGGTCAACTAGAATCATTATTATTTCACAAATCGCATAGTGAATGGCCTTTACATCGCTTACCTTTTCAAAGATGATTTTAAGAATGTCCTCCTTGTGCTCAAATACAGGCATTGTAGCACCTCAGCTCAACAAATTGTCATAAACGTTTTGCAATTATTCTTGGGATATGTTGCTTATTTCTCCCCACATATTTTTTGGGGTTGTTGTAATGCTCAGGAGTTAGACATATCCACTTTGCCTTTCACATTGCTTCATAAGCAAAAATTGCAAGATGTGAGGTCTGGGGATTGAGCAGTCCAAATCCCTAAGTTGATTACTCTTGTCACCAAAGATGTCAGAAATTGCATCCAAAGAAATGCGAGTTGTATAGGCTACAGCCTTGTCTTGTTGAAATATACCATAATTTGAGTAATTCTGTTACTGTGCTGAGCCATAACCAACTCCTGTTTGCTGTGCTAACTTTGTGCAGGACTTTTGTGGCTAACGTTCTAATCGGACAGTAATATAATTTTTTTTGGGTGGGGAGGGGGGGGGGGGGGCAGTGCTATGGCTGAGTGGTTAGACCACTCGTCTCTCATCAAAGCAGTCTGGGTTCCATCCCAGGTGACTGCATATAGGATTTGTAGTGGACAAAGTGGTGCAGGGGCAGCCTTCCTCCAGCTTCTCTGGTTTCACCGCTATCTCATTTCACCGGTGCCCCATCTTCATTCCATATATCACCATTGTCACCACCTGCCAAAAAAATTAATACGTTTATTGACTGTTGAAACATGACTTCTTAAATTTTTTATGGTAACCCTGATGTCTACTTTCTTAATATCTTGACTGTTTTGTGAACTGCACTTCTGTTAGGTGCATGAATATCAGTAAAGGTTCCCAAAATGTTCTATGACAGAGGAAGATTCATATTTAATAAAGCTGCAACAAATAAAAACTTGTTCTATAATAAGCTGGACCATGACTGGACTAACTTAGGACTGGACTTGAGAGTGTTGGCACAAAAAGCATATCGTCACTGGCTGTAAATGTTTGAGCAGCAATCTCCATGGAATTGGCCTATCCACAACACCAAATTACTCTGTTTACAGGAGCAGAGAACCATGAATATAGAACAGCTAAAATCATGCCAAGCTTTGAACATGGTCCAGACAGCTATTGCCTTGTGCACACTAGATGATTTGCTAGGGTATATAAATATTAATCAGATAAGCAAAATTCATTTGCATGTTTCGGGTGTCTTGTCACATCTCAGGGTTAGTGTGTCAGCATGGAAAGCAGTGCTTAGAGTCCTGGTTGTGGCATAGAATTTTTCAAATATAATTAAACTTTCCAGGCATAGCCTGCATATCATAGTCTGAATACACATAAATTTGTTGGTTCTTATTAGGAGCAGGATTTGTGGATGTCGGATAAGGGTAATTGGAATGAGTGTTTTTTGCTTGAAACTGAATGGCAATGGATAGAGCATGAGGTAGATTTCTCTTCTTTCTTTCTTCCTTCCCCCAGCTGTGGTATTCTTTCTCGCATGATGAGCATGTAAATGCTACACTAGTTACTGGTGGAACAATATTGGTTTTAGATAATTCAGAAAAAGATGTACTGCACTCATCAACTCTTGAATATACTTCATCTACATATTTCCCAGGTTTAAAAGTTTATAAACATGTGCCATTCCTCCATGGTATAATTTAAATGCAAACACAGAAAACAAAAAGCAATGAAAATCAAAACCTTTGAATTGCAGCCATCTTATTGATCCTGAACCATCTGATGCACTTTCCTATAATTGGCTCATGTCAGTCTTTTCAAATATAAACTATGCCTAATGCATACCTGCCAACTTTTATTGTTTTATTGTTTACCAATAAAATGTATGGAAGTGGTGATTTAGTCTTTGCAGCAAAGAAGGCATTTTTACAGCTTTGTGGCAGATTTCAAGTGTTGCAGAGTTTCATCGTTGGCATGACAAAACATTACATTCTGTTGGATTATATTGTCTCTTAAGATTTTACTGTATGTACCACTGCTATACAGCACTATGATAGGTCAGAGCTTACTTGTACATTTATCCTTCATCAACATCTTGATCCCCTTCATCAGGCTCCAAAATGCATAGTGGATTAAAAATTTGATTGCACCACTATTGACCTCCAGTTATCAGCAGTAAATAGGTGCAAATATTCAGTAATGGATGTGAATTGTAAGGTCAACCCATCCTGTAAATTCTTCATCTTATTCGCATTCTATAGCTCAGAATATAAATTTCCCATTTTTCTTGTGACATTTATGACAATATATGAGGTATAAAATATAGGTATAAATCTGTGTATAGCCTAGGAGGTGATACACCTTGCTTTAATACATGTTTATTGTGGTGCCAGAGGAGTTTCAACTTGTGTGACAGAAAGAAGCAATCCTATGAGATCTTCAAAACAAAGTTCCCATTTATTTTACATGGAATTTTTGTACATTTACAACACTGAATATTTTATGTATTCTAAATTTCATATCATTACAAAATTATTGCACTTCACTGGCCAATGAAAAGTTTTAAGGTTTTCAATTTCAGGAAGCTAGCAAGTATGCTATTTTAAATCTTATATCTTTAGGGAAAACGCAGCAATGTTATGTTCATCTATATGTAGCATTTGGAGCATTTATTACTTTAACTTTGCTTACTACACCAGAACTTACTGTATAACATGTTCTGAAGACTTGTCTCCAAGAAAACATAGATACGCAGTACTTTCAGATTAGTTAACATTCCTATGAACACAAAAGAATACAACAAAGGGAGCTATAAAATAGTGGAAATAGTATAGAAAAATGACTTCATCAAAGATATCATAGATGAGAAGATATTCAAAAGCAAGAAACAAATAAAGAAAATCAACCCAAGAACCATAAAAGAAGCAAAAGTCTAAAAAAAAACACATTCTATCCATGTGCTTTTCAGAAGTTTACCAAAATATTCAAAACACACAATATATAATCCAAGTCCCAGTTAACAAGCATTACTTAAGCAGCATACTCGGGAGTAACACAAAGGACAAAATTTGGGGGAGGGGACTTCTAATTTTTATGAAATTGAGATTGAAAAAAAAAATATAAACAGGGAAAGACAATGGGGAACATTGATGCAAGATTTAAGAATGCATAAGAAATGTGAAGTATAAACAAATGGAAAAATCTTTGGCTGCAGAGCATTTTTGGTCCACAGATCATCAGCTGTAAGAAAAACCTAAGCTAAAGCCCCTTAAAGAACCAGCAGAACTCTGTTGGGGGAAAAAATATTATTTTTTCTGATTTATGTCCTGCCTTTAACTTCAGTGGTTATATCAGCTGCCTTTTCTTTGAAACATGTTACCTTGTACAGAGTGAGTTTTGGATTTTCTGTACATTCATATTTCAGACTGGTGAGGAAAGGGAATAAAGAAAAATTTTACTGGAAATCGAACCCAAGACCCCTTGCACATCAGGCAGGTGCTCCACAAACTGAGCTACGGGACCAGCTAAATATAATTTAATATAATATAACACAGTGCAACAATGAAATTTGCCTCGGAACAAAAATATGTGATTACTGTGTAGCTCAGTACACAGATTATGATAGTGAAAACTATTTTTAGCTATCACCTAAACTTTTCTCTAGAGATGCAATTTTATCTGTGCAAGACTGCATGATTTTTGCTGTCGCGGCACTTATTACATTCTGTTTATTTTATCACCACTGCATAATGAAGTGGTATAGAAGTTTGGTGCAGGTAAAGTAGAGTAGCACTTGCGTCAGTCAGTAGCTAGTGAGATCATACAGTATATTTTAGAAGTGTGTGTGAATATCCTAACATGAATAATATTGTTAGTGCATGTTTGAGTAGTTTTCCTGCTCAGCGATGTCTAGGAAGTATATTAATTCACCAAACCTTTTCTGTGACATGTGTGGTGAGTTTACAATAAAATTCCAAAGGTATTGCATTTCTCCACTTGTCAAAAAGACATGCCAGTCAAAGGTAGATGAGGGTAAGTGATGGGCACACAGAACTGTTCCTCACATTGCTCTCACTATTTAAGACGCTGGTTTCATAGAATTTGCCCATCTCTGCCATTTGGTGTGCCAGGTATAGGGAACCTAGAGATCACATTTCAGATGTCAGGTAAATCAAAACACTCAGTTTCTTATCCAAATTTGGAATCTGCAATGCACCCAATTCTGTATTCTGATTCTCTCTCAGTTCCAAAACTGCCAGTGGAATGGACACTGGAAGATGAAGCAGACGATAGAGACAATACAACAGATCACAAAGATCAATGGTTACATGCCATCCATATCACAGCCATTATCACATTGTTACTGGATCTCATCTTCAAGAAAAAAACTTGCTACAACCAAACGCCAGTATATCATTCCATAGATGACCACTTGACCTATCCACTTTTTTCCCCACTGAGAGAGGTGTTGGCATATTGTAATGCCATAGATGGATTGTGCCACTTGGACAACAGAGCAAGGAAAGACCGTTATGTAGTCAAGCAGTGGCTTTTACAAGAAAGAAAGAAATGGTGAAAGAAATGTTATGTGAACCCCTTGTTAACACGGACAGTGTGCTGTTACCATAGCTGTATCTGAAATTGGGTTTTATGAAGACCTTTGTGAAAGCAATGTACAAAGATGGATGGGGTTTTCAATATTTAGAAAATGCAGCTGGCTTGCCTTAAAAAATGTGTGCAACCATTTCTTTGGAAATGATAGGTCTGAGAATCACAGGAACTGACAGAACACGTGCTGCTATGGGGTGCAACATGTCCTTGAAATTACATTTCCTTCATTCCCATTTGGATTTTTACTGCCTAATTTTGAGGATCTGAGTGATGAACATGTTGAGAGATATAGTTGCCATGGAAGGACGATATAAGGGAAAACCTACATGCAGATTATGCTGGATGTTGTTACAAGAAGTTTCACCTTGCATCCACAAACGGAAAGTTTATAGGAAAAGTTTCTAAATTATGAGTATATTGTATGCTTTATTCAGCATTATCACTTTTTTGGGTGGTTGGGGGTGGGGGGTTTGGAATACAAAAATTATTTTATTATATGATCTGTATTTTATGTATTTTATTCAGCAACAGGCTTCTCATCTACTGTAATGTCATTTCCAAGTCTCTTTAAAGTTGCCAGTTTGTATTTTTGTTGACTAAACATACATTGTCACTTATATGAAATGTAGGCCAAGTATTTCATGTGTTCTTTGCCACAAAAGTTGGTACATGATGGAACTTTTGTGATCTCATTTTCGTAATTGGCATATGTGAATTGGTGAACACCTGCTTTCATCTCATGGCAAAACTAAGTTCAAATTTGTTCACTTTGTAATTAATTAAACTGGCTGAAATTGGAACACAGTCAAGCGACTCAAAGTTACTCAAAATCATAATTTGTTACTCTGTATGAAAAGGAACTCATTGTGCAGTATGTCCATCCAAAATATCATCTAGAAGCTGCAGTAGAAAGTGCAGCTGAGAATGGAGACAACAGACACCAGAACGTGTTCCAAGTTCTGGTGTAAAAAGTGAAGCGTAATAAAGGCTACAAATTTTACACTTTGAAGGAAATTAACAAATTTTGAAGCTATTGCTTCATTCAAAGAATACCTCTGAGAAAATATACCTCTCAAAAAGAAAAAAAGATATCATAGTATGAGAATTATATGCCTGAAGAAACTTAGGAGTCATGTGATGTGTATTTTTCTTGTCCATCATGGTAGGTGAAAAGGATTCTTGCTTAAAGTACAGTTTTCTTTCTAGGAAGCAACATTGAACCTTTCCTCTTTGAACATTATATATAATTATCTTATTCTCCATAAAGATATGTGATTTACAAAAATCATAAAATATGGGGCATATTTTTAAAGTATCAATAATTTTTTTCAAAGTAACGGAACATTATTTTTCAAACATTTTATTATAATTCATAACCTTATACCTTTCACTACTTCTACACTTAGTTACCACTCTTATTTAGCCATTTATCATAAGGGGAAAGCAGTTTTTATGAGCCTTTGTCAAGCTATGATGCTGCCTGTGATAAAAGCAAAGTCCGCACTTCTTTTTTAACATCATCCTGGTTCAAATGCTTTCCAGCAAGGAGTTTCTTCAGATGATAGAAACACCTTGGTGCCAAATCGGACTAGGGAAGATTGTCAAATTTTTCACAAACAAATTATGCGATCAGATCTTGGGTTTCTGGGGTTACGCTGTGTGTGGCCAGGCATTGTCACTCATTGTTTCTCCACAAACCCCCACACAATTTGGGATGAATGTTTACTAATATAACATTTCTCGTATTTAAAAAACGAATCACTGATTTGACTTCACAGTCAGCGGGTCGTTCCACTGTTTTGAACATTTCAAAATGCTCAAAGAATAGGAAAAGGCAAAGTAACAGTCGCTTATAGCTGTGTCTGTCTTCCTAATGAATGAAGGAAGAGATCACATATGCTTAAAGTCTCGATTGCAGCACTGCAGCAGCAGAATATTTAAATGGTACTCGGTTTAAAAACACGCCCTGTATGTGTGTACCTTTTTCAAAGTAATGTATATATTATAAATAATTCAATATCTTCCAAGGGCAATATGAAGATTTTAAGAAAATCTCCCAATTTAAGCAAAATATTCAATATTTTTTTATGGTCTAAAACTTTTATATACATTTGTATAACTAAGAAACAAATGAAATACAGTTTATTCACATTTTATCTGACTTTAGAGCACATTAATATTTTTTGCCAAAGGGGCCTATTGTAGAGGACTCCCATATGTCTTAATTTTTTTTCTTTCTTATTTCCTCTACAAAAATTATTGTTATGATCTCAAAAATGAGTATGATGTGGTTTCCCAGCTAGTTTACATTTAAAACATGATACATTTTATGGTTCTGTTGCAAGCAGATTTACTGAAGAGTATAACGCATAGTGCAGCCTAAAATGTATTTACATAAGAAGCAGTTGTAAAATCTTGTGCCAAGCAGAAAAACATTTAAGTTGCACTAATAAGCAGCAGGTCATTTATTGGAGTACGAATATCAGCCTTTTAGGATGGAGGGAAACAGGATAATGCTTTAAGCTTTTGTGGGTTTTGTGCTTGGTAAGGAGATGACTTTATTGAAATGTTTATACAGGAGTTTGTTTCCCAACTTTCTTAGACCACTGGTTTGGAATTTATCTAGCTCACATAAAGTGGTTTTCATGTGGCATGTGTGATTTCTCTCTATTGTTTCTTATGAGTATGGGATTGTATGCTCTTACACTAGTGCTTGGTAGTGCTTTATTGTAGAATGCATTGCATGTTTCATTTAAAACTAGTATAAGAAGGTATTGCAACATTTTTTTGCCAGGTGATGTATTAAATTACAGACACAATCCATAGCTCATATCATTGCAATGGAAATTTGTGTTTGCTTCAGTCATATAATTGTTGAAATTGAGAGGTAATCCAGTGCTGCTGGATGTAGTACCAGTATAAAATGTATATTTTTGTTACAGTTTTAGGTTATTTTATACATAATGAAACATTTATATGGAGCCATACGTATTTTCCCCCCTATCTTATATTGTGAATTGCTCTCTTAGCTTAAATTTTGAATTGTTTAGCCAAGAAGTAAAATTTTTAATTTCTTTTGCCAGATGTAACATTTGCCAGATTAAGATGTATGTTAATAGTTGTATTGCCTTTAAAGCATTACAAGAAACACTTCAACAAGAAATGAAGCAGAAAAATGCATGCTGCAAGTATGGTATGTGACATGGTGGAGGACCTGTGGTAGATGTGAGAGAGAGCTGATACAAAATTGGAATAATAGTATGCCATAAAAGAGTGATTTCAACAGTTACGTATGGTTCTAATAATTTTCAGAAGCTTTTAAAGAACTTGTTTTTCAAGAAATTTTGCTCATTAATATGTTATAAGTTTATTGAATATGCATTTAAACATATGTAATCATCATTGAAATTTCTATCTGATCTTATTTGTGATAATTTTCATTTGATTTTACTTAATGTTTGATTGTTTTTGTAAAATTTAAGTATTTAATTTGTGCATTATTTACAATCCTAATATGTTTTACGGTACAATAGGATTAGTTTTTATGTAGACTAATAAATATATATCTGTAAATTTAAGAGGTAGAAGTGGAACTTAAAAATTCAATACCACAACTGGGATTTGAACCACAGACCTTCTGCTTACCGGGCGGCTGCTCTACCACTGAGCCCGGTAAGCGGAAGGTCTGTGGTTCAAATTCCAGTTGTGGCATTGAATTTTTAAGTTCCAGTTCTACCTCTTAAACTTTGCCCACACACGGCTTGTGTGTTTAAAAACACCAACATTGAGTTTGTTGGCATAGTTGCTAAGAGCATAACTTTCTGATCACAACACACTTCCTGTTTTGGAATTGAGGCAGACAAACTTACTCAATTGTTGCAGCAACATTGCCAGTGAGAATTTGAGCATCTCATGCTTTTCTGTTCACTCTTTCTTTCATTGTTCTCCTGCCCCTTGTCAGCTAAGCCAGGTTTTGGTTTAGCAGAGTGCTACTGTACTTGCTGAAACAAGTCTGAAAGGAATGAAAAATGTATTGTTCAATGTCAGCGTTTTAGAGTAGGTTACAAAAATATCCAGCCAATAAATTACAATTTGTGTTGTGCTTTTTATCTATTCTTTTAACTGATTGCTTGTCATCACCAAAGCTACAATAGTCATCCTACTGTGTGCATAGGGGTGTTCTGCTCAGGACTGATGGCTTGCCTCTCGGTCCAGGCATATACACTATAACTGAGACTCCCAAGCTTGATGCAGTTCTAAATATTTTGGTTTTAGTCATCACTATTTCAGCAGAAGAACTAAAAAAATCATTATTTTCACAATGCAAGATGCTACAACATATGAAGTGGTATATCACTGATGAGCATTTTGTGTTAGGGTATTATGTACAGAGCTTGTAACAAATGCTTCATGAGGGAAATATTCTAGTATTTGAAAAAATCAGCAATTCTTGGCATTTGCTAGACTATTGTTTCATTTAAATACAAAATAATTTAACAAAGAGATAATAAGTATGCATTATGTTTTATTCTACTTAAACATAAAATTGTACATCTTGACCATTTAGTTCGGTTTAGCAGTTTATTCATTGTACATAATTGATTTGAATAAATGAAGCTGTGTGCTCTTTCACCATGGTATTAATGAAAAAATAGCATTTTGAGCACTTTTCTTTTCAGCTATTAAAATTACATCTCTAAAGGAATTCCACATGCATGTATCAAAATTATCAAGTTAGGGCATGTTTGATTGAGCATGTAAATTACTTTTAGCTTCCACCTGGCAAAAATCTGGAAACAAGTAAGAATGTAGAATGGAATAGATTATTAAAATACTTTTTGTTTGGATTGCTTGGCACTGGAAAATGAACCCATATTTATTAATGATGTGCACCCTAAGACAAAAGAAACAAAAGAAAACAAGTAAAAAGAGCAGTAGCCAGAGAGTGAAGTCAATTTGGAAAACATTGGAAAGCTTTGCTGACACATAAATAGCACACAATGCTGCCCTGTGTTCATTTTCAAGATATGAATAAAACAGGAAAATTGGACCATACTGGTAATGTTCTGTGATGGGAAGCGATCAAATGCACATTTGGTTATTAGGGCTAACTCGGTATAGAATCTCTGTGTTTTACTTTGTTACTAATAAATAATAATGATATTATTTTGGTTTGGGAATAAAGTGCACATTTAAAATACTGCAAATGCACCAACAGTAATCAATTTGAGGCTTTGGATTCAGTGTTAAGACAAGAAACATTTCAGATCAATTTTAACAGAAAATAAGTTGGATGAAATCAGTGCCAGTTTAGAGCGACTGCCTCAAAAATCGTAAATAAACCACCACAACAAATTAATATGAACACAGTTGACATTGGGCTTCAGAAAAGTTATGAGATCGCCTGAAACACTGTGCAAAATTGGAGTGTGGTATGTTATAAGTGCTGGAGAAATAGTAGAACCTATTTTGTTTAATGAAACAATGAGAGATTTGCTGCCTGTTTGTGAGGTAAGGATTTTAGTGTGCCTCTGCCGGTACCATTTCACTGGCAACTTATCTCGCACAGTGCAGAAAGCCCTCGAATGGGTTACCATAAAGTTCAATGACCCTACACTTGATTTTAGAGCACATATGACATTGAACTCAGTATTACAGTAATGGCAAAATGAAGCTAAAAGCTTGTGAACAGGGATGCCATTGTGAAGCCAGGTAAAACTTAAATTAGTCCACTGACTTTTTTTTGTCTTATGGTGTACAAGAAGGAATAGCATAATAAACAACTCTGGTCTATAGAAATTAATAAAAACTATAAATATATTTTGCTGTGATGTCAAAAAATACAACTTGTTTAAAAATGAAAGAGCAGATTTTAATTTTGTGTTAAGGAAATACTATCCAAGATAGAAACACATTTTGCATGTCACTGGATAGAGGAAGGTTCAGTGTTTTATAATAGCCTCTATACACTCAACAGGAGTACCACTTGTTGCATGAAAACATAGAGACAGTACTCCATTTTATCCCATACACATACTAACTGTTTCATGTTTATTGAATTGACAGCTGCAACAATCTGTTATCTCAGATCCTGTAGGGTAGTTCCCATAGGTGGGACAAACACTATCTTTGATGTATCCCCACTGATAAAAATTGCAGGGCATAAGGTCTGGTGGTCTTGGAGACCAAAAGCTTGCATTTGAACAGTGGACTAAGGTCTTGCAAATTCCAACACACAAAAATGCTTTTTCCTGTGGTGTAGTTGCCCTGTTGCTATAAAAAAAAACAACAGCGCAGCTGCAACCAAACTTTAAACCTTCCTCTATGCAGTGACACCAGCAATGTGTGTTTCTATAATAGTTTTTCCGTAATACAAAATTGAAATCTGCTCTTTCATTTTTAAACATGCTGCACATTTGTTTTTCATTTATTTATGTACAATGTTTGCATAATTTTGTTAATAGCAATAACCTCTGATTACTATACCAGTGCTGCTCCTGAGGTAGCTGATTTGACATGAAATTTCAAATGAAGTGCATAGGTTGAGCCTACTGGTGCTAAGTAATATGTTTTGCTATGTTGACAGAGCTGATCCCAAGGCCGGCTCGTTCCTGTGAGGATCCCCCACTGTATCTGCGACTGCGCATGGGAAAACCAATAAACAAGAAGATACCAAAATCTACTCCTATTATGTCATATGGCAAAAAGAAAATGAGGCCTGAATATTGGTTCAGCGTACCTCGCAACCGGTGAGCTTAAACATTTCTTATCTTTCCTTTCTTCTACCACTTTAGAAGATTCTTTCCCAAACATATATCCATCTCTGTAAAGCTCCTACTCTATATAATACAGATTCTTTTTTTCCATTTTCAAGGTTTTAAAACTAGTAAATTCTTGGTAAAAAATTGTTGGAAATTTGTGCACGCTGAAGCACTGACTGCCCACACTGGATAATTCATTGAGGTGTCACCTTGGTGCTTTATTCTGGGACACATTTTTAATGAGTGTTGTTTTTTACATATGATATTTAGGCTAATGTGGAAAGGTAGAATCAGACTGAAAAATTCAATACAGCAACCCAGATTTCAACCTTGGATCTCCAGCTTACCATGTTCCTGCTTTAACCAAGGGAATTACTATGGCAAAATCCTGGTTAAATAAAGCTCTCCAACTGATTTCTATTTTTTTCCCCAGGTAAACCATAATGCCTTCTTAAATCCACTTTGGCATAACATGCCTCAGTGGTAGCTTATAATCTCATAACTACTTCAATTAGTATTGATTAACCTAATAGTGGTAATTTTTAAAGCTCAGGACTTGTTTAATTTCATAAATGTCCCTACTTTCTGAAGAGGAACTGTTTGCTCCAAATTATTTCTTCACATTCCAAAATGCAATGTCAGATATTATCCATATCTTCATATGTTGAGTATTTCCTCTATAGATCCATTCTTTATGCAACTTCAGACATATTGAACCTATTCCAAATCATGTCAGTCCTTCTCTCACTGTTTCATTATAAATTTCAGTATATTTTTCTCTGCCCCAAACATTTTTTGATGTTGTTTTTAAAGATTCTAACTCAATTCCTACTTTTCTATAATCTAGATTCTTGTTTTCATATTATGACAAAAGTCCTGTCCAGTTATTCATTTTCTTCTAAACTTTTGCACAAGTACACAATTCTCTTTTGCTGACATTAATGCTGACATTAACACAGTTTACAGTCCTTCGTGATATTACAACTCACAGCTGTTTCCATGGGCATCCCTAGGGCAGGGGTGGGGGGCAAGGGGGGGGCTGTGGCCCCTCCTCGGAAATGAATGAACTTAATGTGCAATCAATTACTGACTATTAAATTATTTTAATTTTAATGTAAAGAAAAACTTTTATTCAGCACAAAGTAATACAGTTATTTGCAACAAATACTATAACTTTTGAGAACCAAATAATGAATTAATAATTGCAAACTTCCAACATGCGCCCCCGCCCCCCAGAAAAAAGTCTGCTGATGACCATAGCTGTTTCCTTCCACATCCATTTTTGTGTTTTTCGGTTTTCTCTCTCTCACAAAAATGAACCCTCGTGATACAAACACTCATTAACTGCTTCGCTATCTTCCTTCATGATGGGCCAGTTCTCTCATGACTGTACACATGCAGCTGACAAACACACACACAAACAAAAAACTGCCTGCGCTCATGCGCTCCGTAAGTTATACTGGCAATGACAATGGCAGATCTTTCTCAAAGGATACCTTTACTGGAACTTCTCGGCAGCCAGAAGATCCATGAAGAACCTACTATCTATTCATTCTAAGGTTGATCCGCGCAAAACTGAGCCCAGGTGGCCAGTTCACAGTTATAATGTATCCTTCCACCATTCGCGCCAGAAATACTGTCACAACCATGTGGTGAGTGCATGTGAAACGTAACAGAAAGGATACGATCCCTTATTCCGTCAATTTAAGGAGTGACTAACATGTAACTAGAGACGATAAGATTGATAGTCACAACAAAATAAACGATGCACATGTCATAATTATTGCTTTTCTTTGCGAGCACTGTTTATACTGGTACTCGAAAAACCGGTGAACTCAGAAGTTAATTTCGCTACTTCTTTGACGGGAACAGTTGGATATTTCTCAAACAACTTATAATACACGTTAAGCACTATTGTTTTTTCACCGCTAGTCAATGTTTTCCCACGTTATGCTTTGCATAAGTCGACGAAGACGCAAGAGCAAATTCACCGCGGCCGTCCACCATGATTCTAAATAGAAACTGCTGACTGTAAACAATACTCAGATATCAGGTAATTCCACGAGTTGCATGTTGGAACTTGTAGCTCTGTTTATCAGTATACATCAGCGTTAATTAACCTCTTAGGTATTTGTGTAGAATATTACATCATTTAACGATAAATTCATTCTAAAACTCAGATTACTAGGATGGGACTACTTCCCTGCAAGCATTGCTACCGTGTTGTACCACAGTGCACTGGTCACATGGGTTTGTTTTGACGCGGACAAACCTAAGACTGAACCTAGTATAGAAAACCCTTTGTAATGCCGCACTGATTGTTGTCACATTTGCTCGTGTGAGTGTTGTGGGACAGCCTGACCTTGAGTGCCTTTGTTGCATTCACTGCCAGTGCTGCTGTCAGCTGGCATGACAATGTCTTTCCAAAATCCTTTTCCCTTCTTTTGCTCTAATTATCTTATGCTTGAATTAACGTAACTTGTGTATTCTGACAGTTCTCTTGGTATGTGTTACACACGTGGTAGAGGAGGGGTAGAACGGTCTGTTGTCATGACAACCAGGTTTGACCTTGAAGTAGCCAATAGATTTTGTGGCCACACAATCCTGCCACAAAGTCTATTAGCTACTTCAAGGTTAAACCTGGTTGTCATGACAACAGACTGCTCTGCCCCTCCTATACCAGGGGCGTAATGCATGTCGAGCGAACTGTCAGAATACACAAGTTATGTTAATTCAAGTATAATCTCTGACAGCACAAGAGAGGACTAATGGGAAAGAAAACTGAATATTTAAAATTCAAAACATTCTGCCAGGAATCTGTATGAGATTGCCTTGACAATATTCATTCATCTAGTTGCCATATTCTGTACAACTATTTCAGTTCTCTTTCCATTACCTTACTTTTACACCCTAGTCTTCCTAATTCCATTAAAGCTACCCCCTTAGGTGAAGATTTAGGTATGATTTGGACAGTCAACAACATGCCCTAGTTGTCACATCTTCACATCTGTTGCTTACCGTCCTTTATCTGACCCCCAAATTTGCATTCTGTACATCTATTTGCTCTCCTCTTTGAACCATAAACTCTTATCACAGTACTTGTATATTTGGTATTTTGCTTAAACAAGATCTAATTACACTCTTAGCCATTTTTCCATCTATTATTAATTTTTTTCTTCATCCTTCATTTTCTCTTACTTGGTAGTCTAACCATATGACATTCCTTTTGACAACCTCAGTTTCTATGCTTTCCCATCACAATGTTTTCCTCAATTTTAGGTGGATACAGGGAGGGATAGAGAGGCTATAGGCCCCTTCCTCTTGCTTAAAACTATGGCTTGTTATACTTTATTTATGCCATTCATATGCTTTAGTAAACTCAAAACCAGAAGCTTTATTTTTATCGTACAGTCTGATTTTTAAAAGAAAATACATGACAGGTGTCGAGCAAGAGAGATAAAGTGTAAGAGGGGAAGTTTGTTACTATAGAAATGTAAACAAAGGTTGCCACATTAGTTACATTGATTTGCTCCTCAGGTCAGCTATTGCTAGTTGTGTCCGGGGAACCAAAATTGTTTGGATGTCCAGCTGCATAACCTACTTTGTTAAAACCTTTACATTAAAAGATGTAGTTATGGAAGTAAGAGTTGGTGGACTTGGAGGTGAACATAGAGCTAGGGGCAGACTGAGGATTCATGGCCAAAGGGAAGGATCAGCTTCCAGTCAGGGTGTTGCATTGCACAACCAGACTAGAGAATTTGCCTGATCTCCTAGGGAATTCTGAAGAGAACATGCTCGTTCACAATGAACCTATTATTCCTTTCAACCAAATGAGAAAAAGAACTGCACATGCTCTGAAAACAAGTGAGGTGACTATTTCGAGAATCTGTAAAGTGAAACAATTACAGGCACGTCCATTGAAAATTGTAACTTCTGGGAAAGAGAGACCAAGAACATCTCCAGTTACACAACTGGACAGTTTTCAGTCAGATGCCATAAAAAGGCTATAGCTGTTATACATGAAAGGAGCACCCTACCACAGGTACGCTTCTGTCTTCCCTTAAAGAAACAGAGCTATTTGAGGAAAGCCTTAGCTCTTTGAAGTAAGTCCTCTATGATCTGGATTTGAATTCAAAAAAATAAATAACAAAAAACTGGTATTAGAAAGATCATATTGTAGTACTAAGGGTATTGTTTTTAAGAGAACTTGATGGAAATAGTATGGTTAAGTGAAACCTGAGTAAATCCAGCCATTCCGTGACCAAGGGGTGGACTGACGATACACCTGAAAATACTGCAAGAGGCCCTATAGGAAAAGGATGACATCGACGATTGTGTGGATGAACTGATAACAGTTCCAGCAGTGATTCCACTGAGGAGGAACAGCATGATGGCGATGACAGTGATGAGGAAGTTGATATGGAAGGAATACCTGCTCCATAAGTAATTATGTAATGATATATGCCTACTCACAAATATATTTATTATATATTTTAGTTTCAATGTATGATCATAAGAGAGAGGGAGAGGGAGGGTAGGAGAGAGAGAATGGATTCAACTGCAAAATAGACTCTGAAAATCACGCCTGTGAAGACACAAATACACAGTGAAATCAGATTACTTTATTCATATTGAGAACAAACTACCTTTGTTTTGATAGTAGGCTAATATAGATTATCTCTGCATGTTTTCACTGCCACGAAATACGCCCAAACGTTTGTTTATATGTCTTGAGTATTGAGGGTTATCTTCTATCTTCTTATTAACAACACTGTAGCTCTCCAGGCGGAGAAACTGATATCTGTCATGTATCTTCTTTTAAAAATCAGATGATTATCTATTTGTTCAGAATCAATGAGTGAATTTATCTTAGCAGTAGACTGTATCTAGAAAGATGTCCTAACTCCAGGAGAGCTAGATAGGTTGAAACTAAAATTTGCTATGCATTTACTAGTAAATAACTTCTGAATAAGAATTAAGCTGTGAAATAAAACTTTAAGTAGAGCTGAGTAGTCAAACTTACTTAAATATTATATTTAAAGATTGTTTATTTCATAAATAATTTTGTTAGATTTCTCAGTTTCAATTACTGTTGTGCCCAATGGTTGATGCATTGATCACTTACATGATGTTTGAAAATCTAGAAAGATTAAAATGCTCATTTTGCTCATTGCTAAAAAACATGTTTTAAAAACGTGTCAGTCACTCCCTAAAGGAATCGTGAATCCTACTCTCCACAGTAAAATAATTAGCATTTCCTTTGATTTCCAGAGCATGTGTCCATAAAAGTTTAATCTGAATTCGTTAATATCAAAGGTAATCTCAACTGTTTCCAAGGTTGTTGGGTTTCAACCCAGCCCAGACTGATGGGTTTTTAAGTGCTTAAAAGTGGCAGCCCCATATCAGTATATTTACGAACATGTGAAAGAGTTGGGATGAAATTCTGGCCCACAGGTGGCACTGATATGAACCTAGCGTGGAAAAACATTGTTAACAAACATATATAGTTGAATCTCCAACTAAGATTGTGTCGATAATAGCTTCATGTTTCTATCTTGGTAATGTATAGCAGTGATATGTAATGCTAGTTTTTCTATAGCACTAATGTACTTGAAATTGTGCAATCTATGAACAGGGTAGATGATCTGTACAACTTCTTACTGCTGTGGGTACCTCACCTGTACGGCGAGTTGGAGGACATGGATCCAAAATCACGAGGCTATGAACTTGTGGAGTCTGACACAGAGTTGTGGGAAGATGAGACTGGTGAGGCAGGACATGGTGGGAAGGATGAACGCCGAGCATCAGACGAAGTAGAACTGACTGAGTTGACTCGAGAATCATGGGAGGTGAGTACAGGCATTCTTCATTACTCAGATTTTATAAAGATTTATAAAGCTGTTTCCATACTACAGGTGTATTTGTTATTAATCATTCCTATAAGTGCGCAAACTGGAAGGTAAACGTACTAATTCTTTGGTATTGATTAGTCCAAGAATTTATCCAAAACAGTCTCAAACAAAATTTATTTTGCATCCATAGTTATGTTTTGCTGCAATTTACAGATCCTATAAAGTTATGAAGCAAATTTCTCCTGTATTTAAAATGCACACTCCTCCTTTTTAAATTTTTGCATTTCAGTATAAAAGAAATTTGCCATTTTCTAGCATAGAGAGAACACTTGTATTGAAATCGCACATAAACTTTACTGTCAAAAGGATCTCCGACTACAGTAATCCAAAGCTCATTGATAGTGCTGTAGTCAGTTTGAAATTTGACTTGTGTCCTAAGGTCTAGAACATGGGGTCATTGAAGGGAAACAGGGCAGTTATATTCAAGATGCTCTCGGGCTTCGAGCCAGGTGTAGTGATGAAAAGACATCAACATTTCGGGAGTGTACATCTTCCCATCTTGAATATGTTCGTCGCCAGGAAAGCTACAAATCTTATTTTAGGGCAGTTATTTTTACCCTTCCTAATTACCTTTTGCTGATGAATAGATATGAGTGCAAGGAAGAACGCTGGGAGGATTCTGATTCAAATTTGTAATGGGACATGTTGATACCTGACCCAACTTTCAGATTTTGTAAAACTCAAAGGGGCGCTGACATATTGCATTAGTCAGTGTCAGTCACCTTTACCCTCCTTGGCCACACCACTATAAGCCAAAGCAAGTGAAGGGGGTGTCTTTTTGGCACCTTTATCAGAGAGCTTCCTCCATGTAATATTGTTGTAAAGCAAACTTTGGTTTGAACTTGCTTATTTTCGTTTTATTATTTTTTTGAATAGTGTTGAATGCCTGTTGATACTGTATCATAGGTAAAAAACACTGATGATATTAAATGACAATTTGGAAAGGAAATGTTCCAGGCCTAAATTTAGATCTTCTTGATGACTGAGGGGAAAGCTGGAAAAAATGGTATCCAGGGATGGTCATAATTTGACCAGCAGGTCTTGCAAGTCCTGAACTTAATATAGATAACTTTTTGGTTATTGTCATCTGGCCGATTTCTATTTTATTGTCTCTTATATTTTTACGAGATTTCTGCTGATGTTTGTGGATGGTCAAAGTTTGGAGAGGCTTAATTGACATCAATTATGTGACTAAGGTTTCAGTACGAGTCTTCTCTTTTCTTATAAACATATAAGGTTCTACCATCTATATGAATCAATATCAATTTTTTTTTATCTATTGTCATTATGTATCCAAATTATATCTCCAAAATTAGCAAGATTTTCTAATATTAAAGTAATTTTGCTTATCAAAAGTTAGTAATTGAAGCCAATTTTTTCTTGTCATATTATGCACTGTTATCCTTGTGACTTAAATTTTAATGAAATATCAAAAACTAGTATATAAAATCAGAATGTTTTTATCATAAAGGAAGCTTAGGTAAAGAAAATGTGTGGTAAGCAATAGACTTTGAAGTAAGAGCTTAACTTTTATTTGAATGCAACTTGTGTATTTAGTAAGCAGATAATAATTGGTCTGCATAAACTTTTTAATATCATTTTTTTAAGCTTGCATAGTTGCATTAACTTGTTTTTATTTTTGTTTTGTGCATGTTGATGATAGTCTTCGAAGCATTTGAGAGAAAAAAAGACACATAAAAGTTTTTCTTATATTTTTTTATACTATCCTGTTCTGCTGCAAAATCTATGCTGATGTTTGTACATTATAATTTTTGTTTCCTTCTCAGTTTTCTCTTGCATAAAATGTTTTTATTGTGAACGAGAGTTTTATGATTGTTGGAAATTAGTGTCAGCATAAGTGCCAATTTGTGTAATACTTGAAATAAGGAAAAAAGCCATGCTATTTGCATTATGCTTAATACTTCAATAGTGGAAGTAATGGAAAGCAATACATGGCATGGGAATATTTTGAAAGAGTTAACATTTTCTCTTACATATTACTTATGCATGGAAATGTTTAGAAATTTGGTCTCTTGAAAACAGTTAAACTGCTAATAATGTGCATGCTTTGAGTACATTTCTATGACTGTGCATTTTCTATTGAGTGAATGCCATTTTATCTGTTTTCGTAACTAAAGTCCACCTTAAGTACTTCAGAAAATGCATAAATGCATATGGGAAACATGAATTTTTTTCTACAATGACTTTTTATTATTAGTACAGAGTGATCCATTGAGCTGCTTACCATTGTGCTGGTATTTCTGTTCTTGGTAGTATGGTGCTTGTGTGCAGGCAGTGCAATAGGTTTCTTTAACTGTTTTAGATTATTTATCATTATTAAAGGAGGTGCTGATACTGGCTGTCACTGAACTTCATACTTATATGGCACCTATTTAGAAAACTTTCCATTACTCATTGTACTTCTCATTGAGTATGGTAATCATACCAATATTCTTAAAATCTTCAATTATATATTTGCCTTGTATAAATAACTCTTTAATTCAGATCCGAGATAAGTCACAGAGGTTAGGTTGTGGACCAATGGGATCCACAGATTTATCTAATATTAATTCTGTCCTTTAGGAACATGCTTTTAATTTGTCGTCAAAATCACGTTCTCTCTTATTTCTTCTATAACTCATTGTGAGGCAGAGTTGTATTTCTATATAGGATAATCATTTAGGCAATGGTACAACAAAGGAAGACCAATGAATGAGTGTTGCGACTCAAGTTTTGTAACGCTTTTGCTTCACTTGTGCTGTAAATTAACAAGATATGTTTCAAAAGCTTTTGCTCCCATCATCTGCTGTAAATCATTTGGCAGCATTGATATCTTCTCCTGCCTGGTCCCCAGTAGATGGCATGATGAACTTGGTATAGATGTCAGGAGGTGGGATTTCAAAGTTCATAATTCTATGGCTGTTTTTGAATGAAAATCTTCTCCCATTTGGTAAGTTCTAGCAGTGAAACAAAAGTGTTACAAAATTTGATTTGTAATGGTTATTCATTAGAATCTGCACTCACTGTTAGAAAGCTTCAAAAAGTTAATTAAAAAAAGACCAAGTTTTAACTGTGCTGAGGTTTGAGAAGAATTGCCAAGGGAGCACTCCAAGACAAAGAAACGGAGTGAAAGAGAAACAGTCACAAAAGTGTTAGAAATCAGAAACCTAACTCTATGGTTATTAGGATGGATCAAGGTTTTCTCCTGCTAAAATGAACAGCAATATTTTCACACAACTGTCATAGTTAAGGTACTCCATTCTACATAGTTTATTTCATCAACTAGAAGTGCTAGATGAATCGAGTCAAGCATTTAGCACTTCAGTACTAATTATTCAATGAAATAAATAAAAAATGCAGACAAATTCAATTAAACAAGTCTGTTTCTTTGCTGTGTACATTATTTAGAATCTTTCCAAAATTTGTATCTTACATGGCCTCTCGCAACTGAAGAGTATAATATGTCATAGTTATGTTCAACTTCGGAGCTCGCTAATTCTTTTCACACTGCAGTAAGAAATTGCCAATTGTGAAAGCTATGAATATGATTTGTGTATATTTGGATAAGCTAGTAACAGTGATGTGAATCTAAATTATTGTAAAATTGAGTCAAGACAAATACATGTAAATGTTGACTCAATTTTACAATAATATAAAAATGATTCCAAGTAATGGCCAATATAATTTGATGTTTCTTCTGTAAGAAACAACAGAACATAGTTTATCTCCAAATAGCATGGATTGTTTTACAGGCTTGAATCTTTGCATCAGGAATTCTAATGATGGGTTGAACCAATTCATTCTTATTAACTACTTTACTCATTTGCAATTATTGCAAACCATTCAAATGAAGTAACTTATTCATGCTGAAGCCTACCGAAAACTATAATTCATTAGGTTCATTTCATTCAATAAACCCAGGACAATCACTACAGATGGAACTGTCCATCTCACGCTAATTGATGTTAATAAATCAGTAATAGTGATCTGAGAATTAGTTAATACCCTGAAAACTTAATATGGATAACTACCACATGCGTTGTGAAGAGTTGACAATGGGAAGCCACGACCTCCCCTTGGAAATTAATTAATTTAATATGCAGTCAATTACTGACCATTAGACTATTGTTTTCATTTTGATGTAAAGGACAATTTTTATTCAGCACAAAGTAATACGCTTATCCACAACAAATACTGTAACTTTTGACAACAGAATAATGAATTGATATTGTTTGATTGGAAACTTCCAACATATAGCCCCCAACCCCCGAAAAATAGTCTGCCAACGCTAATGATAACTACACGTTTTGTAGACTAGTCAAGCTGTCTGTGCTCACCTAAGCAATAGTAATAGGGAGAAAGTGACATGACACATTGGTGCTAAATTATGAGGTGTAACTGTAACCTGATTACTAGGAATCTTAATTCAAATCTGCTCTGAGCCTGTCATGCTGACCAACAAAATTCATAAGCAGAGCCACTGTACACAGTAGAAAGCACATGCTGAGCTGTGGAACACTTTCACTTGATAAATAACGGAAAGAAGACACACAGGTTGTAATAAATAAAATGCCTTTCTTGGCTGCTTCTCTCTCACTTGTATAACATTGAAAGTTTCCATAGCAGCAGCACAGGTTTGCAAATACCAGTAGTAGAAACGCTAGGGCAATGTTTAGTCTCATTGGATCACTCTGGGATTTTTAAAAACAAATTTTTATCGCCTTCCTCCCATTCAACTAGTTTTGTAGGTATTGATACTACGAAATATTATTTTGTTTCTATTTCTTGTTATTTTCTTCGGTTTATAAACATCAAGGATTTCTGCATTTCTTTAGAAGCTTGTAGAGGACTTCTCGTAGAACTGCAGCATTTCTTGTATTACTGGCCTATAATTTGCTAACTTATAAACAGCTGTTACTAATTTTAAGACTAAAAATAGTTTTAAACATATTGCTTCCTTCATAATCTTCAAAAATGAGAATTTTTTTTAGGAACTGCATATTTAGTAGGATTTCCTTTAATGAAGCATAAAAGCCAGGAGTAGATAAAGGACTTAACTTTGGCTGTTTCTCTTGTTGGTACGATGCAGGTGATCAAGGCCCCCTATGCTAAGCTGTACACTATTTTGAAGACACAGACTATGTCCGAGTCTGAGAGCGAGCCAGTAGGCGAGGAGGTGGGAGTTGATTGATTTGTGACAGTAGGCTTTCCTTTCCAAGTATGGAAATTGACAATGACCATGACTATGCTATAAATGGCTCTCATCAGGAATAAACTGATCAACTTTTGAGCAGACAAACCGAAAGGCATTTTATAAACATTAACCCCATTGCATATAAATTTAATTTTAATTGTATAGGGCATGCATTAAAAATGAGTTTCTGAAATTCGTTATAGGGGTTATTTAGATGCAATGCAAGAGAAATTAGTTTGGTTTTTCCAGGAGTTTTTCAGTATGAGACATTGTGTGCTAGCAAGCTGGTAATGTCATAGAAACCAAGTGCCAAGCTCAAAATAAATGTTGCTATTGTTTAAAGTGGATACATTTTAAGAGGATGTTTAATTTCTGTAGACTTTCCTATACTCCAAGCCAGGTGAAGGTTCTTGAAAGTACCATAGATGTTTCAGAAGCGTGAATGCTTTATTCTGGGTTAACTTGATTACTAAACAGAAGAAAATGTAGGTCTTATATGGTACCATGAAAGATATAAATTTTATTTTAATGTTTTTATTGTTCATGGTGTGAAGGTTTTTCTTAGGCGTTTTGGAAGCATATGAAGCGGTTTTAATATTAAATAGTAAACAATTTTCTTCACTGTTGTATGCTCCTGCAGTAAGTAAAACTAAAACATGTTTAGTTGGCTCCAACTCTAATACTGTTGGTAGTTTTGCTATATAAAGCTCCTTTTTAGTTATTTACTTTCACTACTTACTTTCAAAAGTGAAAAGTCACAATGATCTTTAAAAATAAAAGAAATCTCTGCATAATCAGCACATATTAACATATTAATGACTTTACTTCCGTCTGGCAAAGCAGTTTTTGCTTACATTCTCGTAGGCAAAATACCAGCCACTCCTCTGTCCTTGGCTTATCTTCTATTTTTCAACCTTGGAGATGTGCAAAATTGCAATAACTATTCATTTATATGTAAAACCTGCTGAACATGTTAGAAATACAAATTATAAATCTTTGACACTTAGTAAACAACTAAGCACATATTTTAAATTTGTGCTTCAATACAAATGAAATATTGAAGGTGTGCCTCTATAATTGTAAATCACATTAGTTAGAACTACCTATGCAATTTAGATTAGTAGATCTTTAAACATCCATCTAATTAAATTTTGCTTTTCATGTACAAAATTCAAAATTGGAATTTGTATGCAACATTTAAAATTACCTACTATGTAATTAACCATAAGTGCTGTTTTGAGGAATGTGCTTTGAAAATTGCTGCCCGTTTGACATTAATTTGGATGTTATAAGGAATCAAATTAAATTGTTTGCTTTCAGGATCATTTTCAACTGTCATTCACTGACTACTTAAGGCAAACTTTGGATGACATTATTTATTTATGCCAACAAACTTACTGTTTCAAAATCTGAAAACAATGCATATATTTTGGAGATTTATTAATCTAGGGAAACAGTATTATTTTTTAGGTAAGGGAAAAATATGAAACATAAAAACTTGCATATGGAGAGACAAGCAGAACTTAAAAAATTAGGACATTTAGATTTTTTTAACAAGGATTTTGTACACATTACTGACATTTCTATTAAAATCGAACAGAAATTCTCTTGCAAGAAACATTTTGTTGTCCAGGAAGTGCTCAAAATAGTCAATTGGGACATTGAAGTTTGCTAAATACTGAGATACAGTATTCACAGCATTTGAAATGTTTAAATAGCAGCCAAATTTAATCATTGATACACCAGGGCACTGATCACGTCCCACCCTGTAGTACTGCACCCCACCAATGACGCCTGTAGTGGGCAGAGGTGGGGGATCAACAGCTGATTCCACGTGGCATATTTTAAAGTATTTTTAAGTTTTGCAGAGTATTTCAAGACCTGTAAAGTAAATTTACAGTACAACTTTGTGTTTTGTAGCAAAGATTATTATCTCATTTCCTACAAGCTTGAAAACACTAACTCATTTTTTTCTGTTTAATGTTAGATTATCTAAGAAATCAGGTATCTAAACACTCCTAATCCCAATTATTTTGGATAATTGACACCCTACTGTATTATCCTGTCCTTACTAAGTAAAGGAAGAGCTTGCGCAAGATACACACGGGGTTTGATGTTTAAAATAAGCTGCTCCTAACAATGAAATAAATGAAATAAATGTAAGATCTCGCTGAGAATCAGCAGTAAGGAAGAGATTCAAAAAATGAAACCTACAGTAATAATAGAATTGAAATAATGTGAGCTTGAGTAACTGGAGTCTCAACCATATGACAAGGTTTCTTAGGGGGGCACAAAAGGCACATGTCCATGTTCAGGCGCCAATGAGTGAAGGTGCTTAAGAACAAAAGGTGGTCATTTCCATACTGGTGAGGAAAGCTTTGAGTCGCAAGTTGTGGTAGATGTTGTGGCTCTAGTTAGTGAAGTTAGTGGTAGCCTTGATACTGGAAAATGTTGTAGCCATTAGCACCCTTGCTCTCCTATACTCTATGCGTCTTGAGTAGCACTGTGTTGTCTGCACCACTTTCAAACCACACAACTTTTAGTGGGTAGATTTCTGTCAATAGAATAGTCAGCTAACAGAGGCACTTTTCTGCACTGGATGCCATACTATGTTGCTTCACTGCATTAGACTAGAACTGTGCACATAACTAGCATTAGGTCAGTTTTTGATTGATACAGGTGCAGCTGCAAGGAAATCCTTCTGGTAATGAAGAAGGAATGGTAAGAACCCAAGTTTAGAATATTCATTGGGCGAATAGTGATTCTAGTTCTTCTCTATGTAAATACCTACCTGTAGCTTTTGACAATTCTTTATTATTGCTGTTATTACATGAAGTTGGACATTAACACCTGTGTACTCTAAGGTTTCTTTACAGCATTGTGATGAAATTTAAAAACAAACTTGATTTATTAAATTATTCTTCCACACATACTGTATTTAGGCTAATCTGGAAGTATGAAATACTAATCCCTACGACATCTCCCATTTAAGTAAACTTATTGCCCTGCCATTGCATCCTCCAGCTGTAGCCAAGGCTATGGAGGAGTGCAGGATTGGGGCGCCAGTGATCGGCATGCCGACTCTGGAAATGTAAAATCAGGCCGAAACATTTCCAGCTACGTGACATGTGTGGAAGAAAACTTATTTTGGAATAGAGCTAACAGTGGTTAACTGTGAAACCAAGGACTGAGATACTTAAGAGATTATAACTCGACATTGGGGTATGTTATCTCATAAAGAATTTGGGAATTCCTTGTGGTTTACTGAAAAAATTTGAGTCAGGTGGGGACTTTAATGTTGTGCTGGCATGTTGCCATATTAGCTCAGTGGGTCACAGCAGCACAAAAAGTCGAAGAACCATGGTTCAGATCCTGGCTATTGAATTTTCCAGTCTGATTCTACCTTTCAAACTATACTTATATTTCACCTCAATCATCTTTATCCAGTGCAACATAGACTGTTCTGTAAATTGTGTGAACCTCTAAAATTATTCCTAATTTAAATTATTGATCATTATAGACCTTGTATTTAGAAATGTGAAAATATTTTTTCTTGAAACAATACACTGTGTTGAATCAACCTTGATGCATCAGATTCACCTCATTTTTTTGTGTATCAGTAGTATCCATTTTTTAAAATTTTACAGTTATTTTTCTACAGAATTTTAAAAATGATCAAACACACTCAAATTTTCTGCATTTTCATGTATAAAATTGCCATAACTCAGCAAAATTTCATCTTGTTCTGAATATTCCAAAGTTCATTAATTCACTTTTCACTTCACACATTGAAGACAATCCTTGTAACAAAAATAATTTCATAAATATCGTCCAAATGACACATCACCTTTGTGTTTATATAAGGTATGGGAGTCACTGAAGTGATATTGCACCCAGTTTAGATAGATAACTCTTTTGAGTTACCATAATGTATAGCGCAGAGCTACAGAGACATGTAGGGATTTGATTTGTCTTGCAATTAACACTTGGTGTAGTAAGTCAAAAATAATTAAAAGTTCATGGAATTTGTGTTAATTGTTGGGAATCAGAATAGTTCTCTTAGACAGCAGTTCTGTCTAGAAAAGGCCAAATTTAATGTAATGATTCCATAACTAATGAGGACATTGTATTCAGAACCATTCGTTATTGCTGAAACTCTTAAATGTTGGTCATTTAGCAATAGCGCTAGGTTGGTGGTGCTGTTATGTTTACATTCAAGTAGTCCATGCATAAGTATAGCTCCTGTGTTGACCGCAAGCACACAATGCGCATAAGTCCTGAATTTTGAGTGCAGTTATCTACACTGAAGCAGAAATTTACTTGTGATCAACACTTGCTCTATTCTCTTATGATCTAATGATGTCACCTTTGCTCTATCCCACCTCTTTTGTTTTGTGCATGAAGCATTTCCCCTCCTCTAATTCAAGTAATCAAGCATTAAAGAGGCTTGTTTTTGAGTCCTATGAATGCGTCAGGCCAAATAGGCCTTCTCTTTTGCATTAGGTTGGGCATTATTGATCTTATCATTCAGTACAATCTATTGGTCTCCTCATGAACTATAAAACGAGTAAACACAAGACAATTACGAGTAATACGAGTATGTTATTTCATATGTAGATAATTACCTAAATTATTTATGCAAAAATGTCCGTTTAATATCACGTTAGTAAATAATGTGCGACCAGCTTTGAAATGGAGGGTATCTGCGTGTTCTTATTGAGACATAGGTACAGATGTTCTTATTGAGACAGAAGATGTACCTGCTTCTTCAACCAGGGAAAAGCCCCACTGAGATCTATCGCTTAGGGCAATACCTGGAGTCTAAAAAGATGTCTACACTCCCGCTTACGCAGGGCCAGAAATGGATACTCCACTGAACACTCGCTATCACCCAGTTCTCCGGCTGGTACCAGAGGACATGGAGGCATATCAATCTGAATATCAGGAACCTCTGTCCCGCCGAGTCCAACCCAATCTGCACAATTCCCTTTCGAGAGAGGCTCAGACATTCAGTCCCACGTATTTCTAGCAACGTCATTAGTACCACGAGTGCCAGAGGTACCAACGCCCGCACTTCGCACCCTCAGGAAGTGCATGGTGTACAGTTGTCTCCTAAAAGCTTTGTAATGTAAGAGCGTCACTGTTTCAATTAATATTGTAATGTCAAACAAATCCAATTTATTCCTGTGCCAACTGTCTCGCTGCTGCATTTCGAACTACTGCAACACAGTTGAGCACTTTACCCCAATCGCTCAGACTACAAACTGGAACAGTCCACACTTGCTTAAATCTGTTTATAGGAAAGTTGCTAGCATCCTTCTGCTACCGTGATGTTTATCTACTAACGTATTTTCCAGTATTCACTCTTGTCCTATCAAATGAAACACAATGGGTCGGGTGGCATATTAGGCATTTGTGACAATTTTACGGGTATCGCGGAGATTCGCAAGATTTATTGCTCTTAACTGTACACTCGCAGGTAACGCTCTTTTATTCGCCTAACCTTCTGCAGCCCATAGAAGGCAACGGGCCATAAATAGCGATGATAATTTAATTCAGGGGACTTAAAATAGACACCCGTAAAGTCACGGTAGAATTCCTGCCGAAATTTTGAGTGGGTAGATATGTAAAATAGAGTATGATGTTTATGTAATGCTGTGGCTTCACGATTGGGACGGGCAGTAATTCACCATCGTAGTGATGACGTCTGCTTGGGATCAAATGTCAGGTTAGAGTCGCCTGAAAGTTGAACTGCTTCATTTCATAATATGGTCATATACTGCACACAGGTGTATCGGAATATCCAAGTCTGTGTACTTTTCTTTGCAGAAAGAAAGAAAAATGAGCCTTATTATCAGCAATCGATCCAAGCTGTTATTAGATATACGGGCATATAGAGGAATGTAAACGACAATCCAATACAGTTAATATGCGAACTTTGAGCTACGTATCTTTGCATTGACCGATTGCAGACATAAAATTGCAAAATTGTATTGCTTAAAATGCAGGAAAGCCTGATGAATTCAACAACAGGACGTATCCGGAAACTGCTATGCTGCAAAAAGGGTGATTTGAAAGATGAATTATTAAATTATTCCTTTAGTAAGTTAGTAAGTTTTTTTCTCTGATTTCCCAATTGCATATAGTGATTGAAGAGAGTGATGTTTAAGGGCCCGTCGACAACTAGATCATTTGGGCCAACTGCGTATAAAAATTCAATAAGTGTGAAAAGATAAAATGTTTTTTTTTTTTTTTTTTTTTTTTACTTTCTCTACTACGTATAGTAAATAGGGGAAGTATTGTATTCGACCCAAAAATTCCATGTCGATATTTTACCAGAAATGTGCTTTGAGGCCCCCTGAAAGAAAAAAAAAAAACATTTTTAGAAAAAGGTCGCCCTCCACTGGCTGATAAGAAGCGTGTGTTAATCAAAAGGCAATTTCTCACCGAATCTAGTTTGTAGTGTTGTATCCAGATTAACGAAGCGTCGGGGCGGGTTTTCTCCGGGTTCCCGGTTTCCCCCGCCGCTCATTCCACCAAATGCTCCATATCACCTTTCCAATCATCAATTTCGGTTGCATTTTCTATCATCCTCTTCCCTCGCTATCATACCTGGTGCTTGACTGACCACCTGCTTCCAGGTCTTCACTCTGTCCGGACCATAGGTTCCTGTGCTCCCCGCGAGGTGTCTGACCCTAGGCACTGGCTTGTAAGTCCTACATAAGGGGAGGGTAGTCATGGAAAGAAGTATCCAGATTAGGCACAGCGATGATACAGCGAAGCCGATTGGATAGGAAAGGGCTATTGTTCCTTGGGTAACAAAGGCAGTTTCAGCTGGAAATTAGGTTGTTAAGGGAGATAGGTCTTAGGTCTGTACAGTATATGTTTAACGCCAGGGATCCAGCCAGTCTACAAATGCGATGAAACGGTAGCTCAAGTCCTCCAAGCTGAGCAAAAGCTGTCTTCGGGATAGCATGATGTCCGTCGGCACTCGAATTCCTGAACCCGCAGTTAATGATTTGTATCTACCAGTCGAATGTTCTAGAAAGTATACACATGACTGCAATGCGAGTCCAATGTATGTCTCGTCATTCTGAAAAGGATTTTCTCCCTTGTTCCTATACCAAGTAAATATAGCATACGCTGCCGGTAATATACCAAGTAAATATAACAGCTTTCTTCTAATGAAGGGAAGTTTCTCACTTTCCATTTACCTGTCGAGTACATATAACTGATTTGTAATGTCCACAGTTCCACGTGGAACCAATTCTTCTCGATTGGCAGGCGTCTCAATATTTATCAGTGTATGATTCGTATATATACAGGTATCCCAAAATTAACCGACAAACTTTGGAAGCTGATAGATAACATTATTTTAAACACTTTTATCAAGGAAAATTTCTTGCTGCTGTGCCTCGTTTAAGCGCTAGACGAGTTAATATCATTACCTACTGCCTCCCACCCAATTTAAGTATTTACTGCAAAATCATCAGTGAAAATTAGTATTGCATTTAACTTAGTAAGGCACACAATCTTATTCCAAGAAACAAACGCAGAACACAAAAACTAAACACAAACATCTCATTGTCTACAGTTTCCATAGCGATTAACACAGAGTGCATCGACGCGCCCTATTCTGCCGTACTCTCGCAGACAACAGCCATTTCTCTGGTTTAAAAGTTTGTCGGTCTAATTTTGAATAGTAAACCTGTGATTAACTGTAAACAATGACATGTTTGTGTTTTGTTTATGTGTTCTGTGTTTGTGTCTTGGATTAAGTGTGTCCCTAAGATGTATAAAATACTAATTTGCATTGTTGATTTTGCCGTAAATACTTAAGGTAATGACATTGACTCGTTTAAACGAAGCACCGCAGCAAAAGACTTTCCTTAACAAAAAGTGTTTAAAATAATGTCATCTATCAGCTCCTAAAGTTTGTCAGTCTAATTTTGGGACACCCTATATATTTCATGCAGATAATTAGTACAATGAAGTCATACAACACGGCACAACAGCACCAGGGACGTGAGTAAATGTTCTAATGCCGATTTTGTGAACATAGACTCATATCGTGTTCCTCGTATCGCCGAAAGTTGGCCGCTTGGGTCACACTTGAAAGGTAAACCTGATCCTTAGGCGATACCTGCTTCAAATTGTCTCGGAAATGAAACTTGATACTGGCCTGAAAAGTGTGAAGTAATAGATACGGCGGCTAATGAATGTCACCTTCTACAGCTTGTCGATATTCGAGAGCATTGGTGAAAGTTACCCTTATGACCCATTAAGCGTGATCAATATTCTAACAGTTATCAACGCTTAGGGAGCATAAACGGTTAATGCATTTGGTTAAGAGAATATGTTTATCAAATGTATTCTCACGAGAGGTTATGAATTTATCTGACGAAACTCGAACCTCGACTTGGGTTTGAGGCACTTCCAGGAATTAGATGTAACAGGTTATATCGGTAATTATTATTTTCTGGCGTGTTTTGTTTAAAATCAAAACACCAGATCGTCCGCTGTCAGATCACGGCGTAGTAAATTAACAGTGGAATGTGTCACGGAATCCTAACCAGTGCTACCAACGTGGGAATGACAAAACTCAAAGTAAGCTAAAATCAGAACACAATAGACATATTTCTCAAAAATTTAATTTATTTGGAAACTGACACTATGTCAACGTACGTTGATTAAAACACAATTGGATGACGCAGCCTTTTTCGTAGCATACCGATAATGCGGTTCAAAAATGAGCTGATGTTTTATGCGATGAAGTAATATCCTTAATATTATAAGATAACGACCATGCGTTGTTGATATCAGGGTCATTACTAAACGTTATTGGTAATATCAAACACGTGATGCATGAATGGAACAGTGGCACCAATAATAATTTAATGAAGCTGAGATTCCATGCTTGAATCAGTGCTTCTTAATTTACCATTTGAATTTTGGGCCTTCTCGGGACTTTTATTTATCAAAGCAGACTTAAGTATTCGTTTTACACAAACTAAACTTGGCTAATAGAAGAAGTACGAGGAAAAAAAATTGCCATCATACCGAATTATAGTGGATTGAAGTTAACTGAGTAATTCCGAAATTCCTGAAAGATTTCATCTCCATATTCCTAGTACTAAACGATTCCTGTACTTGGCAGCGGAAGACTGCACCATTTATCAACCTTTTCAAAAAATCCCCGGGCGAAATTTAAATTCGAATTTGACAGACCTTCTGTAAAATTAAAGCTTCATTTGTGCTCATGTATTACTCAGTTATATAAACATACTAAATCCCTCGCGCTACAGCCCAGGAAGGGTTTTGGCTTGCTGCCCAGCCGCTGCGTCCCCCACCTCTGCCCACTACAGACGTCATTGGCGAGGTGCAGTACTGGAGGGTGGGACGTGGTCAGTGCTCCGAGTCCTCCCGGTCAGTTATGCGGCCTTCGCAACCTGGGGTCGCTACTTCTCCATCAAGTACACCCCGTGCCAGATCTCCCAGCGGGGGAAAAATCCCCATTCTGGTACCGGGGATCGAACCCGGTTCCTCCGCGCCAGAGGCAAGCGCGCTACCAACTGCGCTACGGAAGTGATCACTCAGTTATATATTGTGACAAAATGACGAATCCAGTGCAGTTGCTTTTCTGTCACTTTATTTTTCTTCTAAACTTCTGCACAAGAAGAGCTTGCTTCTACTGACGTTAAACACAGTCTACAGTCTTTCGTGATATTACAATTCACGACTGTTCTCTTCTTGTAGTATTGATTCCCTCCTTTCGCTGTCTCCACTTTCTCTGTCTCTCAAACACTAACTCCGACGATACAATCACTTAACGCTCGTTAAAACCTCTTCACTTCGCGATGTATCTTTCTTGACGATAGTAGCACACGCGCGCGCGTACGCACACACTGATCGACGCATGTCTGTAACTCTCCACTGTTCTTCCTCGCCTCCTTAGATAGCGAGAATGAAGTAACGTGGCCCTTTCTTGACTTCCACAAACACGCCAGCCGCCGGATGCCCTTCGAAGGTTCCAGTAATTCTTTGTTATACCCCGCGCTCATCGTTAGTCACGTATACACAAATAGTCGCGCGAGGCAGCCAGACCTAGAGCGTCCTTATTTGCTTGCCCACCTGATATGCGGTGTAAAGTAGCTTAGCCCCGACCGTACTTTGTTGTGTGCCACGCTCGGCGTCACAGTTTTTTTCTATTACAACTTATTTATTTCTTCAAAGGGGATCATTTGGATCGGATACTGATGAAGTTTAATTACGTAATCTTCCACAAAGTTTTTTTTTTTTTTTTTTTTCCTGTTTAGTGTGATGTCATACATGTGGTTAATAAAATTTATTTTATACAAGAACGTGTACAACGTAATACTCATTGTAAATTTACACAGAAGAGGTGAGAGGTAAATCTTGAACTTCCTGAGAATAACACATTAAGTCCTCTTCATTCTGAATGACTTTTATGTAAGTTATGATTTTTTGTGTGCTTTTTGTTTTTTCGTTAATCATCTGCGGGATATTCTTCGTTATTTGTTTGAAGTTCAAATATTGTTATTCACCTCCTGCAAGCGCGTGGGGTCCCGTGCTCACTTTCTGGCTGCACTCGGTAGGTTTTCTGCATATGCCCAGTCTGGTGTGTGCGTGTTATCGGTTATTTAATAACCAGTTCGTCCATGAACAAGATTTAAGGATTGCCGCTGGCCAAAAGCATGAGCACATGTAGTAAGCCATATCTACAATCAACACAAGTTTGTGCAACCAAGAGGTGGCGTAAAGTTAAAAATCAATCAATAAATATAACAAATAAAAATAATAAGTTGATATTCATCGTGGACGTACAAAGAACTTGGGATTTCAAAGCTACCACTTACGTATAGTAAGTAGTAAGTTCGATATCGAGATTTCACCGGAAATGTGTTGAGGCCAGCTGAATCCAAAAAAGAGGATTTTTAGAAATATGTGTGTTTGAGGTGGGGGGGGGGGGCAAGCATACTCAAAAACGAAAAGTCTGTTAAAAATCAAAGTTCAATATCTAACAAGTATGCGATACGAAGATTTTGAAGAAAATTCTTCCACCCTAAACTACCCTTTACATGGAAAATTTTTCGAAAATTTTGATTTTCTCGAAAATGAGTAACGATTTTGATTAAAATGCCATATGGTTAAGACAGTTTTATGGCAAATGAAATGCATATTTTGAATTTTCTGGCTATAACCTATGTAGTCCTGTTTATTCCGGATGACTTTTGCATAACTGGTAAACCGTAAGAGATAGACCAAATCTTATTGTACAAAAAATGTAGATCTCATTGAAACATACACTTTGTCCAAATGAATTGTTCTGTGGAGTGAACCATATCTGAAATGTTCCTTGTTATTTGTGTGAGTTTAGCAATACTTTACACTTTTCACAGTTGGAAGATCGTGATTTATTTTTGTATATCTTAGCCGTGCAAAGAGAACGGAATCTCAAAGCTTTAAAAGATTTGACTATCGGTCAAAGCCTACTGTATTCTAATATTCCCCTTGCACGTACAAGGAAATGAGTAATAAGATAATTTGTACAAATGTTTATCTCAACTAACACGAAGAAGATAGAGGAATAAGAGTTTGTAAGAATGGTTACTACAAGAGTAGAGAAAGTCATGTGAGTGCAACACCAGATTTTTTTATAAATCTGACTATTGCTTAACTTAATCATCTTAAATCTGCAACGAATCATATAATGTAATTTTATATCGATTAACAAGAAATAGAATACCGTTTTATAAAAATTGTTTGTAGAAGAGTGAGTAGAGAAAATTATGAATGCAGTACGTCAGATTTTTATTTTCTTACCATCTACCCATAGAAGGTAACAGAAATTGGTGTATTGTATCCAGAAGTTCCATATCTAATTTCGCCAAAGTACACATTTTGGAATCCTCTGAATTCCCATGCGTTCACGCGCAGTGTGACTCAAAAAAACGAAAAGTAGTTTAAATACAAAACTTTGTATTTAAATTCACACATCTTACAAATATGCAACGTGAAGATTCTAAAGAAACCCCCCCTCCCCCTCGCATTTACCATTTATGTAAAAAAAAAAAAAAAAAATTATTTTCTCCAAAATGACTCGAAGGATTTTGGTTAAAATGTTTATTCAATACATTGGCATAAGAAATAACATGTATATCTTGAATTTTCTCTGAATGTCATGTGAAATTCCCGTTATGTGATTGAAATTTGTATAAGTTTGAACAAAACAAGGTTATCTGAGAAGATAAAAGCTTGCGTTAGCCATTTTTAAAACATTCCGTATTGTAAGTTAGGTATTTCCTAAGCGTCAACTAACGACCCTTGCTACCAGAAATAAATATTTGAATAGTGTTTATGCCGTTGGAACCTTCTTGCTTATTTTGCAACCTGCAATCATTGCTAAAAAAATACCAGTAAGGTAACTTGGTTGGATAACACTACATTATATGAATAATGTAATACATAATGAATTAATGTGATGTCAGCGGCAGAGGAAACCTGTGAATGGGTCGCATGAGAAGAAAGGGTCAAATCGACAATGCTGAAGTGCCTGCGTTTTGCACTAATGTGCTGTTTGTGGAGGACAAACAGGGTATGGGAATCTTAAAACTGATTGTCATTTTTTTTTCACTCCAGCTTGCAACTTCCGCATCACGTCATACACGTGTTCTTGTTTGGTGCTAATTTCGTCGTGTGAAGTGTTTGGTTAAAACTGAAACTGTGTTGTTTAGTTCATTTATCATCACTAATGTTCATACACTCTGCAGCGTTGGAAGCCAGATATAACATTAAAATAATTGAAACGTTATCGGAGTGCTATGTCGATTCAGGATTCTTCAGCACAAACGTGCACCTATGTATTAAAAACCTGATGTGTTGCACTCACATGACTTTCTCTATTCTTGTACTAACCATTCTTACAAACTCTTATTCCTCTATCTTCTTCGTGTTAGTTAAGATAAACATTTGTACAAATTATCTTATTGCTTATTTCCTTGTAGGTGCAAGGGGAATATTAGAATACAGTAGGCTTAGTGCGGTAGTCAAATCTTTTAAAGCTTCGAGATTCTGTTCTCTTGGCACACTTAACATATAAAAAATGAACAACGATGTTCCATTTCACGAAAGTTTTAAGTTTTCCGAAACTCGCACGCACAACAAGGAATATCTCCGAAATTTCACTCTACAAAAAAATTCATTGAGACATGAATTGTGTGTTTTAGTGAAACCTACATTTTTTTGTACAGTAAGGTTTTGTCTATCTCTTACGGTTTACAAGTTATTCAAAAGTCGTCCAGAGGAAACAGTACTACATAGGCTATAGCCAGAAAATTCCAAATACACATTTCATTTGTCATACAAATATCTTAAACATATGACATTTTAATCAAAATCGTTAGAGCCGTTTTCAAGAAAATCAAAATTTTCGAAAAATTTTCCATGTAAAGGATAGTTTAGGGTGGCGCTATTTTCTTCAAAATCTTCGTGTCGCATCCTTGAAAGACATTCAACTTTGGTTTTCAACAGACTTTTTCGTTTTTTAGTTACCTTTTTGTAAAAATGCTTTTTTTTTTTAATTATTCAGGGTGTCTAAAACATGTTTCCGGTACAGGCATTCTTTAATAATGTGTTAATTTATAGGCTAACAAATAATCACTATATAAATTATTTGAAATTCTAGCACAAACAGTAGTGTAAGTCTATGGCTCGCATTCGGGAGGTACCGGATTTAAATCCTGTGGGCCGAACAATCTTAGGTGTTTTTTCGTGGTTTCGTGTAGGCAAAGTAAACATTAGATTGAATATTTAATACCACAACCCAAAGTTCCACCTGAAGTCTAAAACAATAGTCAAAATGAAAAATAGATCGTAAACGCGAGTGTTCTGCCATCTATCCCAGATAATGCGAGTAAGTGGACGGCGCGCTAATACTCAGCACGTGTAGAAACCGAGATACAATTGTCTAGCACTGAGGCCTCTGTAAACACCTGCCATCGCGGAAACCGGTACAGTTGACTAGCACTAACGCCTCTTTGTACACGTGAAGAAGCTGGTACAGTGAAGAAATCTAGAAGGCTAACTGTTCGACGCGCACCGAGTCGCAAAGCATCTCTTAACAGATCTGTATTGATATGATCACGAAGTTAAACCTACGTAAAATAATATAGAGGGCGGATAAGTGTGCAAAAGGCCGCAAGTTTAGGCACGTGGGTTCTACTGTTGCGCTCTCGCAGATACTCAGCCGCAGGCGTCTGCCGTTGCGCGTCCATATGCTACGGCTGCGCGGTACCGGTTACGTAATTCGTGCTCCTGCTCAACCAGTCTGTATCGCGTGTGACTGCACACGACTCCGCACTCTAAATATTATATATAGTTGAGCTGTGAGATTGATTCATAGCAGTATATTCGAAGATATATTTTTTCTGAATAAACTTCAAGTCGTATAACATCAGTTTATAATTATGTTTTGCTGAAGTTTAAATGTTCCATAAAATTTCGGTTGCAGAGATCCTTCAGAAGAGGTTTTTATTATGAATGGAATAGTATAGCGAACAAATATTACCTTTGACAACACTGGATCTCCTAATGGTTAGAAAAGTATGAATGCTCTCGTAGTGTGAAAGACCAAGCAAGCTCACAGTCTTGGGGAAAAGGCTGTAAACAGTCGTGAATGCACTTATTACCGCAACACGCTCAGTGACGTGCCACTTGTTACTTTTCTACCTAAGTTTTGCAGCCAAAGCAGTGAAGAGAAAGACGAAATTTGCCTACATAACTGGCAATAACGCCATTCTCTGTGTTAGTTCCTGACCACTCTCAACTTTCTTACGGACAAGTAGCTCGAAGTTTGATCATGTTAACATCCACATGGGTGTCTGTAACATTTGTCTATATTCTGTGTACATATATCTTGGTGACCGAGTTGGCCTCGAGCCCGTTATATGCACCAGTGGAACGCAATGCCATGCAAAACTGGGACACTCGTCGTGCACAACGTAACGGCGAGCCACTATGCTCTAAAACACTTCAGATTCGTTTCTTTCCTTTCTGGAAAGCGATATCACTCACAGGATATAGTACAAGAAAATACAGATTTCGTAATGTTTTTACATGATAATATTTCTTGAGTGCCCACATTGGAAATTAGCTTTATGAATTAGAAGTTGTAATACTTTTCTGGCCACCCAAGATTGTTTATTAGAATTCCACATTTTTCGCACATTTTTCAAAGTTTCTCTACCACTTAACTGAGGAAGTAGAAGTATTGTACTCTATCCAAAAACTCGACATACAGTTCTCTTCGAAAACATGTTTTGGGGTTCTTACATAAATAAAAATATGATGTATTGCACTCACATGACTTTCTCTACGTTTGTACTAACTATTCTTACAAACTCTTATTCCTGTATCTTCTTCGTGTTAGTTAAAATAAACATTTGTACAAATTATCTTATTGCTTATTTCCTTGTAGGTGCAAATTGGAATACAGTAGGCTTTGTGCGATAGTCAAATCTTTTAAAGCTTTGAGATTCCGTTCTCTTTGCACACGTAACATATAAAAAAATGAACAACGATGACCCATTTCACGAAAGTTCTAAGTTTTCCGAAACTCACACACATAACAAGGAGTATCTCCGAAATGGTTCACCCTACAAGAAAATTTATTGAGACCTAAATTGTGTATTTTAGCAAGATCTACATTTTTCGTATAGTATGATTTGGTCTATCTCTAACGGTTTACCAGTTATGCAAAAGTCGTCCAGAGTAAATGCGTCTACAGGGGCTATAGCCAGAAAATTCAAGATATGCATTTCATTTTTCATCAAAATATCTCAAACATGACATTTTAATAAAATCGTTAGAGCCATTTTCAAGAAAGTCAAAATTTTCCATGTAAAGGGTAGTTTAGGGTGGGGCTATTTTCTTAAAAATCTTCTTGTCACATCCTTGAAAGACATTAAACTTAAATACAACTTTGGTTTTAACCGACTTTTCGTTTTTGAGTTGTGCTGTCCACAGACTGACAGACTGACACACAAACTGACAGACTGACACACAGACACACACAGGGACCTTTTTCTAAAAATGCTTTTTTTGGATTCAGGGGGCCTCAAAACATGTATTTCCGGTGAAATCTCGACATCGAATTTTTGGGTGGAATACAATACTTCCCCTACTTACCAGTAGAGAAAGTAAAAAAGCATAGCGAGAGGCCTTTAAAAGAATGACTAAATAATGAAGAGTTCGAACCATTAATAAGGGATATTGCAAATGGCTTGTCCCCCCCCCCCCCTCCCCCTCCACACAGACAGAAATTTTGTGTAATACATTTTTGCCTCGTTAAACATTTAACGCTTATACAAGTTTATACAAAATTTCTTCCAAGTAAAGTGGACTTCACAGGCCGTTCCCAAAAAATTAAAGATATGCATTTTATTTGTCATTAAATATCTTTGTTATATGGCATTTTCTTCAAAACCGTAAACGCAGCTTATGATTATGAGTTTCCCAAAGTAAATTCAAATCACTCGCATTACATATGAAAATTATGTTCGTAAATTGGAGATAACTCTGTGGTAGCAGTGAGAAGGTCCACCAACACTGCCCTTTAATTTCCGCAAAGATTCCCCCAACTTGTTATTCCAAGGGCAAATTAATATACGCATTGCCAAACTGAGTAGCGTGGGTGAACATATACATACTATCTGGAAAACATCTTAGTAATGATGAGCTGCGTGCCAAGTTGACCTTGCGCCCATTTCCAGGCCGATGGTGCCCTCCTGCTTTTTGCTCTGCAACTACTCTTGCACCTCTGGATACTTTTGATGACCGCGATGGCCTTCGCAAGTCCAGAAGCCATTAATTAATTACGTCAAGCAGGGCACTCTGATATCACGCATGGAAATAACTGCTAAGGCTTGCTTATCTAGTATAAGCTTCCATCCTTCAGGCAGGTGAAAGAAAACTACTCAAATTAGGACTCTGAATTAAGGCGAAAATAACATCTGCGTGTAACTCCTGTGTGTTTAAAGGTGGTTCACAACCACCGACAACGGTAACGATAACCAGAACGAGAGGCTTGAAATGCATGTATTCAAATGGAAGTGTTCGCAACCAACAGGCCCCGGAACGCGAAAGAAGACTAGGCCAAGCATTAAGTTTTACTTCCGTTACCGGGCATAGCATGTTAGATTCATATTGTGTGTATTAGACTTTTCGCTGTAGAAATTAATCAAGGGTGCCGTGCTATGAAACACATATAGCCCAAATACAGCCAACTCAAATACTTGTGACGTAACACCGTTTATTCGTAGGCAAAAGTTGTGAAGGGAAAGGGAAGGGCATGCTTTGTGTTTTACAACCACTTGCAAGCTTGCATCTCCTTCACCTCGCTAGGCAACGTAACTTCGCCTTTGCGCACATAGCCAACACAGCTGGGTTCCTGCTGAGGACCTGGAGCAGGAAGCGACTCGTTCTCTGACGTCATAGAGCATTCAGTTGGCTGACACTGCTATCTAATGGTCTTGGAAAATTTGAAACGTGAATTAGAGGTGTGTACTTGGACGAAGGGATACTGTAGCCTCCTTGAGTAGCAATAGGGAAGTTGGTTGGTGAATTTCGAGTGTTTGCGATGAATGACGAACCAAGCAAAACCCTATCCGAATCAGCAGACGGCGAATATGTAGAAAGAAATAAACCTTTGTTTTCTCTTTCTTACTTTCTCTACTACGTAAAGTAGAGGAAGTATTATATTCCACCCAAGAATTCGATGTCGAGATTTCACCGGAAATAAATATCTTGACGCCCCCTGAATAAAAAAAAGCATTTTTAGAAAAGGGTGCGTGTGCACAAAATAACTCAAAAAACGAAAATTGGCTAAAAACCAAAGTTGGTATTTAAGTTTAATATTTTTCAAGGATGCGACACGAAGATTTTGAAGAAAATTGCTTCACCCTAAACTACCCTTTACATGGAAAATTTTTACTTCCTTGAAAATGGCTCTAATGATTTGGATTAAAATGCCATTATTTGAGATATTTTTATGACAAATGAAATGTACATCTTGAATTTTCTGGCTATAGCCCCTGTAGTCGTATTTACTCTGGACGACTTTTGCATAACTGGTAAACCGTTAGAGATAGACCAGATCTTAGTATACAAAAAATGTATATCTTGCTAAATATACAATTTGTCTTTTTTTTTTTTCCATTTCGGAGGTATGCCTTGTTATTTGTGTGAGTTTTGGAGAACATACTTCTGTCAAATGGAACATCGTTATTCAATTTTTAATCTGTTAACCGTGCATAGGAACGGAATTTGAACGCTTTAAAACATTTGACTATCGCTCAAAGCCTACTGTATTCTAATATTCTCCTTGTACCCTGAGGGAAATAACAATATATTAATTTGTGCAAATGTTTATCTCAACTAACACGAAGATATAGGAATAAGAGATTGTAAGAATGGTTAGTGCAAGAATAGAGAAAGTCATGTGAGTGCAACACATCAGATTTTTGTAACTTGGAACCCAATGTTGTTTCTAGTAAGAATATGTTTTGTCGCATTGTAATACGTCAATCACCTTGCGATTAACTGCAACGTGAAGTTCGCGCTCAGACCAATGACGCGGTTGAACATCAGAATGTGCAACTAAAGTGGGTTTTGTTGTATCTTACGAGTCAAGTGCGTTACAATTTGTAGGATATAACTAAGCTATTGCGCTGCAACAAACGTAATTTTTAATGTTATTTTTCATGTTATCAATTGCGTCAAAACTAACACAGTTTTTTACGTTTATAAAACATATGTTTATGTTGGAAGTAATATTTGTTTACGTTTTTGAGTGGTCTGTATCACAACTTTAATGAGCCCCTGCTCTGCCTTTATGAAAGCGGTTTGACTGATATTTATGATGGAAGTTTTAGATGACTCATCCGGGAGTTATTTTGCCGACAGTTTGCACTGAATAATTAATGTTTCTGTTTTCGAGACCACTTGTAAGGTCGATACTACACATGCAATTCAAACCCCAAAGGCAAGTTGTCATTTGTTTGTTATGCAGCAACATATGGCGTGCCTGGCACTAATATCCCATCTCATTAACCGTCGATGTTGGTAAACAGTCACACACGTGTCGAGTAATAATCCACTCTGTATCAAGGTGAAGCTAAAGCAGATTATCCCTGTGATCTGGTACACGAGCTGAGAGATGATATTATGAAATAGTATTACGTAAGCTCCCATCGAGGGTTCAATTCCCGATTAGATGACCGGCATTTTTCAGTTATTCACAACCTTATCTGTGGCCCAGGAATTTACTATAGCCAAATAATAATTGACTACCTAACCGACTGGATCTCATTCGGTTATCGTAACTTAAAATATCTGATGTGTTGCACTCACGTGACTCTTGTGCTAATTATAATTACAAACTCTTATTTCTCTATCTTCTTTGTGTTGGTTGAGATAAACATTTGCAGAAATTATCCTATTGCTTACTTCCTTGTAGGTGTAAGGCAGGGGAAGACAGGTAACGCTGCTGTGCCGTCAGCTCACTCAGCTCACATGCTCCCAGCGAAAGCCAGTTGAACGTGTGACGTCACAGCGAGCAAAAGGAAATGGCATACGGGACATAGTAATTTTAATGCTGACTGTTTGACTTATGTGAACAGTCATGTTATAACGCAAACAGAACAGAAATTATAACTATTTTGCCTGAGCTAGAGGAGAGCTATACAGAACAATTAATGCTGACTGTTTGACTTATGTGAACAGTCATGTTATAACGCAAACAGAACAGAAATTATAACTATTTTGCCTGAGCTAGAGGAGAGCTATACAGAACAATTAGGTGGACATTTTCCGACATTTGCAGTTTCGCTTTTCTTTAACTAGTTAATGTTAGGGCGTAATGTACGGCACATTTGTAACCGAAGACTGCATGTTAGATTGTGATCTGACAATATTCTTCGGGATTTTGACTTAGAAAGCTTCATAACCGAAAAGAATTGTTCGCACACATACATAATACCCGTGCAACAAGGGCATACAACCTCAGGAATCTGGTTTGAGGAACATTCTTATAAAAATCAGCCAAGTCTTCCTTGTGTTTATATTTGTCCCTCAGCAAATCGTCGCACTGTAAATTTATCAATTCAGTTTGCTACCTGCTAGAAACATTGTTAACATCCAATGAGTACGGGGTCGCAAAGACCTGAAACGTAGTTGACAATGTTTCTACATCTTGAAGCCTGGTCTCAAACTAGTGTGAAACACGGGGAACTGAACACAAGCGCCGCTGATCTAGGCAGCATAGCAATACACTGCTCTCGCCTGACGTCACACGAATGTACAAGCTGGCTCTTCGTTTAAATACGTCACACGGCCCGAAGTTGTCTTCCCCTGGTGTAAGGGGAATACGAGGATACGGGAATACAGTAGGCTTTGAGCGATAGTCAAACCTTTTAAAGCTTTGAGATCCCGTTCTCTCTGCACGCTTATCATATAAAAAAAATGAACAACGATGTTGCATTTGACGAAAGTTTTAAGTTTTCCGAAATTGACACAAATAACAAGGAATATCTCCGAAATGGTTCACTCTACAAACGCATTGTTCAGACATAAATTGTGTGTTTTAGCGTGATCTATCTACATTTTTGTATAGTAAGATTTGGTCTATCTCTTACGGTTTACCAGTTATTCAAAAGTCATCCAGAGTAAACAGGACTACATATGCTATAGCCAGAAAATTAAAAATATACATTTCATTTGTCATAAGAATATCTTAAACATATGCCACTTTAATCAAAATCGTTATTGCGCCATTTTCAAGAAAATCAAAATTTTCAAAAATGTTCCATGTAAAGGGTAGTTTAGGGTGACGCTGTTTTCTTCAAAATCTTTGTGTTACATCCTTGTCAGACATGCTTAAATACCAACCTTAGTTTTTAACCGACTTTTCGTTTTTGAGTTATGCTGTCCACACACACACAACGGACCTTTTCTAAAAATGCTTTTTTTTTATTCAGGGGGCCTCAAAACATATTTCCGGTGAAATCTGGATCTGAAATTTGGGTGGAATATAGTACTTACTAGTAGAGAAAGTAAAAAATATCTGTATTACATTCACATTATTTTAGCTGTATTGTTCATTAATAGGCATATTTCATATTCTTATGAAAGCTTATTTTTCTATACAGTCCAGATAAAGTTTCACAGAAATAGCCACATTACACATTCGTTATAGATAGTCAACATTAGTCAAATGTTAAAAAACTAGACGCCATATGCTGGCTTTAGAATTCCATTCTCTTCCATGCAGTCGCTAGAAGCAACTGAATATCGAAAGGACTAGAAAAGGGTGAAGTTTTTAAACAATTTGAACCATTAATAAAGGATATTTCGGAATTACGTACGCACAAGAAAGTTATTTGAAATAAATCCTTAACGTATACCAGTTATAGAAGGATATACAAAATTAATTGCAAACGAAGACGACTTCATAAATGTTAATAATGAAAGCAAGGAGCAAATGTGGCGTCCAGGTGACTGTCTAATTGGTTCTTGACCAGGCCAAAATTAGGACCTCAAAAGGTTTCTACGGTGAAATAAACATGGAACTTTTGACTTAAATAAAATACTTTATCTTTGTAGTACAAGTGAGTAGTAGGGAAAGTAATAACAGATATATAGAACATCGCTGGTTTTCAGCGGTACTTTAACAACCTTTGGTGGAAGCCTGATGACTTGAATGGATCCGTCATTGAGGTTAAAAGCTTGTCCCATGTCCTAATGAAATATGATGTAGGTATACGGGAACTATGGGAGTTTCAACACAGAAATTGGGATGTGGAAGTGGCTGGTTCAATTATTACACAATATGGCAGTACCGTTTTCTCCATTTCAGTGTCCCACGTTCATTCACCGTAAGGATGTTGCGTGATATCGTGAGGCAACTGTCTTTGCGCTCCCATTCTCACGTAAAGCGCAATATTACCTTCTGCCATTTCCCATATCTGCTGAAAAATAATCAAAATAGTAAAGTCGATGGAATTATTATTTGGATAATTTTCAGATTTACATAAAAGACTGGTGCTAACCAAAAAATTGAACTGTTCTGAAAGAAATAATGACTTTTTAGAACTTTCATAATATAGATATTATTCTTTGATCGCATAACCGAAACTCATGTTATTATTTCTCTCTCTCTCTCTCTCTCTCTCTCTCTCTCTCTCTCTCTCTCTCTCGTGTGTATATATATACTTAGTGGTATAAGTGGATATTCTTTTATAATTGGTACTTTAATGTGTAAAGAAAAGTGGGGAATACAGCACACTATGAGTACTATGTTAAATGAAGAAATCAAGAGATAGAAATTCTAAAAAATGTTATCACATACGTATCTATATTCAATATTGAAGTAGACAGTTCAATAGCTGCAATGTTCAGTTACAAAATATTAGTTATACAACCATGCAGACTCGCAGTATTACCTGATAATAGCTGATTATTTTACGAGCAATTTTTTTCCTGCTGAACAAAGGAGTCTGCCCCAGCGATGAACTGCTCGTTCTGGAGCTGCCATCTTGATTTGACCCCTCAACGTTGCCTCTGGAAAGCCGAATTGTCGACCCGCCTGTCAAATTTCGCAACCCTGTTGAAAGGCTTTCGAAGACCTTTCCAATTGTAGGGGTTTAATTCTTACTTGAGTTTTCCTTTCGTAACGCTTTGGTGTCTACAAAAACAACGGGAGCTATTGTTATTTCTGGCTATGTTGGGGGGGGGGGGGGGGGGGGGGGGGACGGCCGAGTAGGTTGCTGCTGCGCACCTTTACCCCGCTGCGTCATTGTTACTAATTTATATTATTAACCATTCATATTGTAACTTCTTGAGCTAAAAAGGAACGATTGAGCATGGTTGAATCAAATCAAAAGATTTCAGCATCAAACTTTATTTTTAAATTTACACATCACACTACTTTTCTATGTAATCACCATACTTGTCAAAACATTTGTAGTAACGTGGGACCAGTTTTTCAATACCTTTGTTGTACTCATTTGCCGTCAAAGATTGAACTAGCCGTCACTGCTTGCTTCAGCCCTCATCGCCTGCAAACCGTTTTGCACCCCAAAATTCTTTAAGTTTTTGGGTAATTACTTGGTGCCCAGTCGGGGCTGTAAGCAGGATGGCCAAAGATTTCTCATTTTAGGCGTTGAAGTTCCTGCTGTGTTCGTGCTGGTGCACGAGGCCGGGCATTGTCATGGATCAAGAACACTTTGGCCGACAACGTCACTTGTTTGAATTGCACGTCTTAAGCCGTTGAAGAGTTTCCCAGTGAGCTTCTGAGTTTATTGATGCTCCTCTTGGCATGAACTCGACATTGTTTATTTGCCTATAAATGTCAATAGGCTTAATGTTTTGAGCGTTCAAAAAACGAATGACATTTCGTATTTTGCATTTAGCGGTATTTTATTTGGCGACGCCATTTCAAATCGCTGCAAAAACAATTAGCATGGCCACACAGAAGGAGACTCGGCTCACACTGAAGACAGGGAATGAGCTACCTGCCACTAACGCAATCGCAGCGGCTGAGGGGTCTGCGAGGAGTACAATGTACAATTGTTTTTTACTTTCTGGATGACCCTCGTACTAATCTACTAGGAGTAGGAGTAAGTTCAAGTCGCCTGGGTTAATCCAGGCGGATGGTAAAAGGGCCTTTAGATGACTACCTTTATGGACTTACCTATATATGTTAACGCATTCGCTGGCTCTCTTCACTGCGCAAGTGAACTGAGTCTCCGGGAAAATGTCACCAGAAGCTCATTAGAATCGTTACCTCTTAAATAGTAGCATATCTATTTAAAGAACGTTAAAGAAAACGGACCCTATTAGTCTTGTAGCGCGCATCACACGCCACACTCGAATTTTCAGGTCATAGAGAGGCGTTTCATGTAATAGCATAGGTTTTTCTGAAACCTAATGTCGAATGTGTCCACGTAAATTTGTGAAGCTAAACTTAGTGATTTTCGAGGCAATCGCTCTTAACTGCCACCGATTTCATCTAGTTTATTTTCCGATAAAACTAATCTAGAATATTTCCTTTCTAACACAGAATCCGAAAGTTCAAATTATTATAATCTTCGCAAAAGTTAAAGGCATATGGAGGCGGGGCGTACTGCAGACTCCAGCGAATCCTACGCTTGGCCCTCCTACCAGCGCTGCCGAATGTGGTGCATGTATCTTACACAACCTTATATACAGACCGTCTCCCGGTACACGCACTACGCTTGGCAACAGCGCTCTGCTTGAGCATTGGTCAGCGTTCATATGCCTTTAACTTTTGCGAGCAGTATAACAATTTCGTGAAACATGTCAGATTAATGATATAAATCATATAGATCCTGAAAAATACCATAATACTTAAATGTATTAAAACAATAACTTAACCTATATTTAATATACTGCTAAAGCATGTGGTACCACAAGGTAAATCATAATAATGACGGTGACCTGGTAATGATTTGCCTAATTATACTATATATCTACTTAATCATTTAAGGGACTCCTAACTCTACACTGTTGGCAATAACTACATAAACTTGAAATTCTCTTGGCAGTTGTTTGCAAAAATCTCAAGCTAGCAGCTGGCATCCCCAAAATGTATTGTGTTGTTTAAAATCCCAGAAGGGCAAAGAAGCGATCGAAACCAGAGGTTGGGCTTAATTTGAGCCCACTCTTAACTTCCGGGATGAAAAAGAATATGTATTAAAACCCTAAATAACTGCGGTGTAAAATAAAGCTCAACATTGTAAAGGATTTTCCAGGGGAAGTTTCTATTAAGAATAATCATAAGAAGAACAGGACAACAAGAAAGAGATTTGGGGAAAATGGGAAAGGTATCTTGTGCATAAATATATGCCTTGAAGATGTCATGAATTGTTAAAAATAGCAGCAATAGTTGTAAAGATGTGGGGTGCAAAAAAACATGTAAATTTATAACGGGCGTTTAACGTTGCTTAGAAATAAAATAAGTAACCTCGTCACAACGGGAGGTCCGTGGTTCAAAACCCTCTAGGAACGTCCTCCTCGATTGAGTTTTTCTTTTCTCCCTTTTTTCAGATTTCCCTCCATCCTCGTAATAATAGGCAAGTGCCAGGGAGGTGCCCTCAAACCTAGGTCTGGAACGTTTCCTTCAATACCCTTTCCCAATTATTTCATTTTATATATCATCGGTCCACCTTCTGTGGTGCCGTATGTAGTAAGAGCGGGCCTAAGGCTCTAATTTTAAAAGAAACATCTTGGTATTATTGCAGCGGAGTGACCAGATGCTGAAACTGAGGTCTATAACACCTGGCGGATTAAATATCATCGAGGTAACATTTTTACTACATAATATTAAGCTTTCACATCTGGTTGCATATTATTGTTTTAGTGGTGTAACGTCTTCAGTACATCAAAAGATCAATTTTCAACTTTGTAGACAATACTACTTCGGCTACTAACACTACTGCTGCTACTACTACTACTACTTTTGCTGCTACTACTACTACTGCCGCTACTGCTACTAACACTATATGAATACAAAGTGTGTTCTTTGTAATACACAGAGATATATGAATGCACCAGCTTCTATAATTCAATCCAAAGTCTCGGGTACTATAACAATAGAAGGGTACAGGGTGTTAGGGCTATGAGTGCATGGATTTCGCGTGGTGGTAGCATGGATTTCGCGTGGTGGTAGATTCAAATATGAAGAATAAAAATGTCCAATAATAAATTTATCTATAATGAAAGGTAAATGAGATAATTGAACGAAATTGAATACATTATTTGCACAGTCTGCTAACAGTAGGACTGAACAAGCGAATGTTTTGTTTACTAATCGGCTTCCCCTACTCTATGCAGTGTTCACACCTATGACAAGTGAAAGTCCAAAGTAAGCTAGGGCTGGAGAACTGGTTTCACCAAGTGTCTGTTTTATCAACTCCTGCAAGTTAACGACGGAAGGGGTGGCTTGTTTTCCAACCTATTACGAGACCCGAACGGGTAGTTTTACTGTCAATATTCCTGACCTTCCGCTTTAAACGCACACGCCAAAGTTGCGCGATTGCCAAGCGTATGTTCACAAATTTATTCCAGAAGACACGCTGGAATCCAATTTTTTTATATCAGTTTGCGCCTAAACGATTCATTTTAGCAGCAAATGGAATATACACAAATAACTCATCTTTTGAAGCTTTACCTCTATACTTATTGCAGAAGTAACGATAAGGATTAGTGACAGATTGGCAGAGATTCGACCAATTTTACTTTTTATTTACGGAACCATGAACAATGGAGGAAAATGGTAGAAGAACTTACGTTTAAGCTTAAGTCAAGAAGTCGCCGTTAAAGTCTGCACACTCATGCCTGTGACATCTTGTACATTATACGATACTATGAGTCGCTTATTTGTGTAGTCCAAAATGACTGAACGTATTATTTGCGTGAAAACCAATATTATAGATGAAGCCCTTCTTGGCTAATATTGCCTCCCCTCGCCCTATTGTCTCTGCCTACCCCAGAGATTCCGTTGTTTGAAAGCTCTGGAGCCGCAATTGCAAATACAGACATATGGATATGGTTTTGTTTGTTACATAAAAAGACAGGACACTAAGAACAAGTAAAAAGTTAATCTCCGGTTCCTGTCCTGCTCGGAAGGAATTAAAAGGGAGGGGACTGCCAGTTTGTCTACACAGCGCATTCCTTGAACCGTAAAGATGTTATCATGGGAACTGTTTTCTGCGTGCTAATGATAGCTCTATCTCTGTTCATTCCGATTTTCTGCGACGCAGAAAAGCCCCCACAAGTTGATTTATTAGATGTAAACAAGTCATTTGTCAGCCAGCTCGGCAATTCAGCTGTAGGAAATGAAGCAGAACAATATAGAAGTCCTTCATACTCCACATGGCTGGCAAATATTGTAGCAAGAATTCTTGGAAGCCATTGTTTGAACTTGTTTTCTTCAAGTGGTGAGAAATTCTCTTCCCCGCTAATTTGCATGGCAAATGTTGGCACTCGACCGGTCACACCTCTGCATTCCATGCTGATAATGTTGTTCTTTGCAAGACATTAAAGATCAATTGCATAAACTTGATTAGATTCAGGCCTTGACCTGAGTTCACGTATCTGATCGTTTTAGCATCATGCTCTTTTAAGTTCCTGTTCAATGAGAATGCCATCTTTTGAGACAAAAATATGTTATACCTGTGTGACTGAAAGAAGGAATAGAGTATAATAGTTTAAATATTTTAGATGAGTGAGTTTTGGCTTAGGATGCTTCATATTGAAGACAATCCGATGAAACCCCATATATTTTAAACAGTTGACACACAACTGCGTTACTATGAAAGTGTTTCAAATCATAGTCCTCAGGTTTTTCACATTGTAAACGTCGTATGATGTGCATTTGAAAGTTTGTGACTTGGGGGTAGATCCTCTGCATGTACTCAAAATATCTTTGATTTTTAGCCATCAATTCTTCAGGCACACTACAGGTTTCCGTCATAGAGCTCGGAGCCCACAGTGACCAGCTTATTCATTTGTATCAGACTTTCAAGATCTGCAGATTCTATTAGTTGATGCACAATTGCGCTTGAAAGGAGAGGAATCAAAGTTAAAACACTTTCGAGTAATACGTTTGTGTACCTTCAGGGCAGAGAGCGGAACCTGAAAAGACAGAGCTGGAAGATAACACTCGCTGCAGTCCATCTGCAGACTGTGACGTCTTTCTTGTCCACAATCAAGTTATTGGGGAGCTAGAAACTCGTCATACTGTCTCCCCAACAGAATGACGTTCGTGGAGGGTACGAATGACGCATCCTGCCTGGTTACACAGATGTGCGTACATAACTTGGCTAAAAATTATAGCGTTATGTGTGTTGAACATCGGTAGTAAAACAGAAAGTTCTGACTAAAATGAGGATAGTTGTAGCCTTAAGACCATCAACTCACTGTCCATTTGATGGACTAATGCCTTTAGCAATGATGTGCAAACGTAATTGTGTTGAACCGTAATGCCTCTATGTGCAATTGTAGTCTATGTTAAACATTACGAAAAACAAAAATTTGAAGAGCCGAAGCGTAAAAATGTTGGGAGAGGTGAATTTAAGCAGTGCTGATATTACGTTATGATGGATATTATGGATGACTACTATACCGGGTGGAAGAGAAGTCATTACATTAATTTAAACCAGTGATACATCTTGGTATTTGGAAAACATTTTGTATCTTACGTTTTTGTCTCTGACCGTTTCCTACGAAGACATCTTAGTTTTGTCGAAAACAAGAGACGATCTGGCAGCACAGCATATTGTACGGGTGTCACTTTAACTAGGTCAGTATATAAACAAACATCGCAGCGGTGCGTCTCGTGAGCGTAAACAAATACCATGCCGCGTCCTTCCGTTTTTACTGTCCGAGTGTATGCCAATCAGAATTATTTCCCAAAACATTACACCACCCTGCACCGTGTTTGCAAGCGATTGACCTGTTTACATCCAGAAACCGGTTCGGATCCCTGATCATACTCAACACAGCGCTGCCGAGTTACTTTACGTCTGAAAAAACTGCTCGGAATTTCCTAAGTATTTCGAAACCCTGTGGATGTCCCATAAATACTACCGAAACTATCTCAGAAATGCGTTACTCAATGCGTCATACAAGCAACAAAAAATTATCTTCATACATTCTTGTGGAATTACGCATCCGATTTGGAACAAATATCATTTGTTTGTTTTTTCGAAATTGTCTGATTAAAGAGCAAAATGCCATTAGCCTTTTTTGTTTGTGATGCTTCTATGAAGCACATACTCGTATTAGAAGGAATGTAGTCAGTTCCCTTCCAGCCGGTATACTTCAGAGTAAAAACAACTAGCAGTAATCAAAAGTTCATTGCATGGGCAGTCGGGTTGCTGAACAATACGAACCCTTCATCCATTGTAAATACTTCTATCAGTTTAAGGAGACCCAACTTCCTCCACCCAGAAGACTTTTCCAGCGCGGCTGCGGGTATAGACTTGAACTGTTTTTTGCGAAGATTCTGCACACTTTTAAGATAACTGCACGCATTCTGTACAAGCGTAGGTGATTCACCTCCCCCCTTCTTCCCTATTTAGAAATACTAATCCATTAATATGTCCACATTGTAGGTTACGTAACATGTTTTGAATGTCATACTCCTCGCTGCACTGAAGCAAAACAGGATCTCCCCCGGTCACACCCACGCAGGTCTATAGTTAGTGCGGCACCCAGGTTCGTAGTATTAGCAATGCTTTTCTTAAAACTCCACGGGATTTCCGGTGATGTCACTCATCGGTCGATCCTCAGCTGCAGGAACAAGTTGACAAGCGGCTTTTCCCTTCCATGTTGCGCCGGCTATTGTTTATTGCAAGAACTAGAGGTGCTCTATCAAGAATGTCTAATTATGTCCCTTACTCTGACCCGTTTACAACTGGCTATTACTGTGCCAGCTTACGACCAAGCACGAATATGAGTTGGAGACGTAATCACTAGAGCTGGTAGCATAATTAACCATCTCTTATAATTTGTAATATACGGATACTACAAAGTAGTGTGTATCAGTGATACTTTTAAAGATGTGAAAGTTAGGTTTTAAAACTGAAAGATAAGTCAAGTTCAGGCAGCAGAAGTGAGATTTTTTCTTAGATCTGTCAAGGGAGTAGCAAAATGTGTAGATATTATGTTTTTAAAGTGTCACTTAATAACCTTGTTCAGCTTTCGCTGAGACTTCACCAATGTTAGCTAGCTCGCCTCTGTGCTGTGGTGGTAACGTGTCTGCCTCACATTCAATCAGTCCGGACTAATCTTGGTTAGGATGAGTTATCCGGGTATATTTTTCTGAGGCTTTTCCTTATCCTGAGAAGACGAACGTCAACTTCAAGCTCTATGGACCTCGGGCTCATTCGACCACTATTTCATTAATTTCATTAATCGTCCGATATGACATCGTGTTGGAGGATGTTAAGAAATGTGAACTATTCAAATTGTCCCTATCACTTCACTTTCTTTGTGTCGTAGTGAAACACACACGCAGCCTCTTCTTCCGACGGTTCATTCGCCGTGGAGTCGACACAAGACGTCTCTAATCCCTTGCAATAATAACACTCATTGCAAGTTGCCAAAGTTTTCACAAACTCGCTCGGAGAACGGCACTTTTCGCCGCAACACAAACGCACTGGCTAATTCGCTAGTTGACTGGCTTACTCACTAACTCGCTCACGTGCTTACTTCGCGAGAGCGCTCGATTGTATAGCCGTAGGAAATTTCTGCATTGCTCCAGAACTTTTTAGCTGGTGAAACTTCTAGAAGATTCTGGTTTTCTGGCGATAATGCTTTTGATGTTTGCACTGGGCGAGCGCGCAGCGTATCTGTGTACCGTTCCGAGTGCCCTGCACCAATGCCCCAATAATATTAGGCCGCTGCGTCACGATACGTTAACGAGTGAAGAAATAAGAGAAGATTACAGATTAGCTCATTAGGAGTTACAGTATAATATAAAAAATGAGAGAATGTTTATAGAGTTGATATAAGCAGGTTACCAAAAAAGTTGCAAGATTATAAACTGAAAGACAGAAGTTCGATAGGATGACGTATGTTAACATAGAAGTGAGAACGGACAGACCGTTGGCCTAAATGAGGCGTATAAGAACAGAGGAACATTGTGTATATTTTTAAAGTTTGAGCTTTTTCAAGGTATGTGCAGATACTTGCAAATAATCGTAGGTAGAAGAGTGCAAATATAATTCAGAAATGATAACAAAATTGCTAGAGCAGATATGAGGCGGTGGGTGAAGGAAAAGTTACGTATGTCGTTTAAACATGGGAAAGCTCAGATCAGGATGAAAAAAACTAAAACAGAAATTCACATCATTTTGCAAGGAAGCGCTGGTGTTATCCCAAACAGCACCGGGAGAAGTGGTATTGCTGGAACTGGGAAGAATAAGGAAAAAGGGGTAGTCATTTTAAAATTCTGGTATAAATGTGCAACAATGATGACAAAATGTTAAGGCGATACATTATATAACAAAGGGATATGAAAAATAAAAACAGATGGTGTGCAAGGGTGGAAGCAGAAATTTAAAAAAAAAGAAAGAAAAAGAAAAAAAGAAAAAAAGAAAATGGGTAAACAAGACATGGAGTAGTTTGGAGAACAAAAAGGTCACTGACATTTTACGGAAAAGTTAAAGGGGACGGGTAGGGAGAAATATGTAGAGCAATGAAATAAAGGATAAAGGGAGGGAAATGACATGAGTGAGAACAGGAGCAATAAACCTTATGAGTCTAAGAAGAGCAAAAATTAGGAATATGTGAATTTTGCGAGAAAGAAGAAACTACCGAATGTTATGTGATAGAATGTAAAAGACTTAGATAACTGGAGGTAAACATTGGAAAGAAAATGGAATATTAGTAAAAATAGTAGGAAAAGAAACGCAGGAAATGAAGAATAAAGGTGTAGAAGATTTCCTAAGTGAAGCAAAAGCAAAATGTAGTAGTAAACTGGGGGGGGGGGGGGGAGGAAAAAGGAGATTAAGAGATGAGATCTCTCGAGAAGTCAAAAGACATTTAAAAGAGAGGTCAAAAGGGAAAGAAACGATAAAGGGTTTTATTTGGACTTGGATTTAGGATAAAATAAATATATAAAGTATGCACATGAAAAAGCTACTTGCAGTTATTTATTGGTTGCATTACTGCACTGTTATACAATGTAACAGTCCTCCACTTTAAATGGTGCACTTGGTGTGTGTATTTAAAGCATTGACCCGGGGTTAAGAAACAATCATGGCAGGCACCCAGTATGAAACACGTCAATTTGGCAGCTGCTGACCAAGAAGGAGGTCGAGGTCGTCGCCACGTTGTCTGCAGCATCTTCCTCCCATACATGCATCGACACACGTAGGCTTTAGTAAGCTCTTCGAAATACTAGAAAGACGTGCTTCAAGCAGCGAATACATAGAGCAATCATTATGTAGTACAGAAAATGTTTCGACGAATCACCTAATGTTTTTTACTTTCTCTACATGTACACAGTAGGTAGAAAAGCGACCTATTGCATTCCACCAATATAGGTATAGGGATTTCACTGGAAGTACAAGTTTTGAGATCCAATGGAAACATTTTCAGAAAACGGCATATGTCTGTAAACAGCATAACTCAGGCTCAGGTTCTCCCAATGATGTGATGCGAAGTTTTCGAAGAAAATTCCTCCAACCCATATTACCAATTATATGGATGTATTTCTTTTTTCTTTTCTCGAAAACGACTGGTGGTTTTGATTAAAATATCAAATGCTTAAGATATTTTCCTGACCAATGAAATGTATATTTTCAGTTTTCTGGGAATAGTCTCTGAATTCCTCTTCATAATGAACGACTTTTGCATAACTAATAAACTGTAAGAAATTGACAAAAATCTTACTACACAAAAACAAATATCCGTTAAAGCACACAATTTATGTCAAGATATTTTTTTGGCAGGGAAGGGGGCCTAGATAACGTATCAAGTGTTAGGGTGAATTATCAGCATGTTGGTCCAGGTGATTCAGTTGGTTGGACGCTAGCCTACTGAACTCAAGGAACCAATAGTTTTGAATTGTGCTTAAAAGCGACAGCCCCATGTCAGTAAAACAACTCCTGCCAGACGAAATTCTTTGACACCGGCAGCGCTGATATGATCCTGTTAATTGACAGTGCCATTGACAAAATATTTTAGCCATATCAGCGCTATCGGAATGAATCTAATTAGTTCATTCCAGTACATGAAATATTGAAACTTGACAAAGTTTAGTATTATCAGATTTTGGTACAAAGTCTAGATAGAGTTCTCTCAGAAAGAACAAATGCATATTACTGGAGATTCCGAAGTTGCTGAGACAGGTAGGGAGGAGTAAACAAAAAGAGAGTGAACAAGTAGAACCGAATGAGTTAATGTACAAATGAAGTTTTAGGACTACGGAATCATTTGAATGTTGCGAAGAGTGATGAACTAGTTGATAGGAGTGAAGCTTACAAGCTGCCCATCTCTGGTAGAGCTACTGGTCAACCTTGAGTCCTCAGCGCGGCGAATACACCGTGAAACATTTTCCGGTCCGACTATTCAGTAGCTTAATTAACAGCTATTTTTATTTGGACATTACGTGAAATCTAATTCGGATGGGTGGACTGTTTTAATGCTCAGTGCACTGTCTGTTTTAGGCGTATTTTAAAACGGTAACAGACTGGTGTATGGTTTCACGAACAGGAATAAACACAGCTACTTATGACGTTTTCATCTGTCTCTTACCGTGTACTAGTTATGTAAAATTCTCTCCGAATGAGGGAGATCTCAAAGGATATTCCCAGAAAATTCAAACTATATATTTTATTCGTAAATGTATATTACTCTAACTAAAATCATTATAGCCATCTTTGAGAAAGATAAAAAACGTAGAAAAGTTTTCCATGTAAGAGAGTTGAACTAGCCGAGATTATACCAAATCAAAGTATTGCCAACCTAATAATGGGATTTGCTAGTGTCAAACTAGTTCCGTAGAACCTACGTTGCAAATCTCGTTTGGAAACAACTTTCCAGTTAAATTTCTCGTACTACATTTACTAACACTTTGTGTTGTTAAACCGACAATGAGGAAATGTGAAACACGTTTCAGGCACTAAAACAATACCATATACTTATGTATATGTGAGGCACAATGGCTTGCTTCTGCACAACCATTTAAACCGAACAGTTTACTTCCTGCAAGATAAGACCTGTATTAACACCAATTTTGGCTGTCTTTGCCTGGGGTATCTGCCAGGAACAGTTGCTGGTATTGATATCAACTGAACAGGCGGAATGTTGCCAAAAGTAACCAGGGAGCACGATAATGGTAAATGTGTCACAGTGGCCTTCTGGTGAATTCCGATTGCTTGCATTCTCTATTGTTGGTTTGGGGGATTTCTGTTGAAAATCTTGCGAGATATTCTTGGAAGCCGCTGAACTGTACCTACAGCATATGGCATTTATAGGACTTCTCGTTTTAGAATTATTCACACCTGGGTTGCAACCCGTGCGATAATTATTGGGGCATACGATAATTTGAATATATGTACTCATGGTAGTCAACCCGTACGATAATTATGGGGGTGTACGATAATTTAGATACCGGCGAAATATCATTTTCACTGGTTTGTCACACCAGCGAAATGAAGTTAATTATAAATAGCGACACCACTTTTGCCCTCATGACCTGTCTCCATCCTTCTAAGGCAACCAGTTCATATCCTACTAATCCTTGTACTCATCCTCTTATTGCCACTGTGGCCAAATCTGGTCATGTCAATGAAGAAGGCACTGTTCAGAAAATTGATGATCAATGGAGAAAACTCGGAATAAGTGATATTCTCTGTGAAATAAAGAACATGCCTGAACCTGACAGTTTCTGGAGTGCTGTTAAACACGTCACCTTGGTAGAAATACTGATTTCAAAGAACTGGCGGAGGTTGCATTATCAGTGATTTCATTGCCCCACAGAAACACTTCTTGTGAAAGAGTTTTTCCAAATTATGTTTAATAAAAACCAAAATTAGAAACAGATTGGCACGAGATACGGTAAATGAACTTATTCGGCCGTCTCAGCTTGTGCAAGAATGTGGTGGGTCCGAAAATCTGCAAGCCACCGAGATGTTAAAGTTCATCTCGACAACAAATTTGTATAATGCTGCAACAGTTGAGAAAGATGCAATACTGATTGAGGACTCAATCTTGTAAGTGGATACCATAAACATCAATACTATTACATTTTCATAAGTGTTATGCTGATACATTTATTGTTGTATCATTTGGTTTATGATGTACGATAATTGTGAATCCAAATATATAATTTTGAGTGCCCGGTACAATAATTTTACTTTTAAACATTGGCAACCCTGATTCACACGCACACAGGCACATACACACGCGCTCGCTAAGGGGACAGAGAAACTTTTTTCTACATTTTGTTTATAGTTTGAGCTCCCAAAATATGCATTTCTATGGAAATCTTGACATCTCTACACGTACAGCAGCAGAGATAGATAACAGAAAGAATTCAGTAAACAATTCTGCTGCTCGGAGAATTCGTGGAATTAAATTGTGTGCATACTTCTAAGTTAACGCTAGCATCATTCATTCCTTAGAAGCCTTTGGGGATTAAAGTCGTACAATACTGATTGCACGACAATTAGTCATCACCTAACCATAAATTCCACGGTTATGCTTGGGCATGTTGGTGCCATCGCTGGCGTAGCGTGGCTGATAAATCCCAAGTGCTCTATTTAATACTGTTAACACAAGAAGTCGACCTCATCTTCAGTAGATGTGCCTGGGCCCGCTCAGCTACGAACCGGATCCCGTCAGGCAACTCTGGATCACACCAGTACTGTCAGTCGTGCTCTACATAGTCTTGATACGAATTGGAAAAGGGGAAGAAGAAAAAAAAAAAAAAAAAAAAAAAAAAAAAGTCATTGAGACATAGGAAGTGGAATCCTCGCAAAGTCTGGAGAAAGTAGCTGTACATTATCTGCCGCCTAACATCGGCATAGAGAGGTCCATAGAATGGTAATTATGTTCCATTGTTTGGTGGCTTTGCTAAGTAATTAATGCAAAAGCAGTTATTTAGGAAATAGTTGAACACTTGAATTGACCGCTCCATTTCCAGATTCGTCAATTCTGCTATGTATTGTATTCTACCCAAAAATTCGATACCGCAAGTTAACCGAAAATACTTGTTTCGAGACTTTAATATATATAAAAAGAAATGTTAGAAAAAGATATGTGTCTGTCCCAGTATAAATGAAAACCGAAAAGTTCTGTTAGCTACCAAACATTCAGTTGTGCGGTCGTCCTAAGGTTAACCTGCTCTGATTCCCGAGGTCGCGGGTTCAAGCCCTGGAAGGCGTTGGTCCCCATGTCATAAATTTACGCCCCGTTAAGAACCTCAAGCCTGATAAGACAAAATTAAGCAGTGTTTGTCGCCAAATATAGAATGGTACGCTGAGACCCATAGCAGTTAAAGAGCGTCCATAAATAACAACTCATAGTTTGGTGGTGTATGGCGGTGCCGTGTAGATGACGTGGACGCTTGCTGAAAGGGAAGATTACTCCCCGTGGACACTAGAGGGCTGCTTAGTGGTCGGGTTGTTCATCGTTTTCTCTAGGCCGCTGGGACGGAACTGGAATTGTAGGGACTTCTCCACGTCTATGTGGCCTGTTTGCCCGCGGCTTTTAGCCTCTTGTGGTTTCTTCACTTTATTCCTCACTCTGGGGGTTTGGTAGCTGCAATGGATGTTGTATGCAGGTTTAAGTGTGTGAGGGTCACCCTCCAATGTATGACCTATAACCTGTACGTGAGGAAAATGACAGACGTAACACAGTTAAGGGCACCAGACTTTCTTATGCACTATTATATACAATTTGTAAGCTACTTGCTAAAAGAGTGGCACTCTTGTTGCCTTCAGCGTTATCTAAACATGTGCTATCGTGTTCATCGCCCTTCTGAGGTCATCTCGTGAATGTCCAATGCATTAATGATTGACCTATACATGGTCACAACGCAGTGCAACATTGAACAAATGCATTACAATTTATTCATGACCGAGATGAGACTTGAATTCGTAACATTTTTTATTAACCTCTCTTTGGAGTGATTGTTAGTTTCTTTATGCTCCTGGAAGTATTTTATTCTCCCCCCCCCCCCCCCCAAACCTTCAGTATCAAGGTTTCACCGGAAATCTGATTTGAGATCCCCTGTCTAGTTCCGCGCGGGCGCGAGTGCGTACAGTATAACTGAAAAACGACATTCAAAAACTACAAATGTGGCATAAGTAGTGACACGAAGATTTTTTAGAAAATCCCCCATCCCCAACAACCCTTTACGGGGAAAATGTGCGCCGGTCTGGGTGGCTCAGTTGGTTAGACACTGGCCTACTGATCCCAAGGTCGTGGGTTCAAATTCGGCCCAGACCTATGGTTTTTTAAGTGTGCTTAAAACCGACAGCTCCATCTCATTAGATTTACTGGCATGTAAAAGAACTCCTGCGGGACAAAATTCTGGCACACCGGCGACGCTGATGTGATCCTGGCAATTGACCACGTCGTTAACCAACAGAATATTTATTTTTCACGGAAAATATACGTTATTTTTTCTCACAAATGGCCAAAGATTTTACATTAAAATACCCACCACAAGTTTAATATGTAAAACAAAATATTAGTCATCCGAAATTAATGTTGTATAACTGATAAACCATAAGAGAAATACAATTTAGTTTTCAAAAAATTATCTCTTTAAAATACGCGTTGTATTTTCAACCATTTTTGTGGAAACAACCATTTTTTAAATATTTGGCTTAAGTGTTTTCAGTAACTTCGCCTTCCTCCCCATTTTTAAGTGCTGTCACTATTTAGTTGTTTCTCATGATACTAGGAAAGCTAATGGAATTTTGACTATTGCTTTAGACGCTATACTCTCCTTATACCTACAACGCAATGTTAATGGAAGGATTTCTGCAAACGCTTTATCTCGAAGATTTTGTAAGAATAATGTGTAGAAGGATTAGAAAATTAAAGGAAAGTGGCAGAAGAAAGTTGCGTAATTTTTTCATCGGAGTTCAACAAGTACTATATTAACTTACCCTCTAATCATTTCAAATCTTTGTATGTAGGATAGATTGAGAATTTCAAACTGGAGAAGCATGTTACAGAATAATAATGAAAGAGGTGCGTTCAGTGACGAGAGCCAGATAGTAAAATCATATAGGTTGATAGCGGAATTATTGAAGGATAAGTTGAACAATTTCATAAAGACATGGTGGGGTATTAGATAAATAATTGCAATAAATACGTGGTTGGGCAGATAAAACCAGCTCATGTTATGAGGTTGATTTTAAACAAACTTCCAATGATTTGACACAACCTTTAATGAAATAAAATGCATGAATCTTCATTATAAATGTTGCATCTACTTTTCTGTGCACGTCATAAGAAGTTCATGAAAACACGTGTCAGTTCCTCATGGATGATGCTGCGGATGCAATTCCTGATGTTCTGCTTGAGATCATCAATGGTATGGGGATTCTGCTCGTACACTTTTCCCTTCAAGTACCCCCATAAATAAAAATAACCTGTCGACAAATCTGATGATCACGGTGGCCATAAGTTTTTTCGTAGTCCTTTCTTCAGTGAACCTCTGAATATTGGTAAGTGACCTCTCAGATGTGTGACATGTTGCACCATCTTGCTGAAAGAAGCAGTAATTATGCTCCTTTTCTGTCAGTAGGGAAGAAGGTCGAGTAGACATCAGTGTTGATGTGGTGTCGAAGAAGATTGGGCCGATAATGCATTTCGCAGTCATAACGATTTTTGATCGTGCAGAAGTTGCTCGAACAATAGGTTAGAATTTTGAGTCGCCCCATACATGCTGTTCTGGGAGTTTACATATCCCGATAGATGAAACCAAGTTTTATCACTCATGATGAACATCAGCGGGTCCATAAGACCATCTGCAACCATGTCCAGCAACAGCGCCAGAAATTTACTGTTTATGAGCAACAATGAAACAAAACACGTGAAATTTAGTATAGCCAACATGATTACATTTCAAGAAAAATAAAAGAAAACGACACCCTACACAATTTCTTTCCAAATCATGTGAGATGTGACGGGCCTGGCCTGTTTTATCTGTCCAATCCTGTACTTTCCATGTATCAAAATCAATGCATAATGTAATAAGCCTGAACTTCAGTCATTAACTGGGCAATGTAAAAGTTTGTCATGAAGAGTCATTAGCGAGACAATTTAGGTAATGAGGTAAAAACAATTAGTTCAGGCCAGCTTGATGAGGAAAACTATTAGTTCAAGGTATACACGGAAATCAAATGTCTATAGATGGGAAGTGCAGTTGCTAAGTGTGAATGAATGAATGAATGGAATAAAGCCTAGTATCCCATAGAGGACAAAGGCCTCCTGCAAGAGGGAAATTCCTTTATAACACTCACGTGGTGAAGTATTACACGTGGGCAGACAGCATGGGCGTCGCGAAGGAGGCCGATTAAGGAATTTAATGTGCAGCCAATTACTGGATATTAGACTATTGTTTCAATTTTGATGTACAGAACAATTTTTATTTGGCCCAAATTAATACCTACGTTTATACACAACAATTACTATACATTTTGATAACAGAATGTTAAATTAGTATTATTTGATTGCCCATGGTAGACACATTATGAAGAACTCCTGCACACATTGGATTTCACTTGGACTTCAACTAATAATTCTTAAAATTAACCTCGGTTAGACGTAGTGTTTGTGTTCACAGGCAATTTCTTATCAATTATCTTTCCAAAGAGTTCTCCCCTTGCAGCAATGGATTCCTGTGGTCTCACTACTGTATTTGACTCGGGAGTTGAGCTGTGGCTTTGTGGTTGTCACAAGTGAACTTGAGATAGCCCTCCATTGTTTTCTTCTCTCGCGCTGATGGCATACAGCCTACTTGAAAAGCAACATCCTTACTTTCCTGGTACAATAAATATAACGCGAAAGAGCATTACTGATATATAATACTACCGCACAAAACAAAGCAATTATGGTCATATCACTAATGAATTGTGTTTATTGTAGACTCAAGGAACCACACGATATAATGTTGTAGCAGCACTGGCACTGCTTACAGTCCAACTGCGTTGTAGGCAGTAATTTTGAACTGCTGGTGTTGCTCTGTTTACATCGTACCGAGAAGCTCCTCACTCCACACCACGATTGCATGTTCAAGGATAAAGACATTCTTGTGAGTCAATGACAATAATAGTCTGAAGTAGTCTGCCTATCTTGTTCTTGGCTTCCTGCTTCTTCCAAATGTATGGCTCCCATATAATAATCGACAGAGTCCAACTGTCGTGGTGAAGTCTTGGAACGTGTCCCGCCCATCTCCATTTGATTCTTGCATCCTGCTGTGCTAGAGTCTTTTGTTTCAAACTTTATACCGCAGTGAAATAAGTGTTTACTGTGATCAATTATTGGCAGCCCCAGCGCTTAAAGACCCCACACGGGTTGTATAGATTTAGCGGTCACCAATTATCCCACCTAAAAACAGTGGGCGGCTCACTTCAATTAGATCATTACTAGCTTATATTTAATTTATGCCAACTTATCTGTAGTATTTATCCTACATCAGCCCACGCATACCCTGAGAAGGATATCTAGTAGCTCATCACTGGAATAATAGATTCATCGGGGAACGACGTCGATGCCGGCGTCAAAAGGGACGCACACATTGCTTCGTCGTCAAGGTTATACGAGGTCGGCTGGTAAGTCCCGGACATCACATAGAGATGGCGCTACTGGGCCAGTTTGACGGATAGCATCATATAGTATAACTTTAGGCTAGCTTGTATCCAAAGTTACAGGTCAATAGCTTGTTTAGTTTTAAACAGAACAAGTGTAGATGTTTCACGAAAATGGAGGATTTGGAAGAACGAGCAGTGATTGAATACTTCCATTTGAAAGGCTTAACACTTAAAGGAATCAAGGAGGAAATGGACAGTACATTGAAAGACTGCCCCTTCATATACAATGAGTAAAAGGTGGGTTGCAGAGTTTAAAATGGGACGTATGAGCACTAGCGATGAACCTCGCCCTGGACGCCCTGTGGAAGTCACAACTCCAGAGATCATTGAAAAAATTCATGTTTTAGTACTGGAAGACCGCAGATTAAAGTTTGAGCTAGCAGAGGCTGTAAACATATCAAAAGAACGTGCAGGTGATATTTTAAGTAATGTTTTGGGCTTTCACAAGGTCTGTGCAAGATGGATGCCGCATTTGTTGACACCTGATCAAAAGTTGCAAAGAAAACTGCTTCTTTTAAGAATTTGGAGCTCTACCGTAAAACTACCAGTGAATTTTTGAGACGGCTTATTACCATGGATACATCACTACACTCCAGAAAGTAAATCACAGTCAAAACAATGGATTGCGTCAGGTGAACCAAATCCATAAAAGGCAAAGTCAATTTTGTCAGCTAACAAGGTTATGGCGAGTGTTTTCTGGGATGCACAGGGAATTATTTTTATTGATTACTTGGAAAAGGGTAAAAGCATCACTGGTGACTACTACGCAAGCTTACTGCAACGTTTGGCTGATGAGATGAAAAGAAAAAGACCTCATTTGGCAAAGAAAAGAATGTTCTTTCTTCACGAAAATGCTCCGGCCCATCGTTCAGTCACTTCAGTGGGGAAAATGTGCGAATTAAAGTTCGAATTGCTTGAATATCCACCCTATTCGCCAGATCTAGCCCCAGTGACTACCACCTGTTTTCGAACCTCAAAAAATGTCTTGGAAGAAGAAGATTCCACAGCAACGTGGAGGTCATTGAGCTATTTTGAGGACCATGATAATTCGCACTCCAGAGATGGTTTAATTGAATTAGAGTACCGATATGACAAATGTATTAGCCTTTCTGGAGATTACCTTGCGAAATAAAGAAGAATTTTTTGTGAGGCCCAGAACTGATCAACCGACTCACGTAATGAAGAATGGAAATGAAAATGCTTTGTTTCGTCATCGGAACCATGACTACAGTTCGCATAAAGGGACATCAATTACGGTCATACTTACGAATATTAGTCACAAGCATTTAATTGTTCTGCTCACCATTTAAATATAGCGCGGAATACATTTGGTATTACAAATCAAATCAGGATACCTTTCCCAAAATAGCTGCATTACACATTTCGCTTTAGATACAAAGGGAATAGTGACAGTCAAATGTTTAAGAACTGGACAAATATCTCGGCCTTAAAATTCTAATTCCTTTCCATGACATCGGAGAAACAACTGAAAATCTACAGCATTTTTTAACAATTCGTACTATTAACAACAGGTATGGCTAATGCTACAAACAGTTATTGGAAATAAATTGCTATTTAAGCGGATCTGCATTTTTTGAGTAAGTTTTCGTCTATCGTTAAATGTTGACCAGTTGTGCAATTTACGTAAGTGTCCTTCCTAATGGAGGACTTCACAAGCTATTTCCAGAAAATTTAACGCATATGTACGTTTCGTCATTAAACACCTTTAATATACGGTATTTTAGCCAAAATCATTAGAGCCATTTTTCTGCAAATAAAAAATGTCTAAAAATGCCCCATGTGAAGCGTAGTTTAGGGCTGGGAAATCCTCTTGGAAATCTTCAGTCACCTCTTTGGAAATTATCCGATATTTGGATTTTCAGTTATGCTATATACACACACACACACACACACACACACACACACACACACACACACACACACACACACACACACACACACACATATACTGACATTTCACTAAAACGCTCTTTTTTGGATTCTGGGGGCCTCAAAACATGCATTTTCGGTGAAGTATTGATATAAACATTTTTGTTGGAATGCAAATACGTACGTACGTCGTAGATAAAGTAAAAATGTATTGCAATGCCCTATAAGCAGAAATTAGATTTAAATATTATAGTTCGGTGCAAGCTAGTAACATAAAAGTGCTCTATTGTAAGAAACGCTAACTTAATTGAGTACCTAATGCATTCTGTTCGGTAATGGACTATTTAATAGCAATTTGGTCTGCAAGTTATACGTGCTTGGAGCCGCGTTCGTGTTTGATGTAATATAGGGAAGACGCCAAATGTGATTCATGGAATTCCTCCCCCAGGCAAAACACACAATTTCCTTTGTTGTGACCTTCTAACATTTCCATCGTGCAATACACCATGCTCTGTGTGAAATCGAACGGGCTGGGAGGAGAAAAGAAAAGACGTTCGACGAATGGTGCTGTATGCAACAGATTAAAGCATATTCAGCCCCACATTCATCGTTCAGTTTAAATTGCTATAACATTATGAATACTTTACATGTAGAACTCAACTATTTTGAAACTAATTCTCTGCGTTCATTTATTGTCTGTGGGACATGGTCTATGATATAATAAACACGTTTCGTGTTAGCGATTTAAATATCCATGTTATAAGAAACATACAGTATCAAGCATGCGTAATTAAGTTTGAGATATTACTACCATATCATCGCTAAAACTCGCCAACTTGGGATATAGATGTATTGGTGTTTAGTATGCTTGAAATTAGCTGTAATATTTTACGCGAAGTATATCTTTATTTTTGTATTAAAATATTCCCCTGCAATTTAGAGATTAAACTTATTAGAAATCTCTTCTAGTTTCTCCTTCAACTCGTACTGCCCGCCATAGTCGTTCAGCTTCGTTAGAATGTTCCTCGGGATTGTTAATGTTATTGGCAGTGGCACATCATACGCAAATCTTTTGTATATTCTTCCACTAATTACTATGTCTCCCTTGTTCTGGAAACGCTTCTTCAGAAAACTACCCAGGTTAAGGCTAGAGATTTCTTCCGGGCTTAAAAGCCATGGTCTTCTGGAGTTTTGAGGTCCAGACGTTTCGTACACTCCTGCAGTAGACCTCATCGGTGGCGTAGTCCGAGTCTTCTCGGTGAAGGTTCAGTAAGTAAGTAAAAGGAGTGGACGAAACGTCTGGGCCTCAAAACTCCAGAAGAGCACGGCTTTTAAGCCCCGAAGAAATCTCGAGCCTTAATTCTAACTCCGGCCGCGAAAGCTTCCGACTATTCACTACCCAGGTTGTTGAATAGTGAGGGTAATAATGTATATTCTAGTACGTCTCTCCCTATTTTAGCAACTCTTAACATATAGTTGCTGCAAAACTTAGGAAAAGTCAAACTAAATGCCGCTCTAAAGAAATTATAAAAAGTTGCTATTCGTTGTTGGCCATACAGATTTATGAAAATTAGTTTACATCCCATCGTACAACAAAGATACGCCCGTTTCTAACAAAGAGGTGACATGACAAGTGGTTTGTTGTAAGTGTGCGTTTATAGCCTGTTAGAAGGAAGCGGTATATCATTTGTAGGTACATTTTTTAAATGTAGCTAGTTGTATATCTTTTCCTGTCCATATCCTGATTAAGTAGAAAATGATTATCCGGGCTTGTGGGCTGTGATCTAGTGGAAAGTCTCCTTCCAGACGTTTCGTTCTAAGCTGCGTTGAACATCCTCAATGGTGTGACCGTAGTACTCTGCTAGTCTCGGCGACGACTGATGCGGACCCGTTTGGTTTTACGGGTTTTATATGCGTAGCATGTGTGGGCGGTTGCTTTGACTCCGTCAAAGCCTTTTTAGATTATAAATAACAAAGGCATTTATCTTTCTCTAAGTAGCGTTCTCAGGTTACTTCTAGCAATCCAGAGCTGCATCCTCTTTATCCATTTCCTGTGTGAAATCCAAATTTTCATCTACAATAATTCACCTTTCATCTTGGAAGCAGATGTCTTCAGCATTCTTGTGTGCTATTTACCAAATGAGTTATTAAACTAAGATATGTTTATTTTCCTGCAAAAATCATAAAATATGATATAGTGCACTTTAAAGTAATTGATCGTAAGCATGCGTTGACGAAGAAGTGAGGTTCAATCAAGATTCCAGTTCTTACATCGATTTTATTGAAGCGTTACCAGACAATGGCAGTCATGAATTCTACATGAACCCGCTCGAAAATGGAATTCCGATGTCTTTCACACCATTTGTCGACATCAGCAATGACAGACGGGTCATCGGCAAGGTCACAGCACTGTAGCGAGCTGCCTCATTTCGATTCCCAACTGATCCTCCGCATCCTATTCGAATACTAAGGTAAAATTGAATTCATCATCCACTACAACACATTCTGAGTTGTCTGTAATGTACAGAGGCCGCGCGACTGCCACATTTGTATTTAATTTACATCGTACCTTTATCGAAAGCCAAGGATGATGCACGTAGAAAAAATAGCATGTGAATCTGGGGACGGTTCATGAACGTTATCAGCCGTCTAAGACTTCAAATTAGAAGCCGCTTCATATGCTATTTCGAATATTAAACGCCGAAGTGTGGCTATTTTAAGCGCAGACTTTTTCTGTAGAGTGGTTGACTGTCGACATTTCGATACGATTTTCGTCTTTTAGTGCATGACATACGGCAAAGATACATTGACCCACTGAATTTGAATAATAAGGTTTAAATTTTAAGGCCATATACACACGCAGTAATT